>JAKSZT010054271.1:1361962-1449285 GCA_026826555.1 Tolypeutes matacus | reverse complement strand
GAGGGAATCTGAATTCCTAGCCTGGAGAGCTCTGCCACAATCTCCAAGGGAGCAGCAATAGTCCTCTGAGTGTAGGGACAGTGCCTGTCAAAATAGGATGACCCACTGATGTGTTTTTTTTATTGATGACTACCCTTGTGAATCTTTCCTCTTGTAAATGAGACTTAGCCTGCAGTTGTGGGGTGCCTAAGGGTTGCCACCTGAGAGCCTCCTTGTTGCTGAAATGTGGCCTCTCTCTAAGCCAAACTCAGCATATGATTGCATTACCTTCCCCCCAATGTGGGACATGACTCCCGGGGATGACCCTCCCTGGCAACGAGGGATTAATACCAAGTGCCAACTGGCAACACAACTGGAAAAAGACCTTGAATCAAAGGGGGAAATGGTAAAGACAAATGAGTTCAAGTGGCTAAGAGACTTCAAAAGAGTCGGGAGGTCATCCCAGAGGTAACTCTTACACACACCTCAGTAGGAGCTCATAGAACATCTAAGTGCCTATCACCCCACACAGAGGGGTTCCTGAGAGCTCTGGAGACACCCAGGTCCTATATAAGGGGGGATAGCCCCAGAGACTGATGCCTTTTCAGTGGGTTCTATTTTGGAATCTGTGCTCCTGAGAGTGACAGAATTAGACTCAAATAAGTCCTCCCTGCACATGGTTCATCAGTTCCTTCTATTCAAACCTATATGTGATGCTGAAGTTTTTAGGTATACTTCCAGAGACTGGAGCCTCCCGCCTACCTATGTGCCAGGTGTACATGAAATCTCGGTGGAGCTGCAACTCCTACCCTACAGCTCAATGGACTCATCCAAGTCACCTGGTGAGGAGACAACGATGGGCAATGGCCATCCCAGGGAATGGAGAGGGCCTGCATCTGCAGGCAGGATCATCTCACCCACCATATCCATGGGATATAAGCCCTCTCTCACTTGGAGTTGGAGTGGACATCACCATCCCAGTCCCCTCAGGATTGGGGGAAGAACTATGGACTAGAGTGGACATGATGGTATTCTCTTGTTCACATATGGTGATTCTAGCAATGCAAGAAATTATAACAATGAAGTGGAGCCAGTGGCCACTTGACACTTTTGGGGTAGGGAGGGGATGAGCAGTTGAAATATAGGGGCTTTTTTGGGAGTTGGAGGTTGTCCTGAGTACCGTTGTGGCAACGGATGTAGGCCATTTTAAATCAGCACACACCATTCAGAACTGAGTGGGAGAGAGTGTGGTCTACAGTGTGAATTGTGGTCTATGTTTGGTGACAAGGCTCCAGGATGTGTAAGTTCATTGAGGGTGGTGGGCCACACCTGTGGGAGATGTTTATGTGGGATGTGGTGGGAGGTGTGGGAGGTGGGCAACATGGGAATCCCGTTGGGTTCCGTGTAATATTTTGGGTAATCTAAGCACCTCTTAAAATATATGTATATGTATATATATATATAACATTTTTTAAGCAAATACACGTATATGCATATAGATTTATATATCATTTTGCAAATGTTTGTATGTATTGTGAGAATTTTGATTTTTACCCACAATAAAAATAAATTAAAAAAAAATACATAGGAATAAACTTAACCAAGGGCATAAAAGTTCTGTATTCAGAAAACTACAAAACATTGCTAAAAGAAATCACAGCAGACCTAAATAAATGAATGATAGTCTGTGTTCATGGATTAGAAAACTAAATATCATTAAGATATGAATTCTATCTAAACTGACTTACAGATTCAACATGATCCCAATAAAAATTCCAAAAAAATAATTTTACAGAAAGGAAAAGTGAGTTATAAAATTTATTTGTTATGGTAAGAGGCCCCAAATATCCAAAAATATCTTTAAAAAGAACAAATTTGGAGGACTCTTTTTTCCTGACTTTAAAGCATGCTACTTTGCTACAGTGGTAAACAACAGTATGGTACTGGCATAAAGATAGACATATTCATAATCAAAGTGAATGGAGAATTTAAAAACAGTCAAGTGTTTTTTGACAAGACTCCCAAGGCCACCCATCTGAGCCAGAGCAGCCTATTCAACAAATGGTGCTGGAAAAACTGGATATCCGTACCCAAAAGAAAGAAAGAAGACCACTGTCACAGACATTGTATAAAAATTAACTCAAAATGGATCAAGGACCTAAATATAAAAGTTGCAACCATGAAATTCCTAGAAGAAAATGTTGGGGAATATCTTCAAGGACATGTGGTATGTTGTAGTTTCTTAAGCCTTACACCATAGCATGAGCAATGAAAGAAAGAAAAAAAAAAAAAAAGATTAATGGGACCTCCTGAAAATTAAACACTTTTGTTCTTCAAAAGATTTTGTCAAGAAAGTAAAAAGGGGAATAAATGTGGCTCAAGCAGGTAGTGCCTGCCTCCCACATGGGCGGTCCTAGATTCAGTTACTGTTGCCTCCTAAGGAAGACAAACAAAGAACAAGCAGATAATGAGCAAAATTCCATTCCTCGATAGTGGGAGGTGTAAGGAGCAGGGTTTATGGGAATCCCTTAAATTTTTTTGTAATATTTATGTAATCTAAATATATATATATATTTTTTTAATTAAAAAAATATATTTTTAAAAAGCAAGCCTAGGCAAATGATTGTTTCCTAACTCTTGACTGATCAGTAAGCATTGTACCATAAAATGCTTGACTTCTCCTAGAAACATGTAGGAGTATCTGTTCCATTGATCATATTCATATTAATAGATCTCCCACATATTTACTGGGACTATGTAACTATTTCCCTACTAAGAAGTTTTGTAAAGGATATTTGCCAGAATATTCTTTAAAAGCAACTGCCCAGAACCCTGCAATCTTTAGAAGTCCTGCTTCTCCTCATGTACCTTCCCCATCTTCACAGTCTCAAGATACTTAATGATTTCACTTGCAATTTCTTCTTTGTCCCACTGATTGCTTAAGAGTGTGTTGTTTAACTTCCATATATTTGTGAATTTTCTAGTTCTCCTCCTGTTATTGATTCCCAGGTTCATTTCATTATAAAGCAGAGAAGAAGCTATGTATAACTCTAAACTTTCTAAAATTTTTGGGACTTGATTTGTGAGCCAACATGTGCTGTACTCTGAAGAATGATACACATACACTTTAGAATAATGTATATCCACTTGATTTGGGGTAAAATATTCTGTATATGTCTGTTAGGTCTAGTTCATTTAGCATTTTATACAATTACTCTGTTTCATTATTGATTATCTATTTAGATGTTCTATATGTTCATGAAAGTGATGTATTGAAGTCTCCAACGATTATTGTGGAAATTTCTGATTCTCCTTTCAGTTTTGTGAGTTTTGCCTCATGTATTTTGGGGTACCCTGATTAGGTGCATATATATTTATGAATAATATTTCTTCTTATGGATTGCTCTTTTTATTAATATATAATGGTGTATTTTGTATCATATAACAGGTTTGCATTTAAAGTCTATTTGTCTAGTATTAGTATAGCTACCCTAGTTCTTTTTTGGTTACTATTTGCAGGGAACATCTTTTTCCATCCTTTCATTTTCAAATGATTTGTGTCTTTGGTTTTAAGGAGAGTCTATTTTAAAGAGCATTGGGTTTAATCTTCCTTTTCATCCATTCTTCCAATCTGTGTCTTTTGACTGGTAGTTTAAATACATTAATAAGCAATGTTATTACTGTAAAGACAGTTCTTTCTTCAGCTATTTTATCCTTAGGTTTTTAGGCTATATCTTTTTTTAGCCTTTTATTTTACCTTACTGATAATCTTCATTTCTTCACACCATTCAAAGCCTATCTCTCTTGTCTTTTATTTCAGCCTGCAGAACTTCCTTTAGTATTTCTTGTAGGGAAGGTAGGTTTCTTGTTGATGATCTCTCTCAGTTCCTGTTAATATGTGAATATTTTAAAGTCTCCCTCATTTTTAAAGGATAGTATTGCCAGATAGAGAATTTTTGGTTTGCAGCTTTTCTCTTTAAGTACCTTACATATATCAGACCACTGCCCTTTCAGTTCCACCATTTCTGATGATAAATAGGCAAAACCTTATTGTGGATCCCTTGTATGTGACAAAGCACTTTTCTCTTGCTGCTTTCAGAATTCTCCTTTTATATTTGGCATTTGATGTTCAGATTAGTATGTGTCTTGGAGAAAGTCTTTTAAGATTTATTCTTTTCAGAGTACATTGCATTTCTTTGACATGTATATTTAGGGCTTGCATAAGAGTTGGGAAATTTTCAGTAATTATTTCCTCAAATATTCTTTCTGACCATTTTCTCTTCTATTCTTCTGGGATATATATGGCATTTATTTTGGTGTGCTTTGTGCTGTCTTTCAAATCCCTGAGACCCTGTTCAATTTTTTACCTATCTTTTCTCTATCTGTTCTTCTGTGTGTAAGATGTTGATTTTCCTCTCTTCTAGCTCATGGATTTTTTTCATTGCCAGTTCAAATCTGACCTAACATTGTCTAATGTATTTTAATCCCTTCTATTGTACCTTTCACCCCATAATTTCTATTAGGTTTCATTTAATACTTTAGAATTCTTCTGAATGCTCACACATTGTCTTCTTAATATCCTTTATCTCTTTAGCCATATTTTTTCCTTCATTTCCTTGAACTGATTTAGGTGGTTTATTGGAATATCTTTGATTAGCTATTCCAAAGTCTGAATCTTCTCTGAAGTTTTAATCTGATCACTTGACTGACCCATATCTTCTTCATTCTTATTGTAGTTTGTAATTTTGTGCGATGTCTAAGCATCAGATTATCTTGATGAGTTTACCCTAAAGGTTAGTTTCTTTCTCTTGTCTAGGGTTTCATTGTTAATTGGCTTTATGTTAAGGCTCTTCTTTGATGTTTAACCTGTCTTATTCCAAACCTTTATAATAGACTGTGCATAACTGATCAGACTTTTGCAGCACTTCATCTGATACTCTCACTGTATATGCAGTACAATTTTAAGATTGCACTTTTTGTGCAATTGTTTCATCTCCAAGAGAAAGCTTCCTTTCAGTGTTTCCTTCCCTGAGAATCTTGATCTGTTCTATTTGCTTTTGTTTAGCTTCTATACTTTTACATACTATTTATTGTCTCTAGTTAGAGGGTGAATTCTGGGAGGAATGTCACCCTGAAGATGAATTTCCCTAGTTAGTATATCTTAGCCAAAACAAGGCCAGGGATCAATGAAGGAGGCACAGACCATCTCCAAAGTGCCCTGGGCAGAGGATCAGGAAGGACATCAAAAGCCTCTTTTATAGCTCCCCAAAGCTGTACATCCCTGTTGTCCCCATTAAATGCAGTTCTTCTACTAACTGTCCCATTAAGCCCTGAAGAACCATAGCATCATTAAATCTCCAAAACGTCCATATACCTGTCCAGGGTTGATTGAAATAATAACTCAGATCCAGGACCCCCTGATGCAAATTTGCTAATCAAAAGTCACGATCAGTGATTGACGGTGGACTTTTATATCCCTTTCTGTCATCCAAGAGCTATCCAGGGACTGGAACCCAAGGTGATCCACCATGCGAGTGACGGATGGGAATGGAGATAGCAAATCATTTTTCTTTTCTGTAGTTTATTAGCCTCTAGCTCCTTGCCTGGATGCTGTAAAGTGTTCTAGCCTTGGGAACCCCAGGAAAGTTGTTTTGATAGTTGCTGCCTCTTTCTTACTTGTTTGGGTGGAAGGACTGAGTCCTGGAGCTCCCTACTCTGCCATATTCCCCAGAAGTCAGTTTTGAAGCCATGAGGTTGTCAAAATCAAGGCCTCATCAAGGTGATGCTTTCTTCCTGACCTTTGGCTTCCAGTGATCCTAGATGCCTCTGTCACATATGTGGGCCACCTAAGTGTCTGATATGCAGGACAATAATTTTACTTTGATTTTTTTATCCATAGCCCTTTCAAAATGTTCTATCAATCTGAATGTTTAGTTCAAACAAGGGGGTTATTTCTCATTCTTATTTCTGGTCTTAAATTAGGTGTCCAATCATATCTTTTATTTCACTGATAAAATGAAAATGAAAGAACTGCTGGTACATTTACACTTTCTTAATTCCTGAAATGTTTACAGAAGTTATTTTCTTGTTTTTCATAAAAATGTCCTGTTCTTTTTTTCTCTGTTTGTATGATTGAATTTTGTTTTGTCCAATCAATATTTATTGAAGATGTTTCAGATATTTTTTCTCCTTGTATAGACCCTCTATCTTTTCCCAAAGACTCTCCACAAATCCCAAAAATGCCAGTTGCTTATCAAGACAGATGCCTCCCATGAGACATGCAGACAACTCTAAATTTTAAACCATGGACCTAAATTGAATTAAGATATATAATAAAAAGTTTTCTCTAAACCCAAATAAGACCAGGAAATATTCATAGATGAATTTAGAATTCTTTTGTGTGCATATGATTCAGGGTTGACTGACCTATTGCCACTTGAACACATGTTGCTTGGAATCTCAAATGCTAAATCCTGGACGGTAAAACTAATTGGACTGATGCACGGGTTCCCTCTTTCTGCAATAAACCTGATGTTCAAAAAAGACTCCCAACATAGATCTAAATTTTCTAAAACTCATATCTTCACAGTGACAGTCATCTATAAAATAATTTCACAATAATGATCAGGCCAGTACTAACTTGATCAATCAATTGGACACTGAAAACTGCCCAACTTGAAACATGAATTACCCATCACAGTCTACTGCTTTTCTATTTGGAACTCATACACACCTAATTAAATCATACTTAATCCCCAAATAAATGCAAAATCATTGTCACACCTCTGCCTAACATGTTATGACTGTTCTGCATAAAACAAAAAATGCACTAACACTTTCCCCAGGAGAGAATGCAAGTCATTGTGTGATAGTCACTCTTAACCTGTAAATTTAATACTACAACATAAAATTGGTACAACTTGTATTCTATGATAAGATGATTAGAGAGAGAAGAACACAAAGATATTTGCTTCATATATATGTGTGTGTGTTGCTGTGTGTATGTATATATACAAACATTCTCAAAACAACATAAGGGGAAATACTCAACAATTACATTCTTTGTTTGTGAAACGAGTAACAGGCTCATAGCTAGTATTTATAGCTACCTTCATCAACTACCTATTCAATATCCCCTTTACCTCAGTAAGCACCTCAGCTAATCATGCTACTTTGATTAGTGGGGTGACCGACACCTTAATTCCTGAAGGATCTGTACTGTTACTAGTCATGATAGAATTGAGCTGTTGTAGTTTTCCATCGACTTTAACCACAGGGCATGGTAGTACTAAAAGACATAAAAAAGAATCTCTTATATTCCAAACATACTTTTTTACATCACTTAGCAGTCTAAGTTCCCCTTGGTAATAAGGATCAATCTCCCAAGCCAGTACAGTAACTCCCTTTTTGCCTATTGATTCAGAGGTATGAGGAGCCCAGAATGACCACTTAGTAGTCCTAGGTTCCACTTCAATGGAATTATTGGTGTCTACTGGTAGAAGCACTCCTCTCTTTGGAGAAGTGCTAAAAGTTTCATGGATAATAAACAAAAATATTGCTAGTGGATTACATGGTCATAATGGTGGTGCCACTCTCATTTTCACCCTGTGATCCTGGGTCAATGAATCCTGGATATGGGAGAAATATCACCATAGAGTAGACCCTGAATTAGAGGCTATACCGTCTCTTGAAGAACATTTATCCTGCCCTGCAATGTATTGCTGCCTGCTGACATTGTGACTGAGTCTTCAAACTGTCATTTCACAGTTCTATCAATCTAGCTGATTCAGAATGATGGGTTAAATTGTAAAATCATTGAATCCCATGAGCATGGACACTCTGGCCACATTTTATTTGCTTTGAAGTGATTTTCTTGAGCAAAATAAATGCTTGTGGAATACCATGTTGGTAGAAGAGGCATTCTATAGGACACACAAGTAGTAGTTTTGGAAGAAGCATTGTGTATAGAGAAGGAAAATCATTATCCAGAGTAAGAGTATTTTTCCAGAAAGAACAAAATGCTTCTTGTTCCATGATGAAAATGGTCCAATGTAATCAACCTGCTACCAGGTAGCAGAGTGAACCCCTTGGGAATGGTGACATATTGGGAACTTAGTGTTGGACTCTGTTGCTTGCAGATTGGACACCAGAATTAGCAGTATCCATGTTGGCCTTGGTGAGTGGAGTCCATGATGCTGAGCCCATGCATAACCTCCATCTGAACCACCATGGCCACTAATTTTCCCTGAGCCTTTTGGACAGTGGCTGGGAAAAATCTGACTGGTATTCATAAAACAGGTCATCCTATCTACTTGATTATAAACATCCACCTCTGCTAAAGAAACAATCTGGTGAGAATTTACATGGACAAAAATATGTTCAGTGTTTTCACCCATTCTGAAAGTTGTATCCACACACCTTTCCCAAAGAATAGCCTCCAATTTTCCATATTTTTTCTTGTTTTAGTTTGATAAAAGCTGCTGGGAGCAATATACCAGAAAGGGGTTGGCTTTTACAATTGGATTTATTATGTTAAATCTTACAATTCTGAGGCCATGAAAGTGTCAAATCAAGGCATCATCAGTGATGCTGTCTCACCAAGTTATAGCTGTGGGCAATCAAGTATATGTCAGTGGACAATGCTTTTCTTTTCATCTTTTCTCTATCTTTTGGGACATGCTTTCAGCTTCCAGCTTCTCCATCTGTGGCTTTTCTCTTTCCTGGGTTACCCAACTTTTGGACGCTCCTCTCCAAGTCTCTATCTTTTTTCTGTGTCTCTGGATTTTTATTCCTCCATTTATAAAGGACTGAAGTAAGAGGATTAAGAACAACCTTGTGCCATTACCTACTGAAGTGATCTAATCAAAAGGAAGATCCCATAAATTAATCTAAACAAAAGGGTCCCATCTATAATAGGTTTTCCATAAAGAATTGTATGAGCTTTAAGAACAGGATTTTTTAGTGTCAGCAAAAGACCCAACCCTGAACCTTCTAAATCCCAACAACTCAGCCAAACTACTGGCCACAGCCCATGAAGCTATGTATAAGTGCAACACTTCAATTTCTCCTTCCAAGCAAAATAAACTACCAGGCACACTGCTTAAGGTCTGGTCTTTGTGAGGATTTCCCTCCACAACTGTCTTTTATAAATATCCCAGAAAGGGGAGGTAATACAGCAATTGCTCAATTTTGGGTGTTGTCTGTATATTGTGTATATGTTTGTTTTAGTTTGCCACAGGCTGTCAATGCAAAGTACAAGAAATGGATTGGCTTTTATAATGGAAATTCTATTTAGAGTAAAATCTTACACTTACAGGTACATGAATTGTGAACTGTCTAAATCAAGGCTCAGAAGAGATGCTTTCTCAACAAAGTCAGCTACTGGTAACTGGATAGCAAGATGGCCATAAATCTCAGTTGAGGTCCTTGCTTTCCCTTCCAGAATCTACCATCTCTTGTAGTTCAGCTGTATGCAACCGGGCATAGGGCTTGTCTCTTTCTGTCTCAGTTTTGGCTGCTCCACTTTCTTCCAGAGTTCAGCTGATAGATATCAGGCATATGACAGGGACTAATTATCTCCTCAGCCTGAGCTTCCCCATGCACCCAGTCCTTGGGAGCTTCATGCTTAAGCTTTAGCTGCTAGTGATCTTTGAGGCTTCCTTTCACATTGCAGGGTCAAAAATAGTGGTTTCACTTCTCTCTTTGTCTATCTCTCTCTGCTTCTCTGTTTATATGAGACCCAGCAAGAGAGTAGAGACCCAAGTGGCCCATGACTTACTGACATAGTCCAAACAAAAGCATTAAAGTGATCTTATCAAGTAATCTAATCAAAGACCCCTTAACTGAACTTAATGCAATCAAAGGGTACCACAACCATAGAAATAGATTTGTTTAAGAACATATTCCTGGGATTCACAAAATTCCAAATGTCCCAACTCTCTTAAACTAGGCCCACATTTTTATTTCTTGTAAATAACTCCCTAAGAAGTGTTAACTGTGGGCTGAATGAGAGAAGATAATGTGGAAGGGTTGGAGGCCATGGACATTGTTTTAGTTTGCTAAAACTGCCAATGCACTATACTGAAAATGAGTTGACTGTTATAAAGGGAATTTACTTTGGGTAACATCTTCCAGTTCCAAGGCTGTGAAAAGCTTCTTCAGAGAAGCTGTCCCATGGACTCCTGCCTCATAAAATGGCTACGAAAAATGGTGGCCTGTTACTGCCATGGTCCCTCTTCTCTCCCACTCCCAGGCTCACATTCTCCTTGAGCTCAAGTGTGGGCAACCAGGCATATGTCTCATCAATTTCTGGGCCTCATCTCTTCAACTTCAGCTGTTCCATTTTATCCTTGAGATCAGCTGTGGGTCATCAAGCACATGGCAGGTCTCCTCTATTCATCTGTACTTTTTCTGTGGGGCTTAGCCTCTTAAGGGTCTCATTCCATGCCCTGGTGCCCTGCTGAATCCAGTCTCCAACCTCTCTCTCAGCTTCTGTTGATTTATCTTGACCTTTCTCTCAGCTGCAACTGATCCTTTATATTCTTTCCTATGGCAGGGTAAAAATGGTAGCTGTTCTTTTCTCTGTTCCTGTTTTCAGGTCTCAGTTTATGTAAGATCCCAGCAAGAAGGTGAAGACCTAAACTCAGTCATGCCTCACTGATATAGTCCAATCATAAGCTCTAAAGCTATCTAATTAAAAGTTATTTAATCAATGGTCCCTTAACTGAATAGAATGCAATCGATGTCCCTCCACACACAGGCACAGGCATCGATTATTTCCAAGAATATGATTTTCTGGGATTCACAAAAGACTTCAAACTGTCATAGGCATTGAGCCACTGTTTCAGTAACTTACTGTGCCTTCAGGGCCTACTAGAGCCTGATCTCTTATAAGCCACTTCCATTTGATGATGGAGTGCTGCAGTGCATGCACAAATTAATGGCTTAGTTAGTCAGGCATTTTGTGATGGATGACTCATTTCTCATGGTAATTAGGTGGCCCTATGGCTAGTCATTCAGTCTCTACTAAGACCCAGTAATAGATTAAAAGTTGTTTCTCAAATGGACAGTAATTATCTGCAATCAATGGCAAGATTTATCTCAATATCTTATGAGTCTGCACTGGTGATTCTATTTTGAGCCCTGAAAAATGCTCCTATCTTCATTTCTGAATCCAGCTGACACTTCAAGCACCACTGGATATGCTGGGACATCATGGACCAAGTGACAAAACAGGTGTTTGGCAGTCTGGACCTGTTGTAGAGCCCCTTCTTATTCCAGGTCCCACTCAAAACAAAAGTATTTTGTTTTACTAAATAAATGGTCAGATTAGAACATCTAAATTACTCCAAATTGTTCCAAACTGCTTACAGGCCAACTAGGCATTCTGCCTCTTTGTAGCTTGTAAGACTGGGCAAGTGCAACAGATTAGCCATCACCAGAAAAGAGAGATCTTGACATTGTCCATTACTCTGGTTGTCTACAAATTTCATGGATGTGTAAGGCCCATGACATCTTGTTGACAGTATTCCCACCCACTGACATACAAATGTCTTGCCAATAAGTCTAAATAGTTATACTTTTGTCTCACTAGGGCTAATTCACATAATATCTTCTATTTAGTAATCAGGAGTGATGGGTTTTTGAAAGGTAATTTGATCAACGTACCTGCAGACTGGCTGAATATTGCCTATACCCATGTGAAACGACAGTGAAGGTAGTTTGCTGATCTTGCTATCTGGAAGCAATTCAACAAATATTGGGAAAAAAAGTATTTGTCAAATCAATAGCTTCATACCAAGTACCTGGGAGGGGTATCAATTGTTTCAAGCAATGATATCATATCTGAAACAGCAACTGCTATTTGAGTAATCACCTAATGATATGCTAATTTATGATAATCCACTGCCATCCTCCAAGACCCATCCATTTTCTGCACAGGCCAAACAGGAATATTGAATAGGAATGTGATGAAATCACCACCCATGCATCCTTAAAGCCATTAATGGTGTCACTAATATTCACCAAATATGTATGAATCTATTTCTTATCTCTATATTCAGCACCATTGGTCAAAATATCCATTTTTTCAACATACCACACTCTCTTGATTATCTTAGGTTTTTGAAATCTTTATCTAAAATCAGGTAAAAGGAGTCCTCTAACTTTCTTCTTTTTCAAAACTGTTTAGATTACCTTACTTTGCTTTTGCATGTAGATTGTAAAATCAATTTGCCTATTTCTGCAAAAAAAATCTTTGCTTAAATTTTAATTGTCATGAATCTTACAGATCAATTGGGAATTGTCTTTAATTATTAGAACATTTTTTTCCTAATGGCTCCCTACTTATATCATATGTTTTTATATTTTCTTCTTATTCAGCTTCCATGAACAACATTTCTACTGTTGTAATCTCTTTGTATGGGTCCAGGTATCCACATATTTTGCAAAATTATTTATAGAGTTTCTTATGTATATAGGAAAATATTAGTCTGTAGATTACTATATTAGATCTCCAAGACAAGGGAAGTCCATAGAAAACTCAGAACATGTGATCTTTAACTCTACCAGACCTCTAATATTCTAATGTTCTATCACATAGAATATTACAATTATCTGTCTACTGTCTGAATTCCCCTGTTAATACTTCTTATCCATAAATATGTCCTCTCTGTGAGATTCTCAATGAGTTTCAATTACATCTCATGTCTCTTTGAAATGTAGCATATTAAAATTTAAATAAGAAGCATATTAATTAATGCAGTGTTCTAACTTAGTCAGAGTAGTATTAAAATTAACAACATGCCTTCTAGGGAACACACTTGGAAAAACAGAAAAGTCTCTCTACATACTTAAGTCAATAGAGCTGCAAATCAGAAATTTGCTTTAATTTCCTTGATGGAACATAATAGCATATGGGTAATAAAAACAAGACTATTTTTAACTGAGAGGGAAATTACTAAAGACAGAAAATTAACTTTCGTCCATCAATTTGGTTTGTGCAACTTTCTTAAAATAATTTTATTTTCTGACAGGATTATAAATGAATTTTAAATGTAATTCATAAGCTAGGTAATTGATATAGAAGTCATTTTATTTAATTATTATTTATAAAATTTCATTGTCTTTTAAGCTGCACAACACTATAAAAATAATTCTTTTTAAATATGAGAGAATAATTTGTCTTTTTTCTGGATGGTAATGATTTCAGAATTTTGAATGTCACAATGGGATTATTTATACGGTGTGGTGGCTTAGTGTGTGGAGTCAAAGAAATTTGAGCTTGAATCCTGTCTCTGCTAACTAACTTTGTGACCTTGGTAAATTATGCGTAAAGCTTGACATGCATTTTCTTATGTATAAAAACACTAAATTGTTTAGTTTTCAGAATGCTATGTAGATTATGTAAAATAACATCCACAAAATTCCTAATAGGAATAATAATATGGTAGCTACAGATTTTCACAAAATTTCTTCTTCTTAAGTTTAATGTTTGTTGAGGAAATGGTTTTATTTTAGTCTTTCTGATTGATATGTTTTCTTAAACTTCATGATCAATTTTTTTTCTAACCCCTATCTCCTATTAAAGTGAAATCAGCTACACATATACACAACCAATTTAGTGATCCTGAAATATTAGTTAACAGGAATACATGTTGCAGAGCAGATTGATTGAAACGACTAAACTCCAAATATTTGTTACATTTTTACAAATCCTTAGAGTGATATGGAGAATTTCTCTAGTGAGACATGATTTGCTAAAAAACATGCCTTCATTTGTAAACAAATTTCTTGGTCTACAGAAAAGGTGAGCAAAAAAGAACTGCTAGAAATTTATATTGTCAAGTGCTATAGGAGAATTTAAATTAAACATATTATTTCATTGGCATGGCCATTAGCAGAATGTAGTGACAAAGATGAATCATTTTTGTTCCTTAAAGCATAGAATATTGGTATTTGCTGGGTTTATTCTCAACAGAATGCTATTTAATATATACATTTACTGTCATATATATAATTTAAAGAAGAAATATTGAGCTTCTGGTTTAGGGCCATTCATTTCTTAACACTGTGATAAAAATCATTGATTTTTATAACTTCCTATTATTTGTTTTAAAGAAACTGTACATGTGATATCTTATTTTTATGTAGATTTCACATATTATCAAAATTAATTTAATACATATATTTAAATGCACCTCTGCAATGACACCATATTCATGAAGTTTAATAGGACAAGCCTCAAAATTTTGGTGATTGTTAGTTATTTTTTGGTTTGGAAAAATGCAGTTACTTTTCCATGCTTACATGGTAAATAGGTGTTAAAGCAGACATTGTAATATGGGTTTATAGTGGAAGACACTATTTCTCTACCACTCTTGTCCCTTCTCTTCCATGCCAGTGAAGTGAAGGTTAAAGTTGTAATGTTGCTGAAAATTCTCCAGTGTGTGCTCATCAAGATGTATCATGTAATGGATTCCTTTAGTAGATTATGTACTGACACGTTTTTTAAAGTTGCTTGCATAATTTTATTTCCTGTCACTGTGCTTTTTCCTGTCTTCCTAATTTTTGTTTTGTTGCTAACCTCTTCAGTAAATATTTCTGAACATGTTCATTGACTATTGTAAAGAGTGAAAGAGACAGAGGGAGTAAAGTTGGGGTAGAGAGAGAATGTGGAATTTGAAAAAAATATATAAATGGATTTTTGTTACACCCAAATAATACATTATTCCAATTACTTATATTATTAATTGATATGTTTAAAAGTCATTTCATTAACATAACCATTTAAATTAAATTAGAAATTATTATAAAATTTCATTGTGTGTGTATTTTCATGGAACAATGTAAGTTGTCTTAATTTATTCATAAATTGGAATTAAGCTCCATTATGTAATTTACTCTAGAATTCTCTGAGACAAATGAGCATATTTTTTCTCTAACTCCACAATTCAGAAGCTATTTTTCTAACTATTAGAAAATCATTAACCTAGCTCTTTGAAAGCATTTCTAGGAAATTTTTTTAAATTTTGCACATTCCTTTTTGAGATATAAATATCTCAGTATGACAAAACATTAGTGTGTTTCATTTTATGGATAAAATTCAATTGTAGGTCATGATAGCAGCCTGGCCTAATGCATGGCACAAGGTTTACCCTTTCAAATCCTGAAAAATACAGAGGACAGTGAATTAGGTGATGTCAAACACTGTGGTTTGTTGGAGGAAAACAAAAGGTAACATGCTAAAATTTTGCTCCCATTTTATGTATCATGGATTTCCTTGTATTCTATCATCAAAGCTTTCAGTTCATATACAGGTTCCACTTTAACTTTTTTTTTTTGGTCATGTACTTTTTATTCTTCACTCTCCACTAAATGAGGAAGAGTTGGATGGTGTAGGGAAGAATACTAGAAATCAAGCACTATTTGTGCCAAATATCATGATTAAATTCTTTCAGCAATAGCTTTTAGGAACTCTTTAATTAGTAATCTTTGGGTGGTATTTATATCACAATTATTATGGAGACTACAAGAGCAATTATAATATATAATAAAATGATCATATTATCTTTTTGATAAAAACATGTCTCAAAATTGATGCAAGAATATTGCCCTGATAGTGAACATATGAATACAAAAACACTGAGTATTGTCATAAAGTTAAAATTTAAACAACAGGGAAGTGGCTGTGGCTCAATTGGTTGGGCTACCGTTTACCATATGGGAAGCCCTAGTTTCAATTCCCAGCGCCTCCTGGTGATGGCAATCCTGCTGACAGCCCTCGTGGCATGGTGAGCTGATGCAGCAAGATGACTCAACAAAGGGAGACAAGCAGACCCAGAAAAATACAAAAAGTAAAATGGACACAGCAAGCACAAGCAGCAAGGGATGGGGGTAAATAAATAAATAAAAATAAAATCTTAAAAAAAATTAAACAACAATACTATTAGTACAACAAGCTGCAAAGTCAAAATGGGCAATATATTGATATGCATTTCAAAAAGAAAACTAGAAAAAACATTTGTTTGCAAAAAAGGTGTATCTACAAACAGAATACTTTCAGCTGCCCTGTTCATCCCTATTCCTGACAGACTAATGAAACCACATCACTGACAGGAAATAGTACAAAGATGTTTGGTATGAACAGCTTTCCTGAAAGACAAGCTGAAATGTGAGTCTAACATCTCAAATTGCAGTTATCTGGAACATTTTGATATTACATAATTTTCACATCTGCTAGTTTAAATTTAATAAAATCTTGTCATGTGAATATGATTGCTCACCTTTATAATTACAACAATTAAGGAAAGGCATTATATGCATGTTGTAGTAAATATAAGACTAGAACTGAGTTTCACGCTTTCCACTATAACATTTTTGAACATAATACACCAAAATAATTTCTGTTTGTAAAGTTTAAGATAGTGTAAAATGAGAAGAGGATGTAGAAAATTGATCAGAAATGAACAGGAAAATAAATAATTAATTTGCCAGATTTTTAAGACTCCTTTTGCCAACAAATCAATAATACTATTTCTTCTTATAATTTGCACAGGAAAATTTACCCACTTGGACCAACTTTGTCATTGCCAATTGCATCAAAATCTTGGATTTCAGTATGCCTTCCAAGAAACAAAAATGAAAATATAATTGTGTGGTCAGTGTTTTTACAAGATATTGCCTTGAGGAGCTTTAAATAGAAATAGAAATATCAGTGTCGCCATCCGATTTGGATACATACAGGATTCAGATGAAAAATTTGACTGAAGTCACTATGTTTATATTGATGGGCTTCACAGGATGATTTTGAGTTGCAAGTCTTACTATTTTTCTTATTTCTAGCAATTTATCTCTACTCAGGTAAGAAATTTGGGACTGGTTGTATTGGTCATTGGAAATTCTCGGCTCCACAATCCCATGTATATTTTCTGAGTGTGTTTTCATTCTTGGATGCCTGCTATTCTTCAGTTATCACCCCCAAAATGTTAGTCAACTTCTTGGCAGAGTATAAAGCTATTTCATTTCTTGGATGTGCAATACAGATGTTTCTTTTTGTTATATTTGGGATTGCAGAGTTTTCTCTCTTGGCTGTAATGGCTTATGATCACTATGTAATATCTACAACCCACTCCTCTATTCATTTAATATGTGACCCCGAGTTTATATGCCACCCACTGTTGC
Source organism: Tolypeutes matacus (assembly GCA_026826555.1). Taxonomy (NCBI): domain Eukaryota; kingdom Metazoa; phylum Chordata; class Mammalia; order Cingulata; family Chlamyphoridae; genus Tolypeutes; species Tolypeutes matacus. The sequence goes on along the minus strand of JAKSZT010054271.1, from coordinate 1,432,125 downwards.
TTCCTGTGCTGCTGGTATTTTGGATTGTACTTTATACACAGCGGCCACTTTTAGCCTTTCCTTCTGAGCATCCAATGAAATTAGACATGTGTTTTGCAATCTCTCTCCACTCCTTGCTGTTTCTTGTTCTGACACTCATATTAACCATCTTATACTCTTCTAGCTTGTGGGTTTTATTGAGATAACGGCTATTCCGATTATCTTGATCTCCTATGCTTTCATTGTCTTGGCCATTCTGAGGATGCCTTCTGCTACAAGGAGGCAGAAGTTCTTTTCCATCTGCAGCTCTCACCTAACAACGGTGTCAATTTTTCATGGGAAAATCCTCTTCATGTATGTAAGGCACAGTTCCAACTCTGCTTTGGATCATGATATGATTATGTCTATACTTTACACTATTGTGATTCCCATGCTGAATCTTATCATCTACAGTTTGAGGAACAAAGTTGTTAAAGAGGCAATGAAAAGATTCTTTGAGAGATTGGTTTATAAATAAAGTAAAATTTTGCATTGAGTAAAACAGAACAGAATGTTATATATCAATCCATATCTCTTTGGTCAGAAACTATGAAGAGAATGCCTTATTTTTAGTTAGTAGTTTGTGTATATCTTAGAATATTTCCAAAGAAAGCATTAATCTGTCTTCCAGTGCAGGATTTTATATTTATAGTTAAATTAAGTGTTGTATATTCTCTAATTATATTCAAACTCACCCATATTAAATACTTATTGATTAACTCATATTGTTTTTGTTAGTCTTTGTACAATTTGATTTTCACTTACTATAATTATACGTTTCCTCAGGAGAGGTCAGCTTGGTAAATACTCAGCACTCTTTATGAAGTAAGTCCTCATTTTGGAATCCCTGTGAAGGACTTCCTTATTTTTGCTCTCTTGCTTCATGTGTTCTTATCCTCTCAGAGTCATGCAGCCCTCTGGACATGCCTTTTGCACTCTTTGGCTCAACGCAATAAACATTTTTCCTATTGTTTACTTCTCATTGTGCAATTACAGAAATTTGTTAGATCCTTTATGAAACTCCTTCAACTAAATTGAAATGTTGTGGTAATATTTATTGAGTGTATAATTTGGTGCAGAAAACATAAGAATATAGTTTAAAGAATAAGTTTCTACATGATGCAAATTACAGGTCAGCCAATAACTGAACACCTAGCCTAGTTTTAGGTGTTCTTTTGATGCAGATTTCCTTTATCCTGTATCTTTTAGAAATGTACATTCATTTGTAATCATTCCTGTTTCTGCCCTCCTTATTCTACTTTGTTTAATTTTGTTCTAAGATTGCTTAATTTGGAGGATTTTAGGAGTAGAAATTTGCAGCCCTTCCAATAAAATTCACGCTTTCCCCATTAAGGATGGTTGTCCTATGAGTCCACTACAACAATCCCATGAAAACAAGGTAAACAAAGAATTATCTTAAGTCTAAATTATCCAATCCAATAAATTTCAGAACCTCAGTTTCTGTTAAGTCATGCAAATAAATCTCATATATCTCTTTTGAAACTAATCCATGTTTGGTTTCAGCATGGTTTAAATCTATATTCAAAAGTCCTCTTGGAAAAAAAACTGGTTTTCAGAGACAAACTTGTGCATAATGTGGATATCAAGTTGCCTTACAAAGATTAACATATTTGAAAACACAGCATCTTAAAATATATTTTCTTTATTATGATATTTTAGGGTGAGTTTTCTGCAATAATGGTGGAACCTACTTCAAAAGTTTCTAAATGCCCATCTCTTTAAAATATATGCACTCCATTATCATTTTATGACTTCTTCCATTCAAATCATGCTTTTAAGTTTTCAAAAAAAAAAGTTTTAATCATGGTTTGACCCAAGTTTTTCATTTGGGTTTTACTCTTTCCAAGTAACAAAAATAATTTTTCTATGAGAAAGAGATGAGCACTAAAACTGAGGATGCCCTCCCTTTAGCCTATTAATATCTCACAAATAATTCAGTTCACAAATTAAACAAATTGATACCAAGTTAATCTGCATGAAAATTGCACAATCACTTTGGTTCTTAGGAAAGTAGGAACAAAATTCTGGGAATAAACCATACCCATGATTTTTTATTTTTGAAATTAATATGGTAAAATGGTATTTTAAACTCTCAATTTAGTAAATTTTCAGTCTTCAAAGTTAAGCTCAATTATCTTTTCAACATAAAGATTTATTAGATATACATTGCTAACCATTGGACTTCTTTTTTTTATCACTTCAAATACTCATTATTTAATATTTGTTCATATAAAAATTTGATTACAATATAGATCTATCACTACACTGACACTGTAACTTGAATAAAGGCATGGTTTTGTCTATCCACATATTGGAATCCCCAGGCCACATGTAGTTTTTGCAACATATTGTTTATTCAGTATATAATGAATAGTGTGTCAAGAAATGAGTAATAATTAATGGCAATAGTTAGCACTTTTATGCAGCTTATTCTTTAATGGACAATGTATATATGTTTTATGTATACTAACCCACTTCATCTCTGTAACAATTCCAAGACAGAAGTCTATTGTTACTTATCATCACAAATAACATATGAGATACAGAGGTATATAAATTTCAGTAATTTGCTCAAACCCACATAGCATGTATAAGTGATAACTGTGTTCAAAACTGAGTTTCCTGACTAAAGAATCCCTGCTTTTAAGCAATTTAATACATAGAATTAATAAAAGGAAATGATCTTTTCCCTGTGTCAATTGATTATCAGGCCTCCTGACCATACCTTATGAAGTAATCATAGTTTTCATTAAGCCAACTGTAGAAATAAGAGAGAAAAGAATGTTTTAAGAAGTAGGGGAGAATTGTTTTCACTAGACATTACAAATCTTTCAGAGGGTTGATACATGTAGAATTTGCATGTATTTTGTTTATTTTTTTATCCTTGGTGGTCAATAAAATGAGGATTTTAAAATTTGAAGTGGAAAAAGAAAAAGATGAAGGAGGAGGAGGGCAAAGAGAAGGAATAAAGGAAAGAGGATAAAGAAGAATAAAAGAGGAGAAGGAACAGGAAGAAATGGGTGAAGAAGAAATTTAACATTTGGAAAAGCAAACTGAATGAGATCTTACATGCTTATAATGATTAACAAGTTCAAGTACATTTTCAAGGTACAGAACTAGAACCCTTGATAGATATTATATAGGAAAATATGGAGTTATCCAGAAAGTAAATATTTGAAGCAACTTCACTGGATAGAATGGAAAGAAAAATAAAAAACTTCCACTTCTACTAAGATGTAGAAATCTCAAAACATATTTCTCTGGCTTTGAAAATTTGTAAAAACACAGATAATCTGAAATATCATACCTTTTCATGAGCTGCCTTAAATTTGAGTGTGCAATCATCCAAATAATTTGAATTCCAAAGAGGAGTAAGAACCTCAAAGAGATAAGACAAATTAATCATTTCCACCTGTCTTTGGGTGGAAAAAAGAGGTAACCATAGTACAAGTAGCTATGAAGAAATCAGCTTAATTGTAATGCAGTTTTAAAGTCAAGTGTGGGATAGAGGGGCAGTCTGAAAAAGAAGAGTAACATAGATTCCAGGGGTTTGCCTTCATCCTCAGTGTCTTCTCTGCAGTATCTACTAAGTGTTCTTGAGAAAGACTGGGGCCAGGCAAGAACACCTTGCATCTCACAAAATACCAAACATCTTCCTCTCTTAACAAAGGAGCCACTGTTACTACTTTGCTAACTACAGCCTTAGTCTTACTTTAGTCTTAACAATGGATAAGATTTGTTGAGATACCTAATCATAGAATTCCTCCCTTCTTTCTAAGAGCATTCAATCTATAAAAATGTTTATGTTTCCTTATAACCTCCCCTTTATTATCCAGACAAAGCCTAAATCCTATCATAGGTTATTTCTAAAACCCTCTTACCTAGAAACTGCACATTTCCTCATGTCCTGTGTTCTTCCTCACAGCACTGAGTAATAAGACCAACTTGTTGAACCACAGGTATTCCTACTGTTTTTGACTAAAGAGCATTGACAATTACTAGATTAAAATATCTAATTGAGAAGATAAACAACATATAGATACATGAAAAATTTCAACAGAGAGATGATACTATAAAATGATGTACAATGAATGGCTAGAAATAAATTTTTACAAAGCACTCAGAGATAAACACAATATCAGAAATGAAAAATTCCTTCAACAAAGCTCATCAGTAGTGTCAGCAGAACTGAGAAAAGAATGAGTCAATTTGACAATAAACCAATAAGAACTGTCCAAAAGGAAAGAAACTTAAAGAAAAACAAAGCAGGGGAAAATTATCCAAGAGCTGTGGAACAATATCAAATAGTTTAATGTACATATAGTTAGAGTTCAGCAACAAGAATAGAGAGGAAATCAACCAGAAGAAATATTTCTGGAGATATAGGTCAAGAGTTTTCCAGAAGTAAGCAAAGACATCAAAGCATGGGCCTGCAAATATCAGTGAGACCCCAAGAAGGATAAATACATAAAGAAAATCAACTGAACATGAAACACATTGAGATTCATCAGACTGACTGCTGAAAAATAAAGATCAGTATACAATTACAAAGGCAGCCAAAGAGATACATATCACATACAGAAATAAAAATCCTAGCTATTATAAGAGATTTGCCCCTGATAATGATAAAAGCCAGAAGATAATGGAAAGATATATTTAAAGTATTTAAATATAAAAATACATTTCAGAATTAAATATCCACTGAAAACAACTTTCAAATATACGAACAAAATTAAGATTTTTTAAAGAAAAATTAACACACACATGCCCACATTCACACTTATGCTTTAAAAACTGTCCATGCAGGAATATGATAATAGAAGGAGAGTTTTGTCTAAATATAGATATAAATTATGCTAAAAATGGAAAATTGAAGGTAAAATTTGATTTGTAAAATTTTAATGGCTTTAAAAATATTGCTTAAAACAAAACTAGCTTGATGAATTGTTGGGTTTAAATCATTTATAAAAGTAAAATTTATTTAAGAAAAATAACAAAATGGGAAACAAGAATTGAGTTTTTATTTTACAGTTCTAATTTTTTTAAGTTATATAGTATTTTATTTTAGGAAGACTGTGATAAACATGCATATAATAATCACTAGTTAAACATGAACACAGATAAAGAAAAAAATTAAAATGACAAGGGATTAAAGTAAGGGTATCACTATAGTGCCAAGCAAATTTTAAAAGGATTGTAAGAAAATGTTATAAACTACATTTAGTCATTAACTTTATAATTCAGAGGAAATGTACAATTCCATAAAAGCTCACATCAGAAAAATTTGTTACTCCTTTAGTAATATGTTTACTAAAGATATTGAATTTTTCCAAAAAATCATTCAAATGACAAAAAATCTGAAACTGTTTTCCAAATGTGAAAATATCATCTTTCCTTCAGTCTGGATGTGGACAGAATGCTATGTGAAACCTCTTCAACCAGCCAGAAGAGGAAGCATCTTGGAATATAGTAGAATAACAACATAGAAGAAATATCAGTTCCAGGATAACCTCAGAGGAAAAGGCCACCCACAAGCTTAGTAATCTAAAATCTGCACTATCATACCCAACAATGATACTTTCCCTTATGTTGAGCCACTCTAAAGTGCTTTCTTACAACAACCAGCATGTACCTGACTAATGCACATTCACTCTCCAGCCCAATCACATCACCAGCTAAATCATTCTTTCCCTTTCAGAGTTCTTTCTTTCTGCAAATAGGCCTATAAATGAATGTTTGAGAACATTTTGCAGCTATCTCCAAAATTGCACTATCTTCCATTAAAAGCTCAACTGAGGACTGCCAGCAACATAACCTTCTCAAAAATCTGCTTACTTTTTAGTACTTTTTAACATAATAATAAAATAATGTATCATATGTTTTCACTCTAAGAGTAATAAAATGTTTTAGAAAAATGTTATATAATAAAATGGTGATTAAAGAATGTGAGATCTAAAATCAATCTGACAGGCTTCAAATTTGAGTTTGTTCTTTAACCTTTTGACTGACTATGAACTACCTATAAAACCTCTTTGTGCCCCAGTTTCATCATCCATAAAATTCACCCATTCAATAAACTTACTGAAGCATTTTTCTAGGTGTTGGGAATACAAAATTGAACATTATTGGCAAATACGTTGTGAACAAAGAGATTTCAATGTGGAGGAAAACAGAAAAGAAACAAAAGGAATAAGAAAAATACATTGAATGTTAGATCTGGAAAACAGCCATGGAAAACAAGTGCAATGTTAAGGAGAGATTGGTCATGTGCAAATTTAAATAGACTTTAAGGGATGGTCTAAAGAGAAAGAGAATGAGAAAAGACACATGTAGTTATCTTGGGAAAAGGAGGTTCAGGAAGAAGAAAAAATAAAAATATTCCAGGCATCAGAACTAATGTGTGTAGGGAAGGGTATGGAGGTCAGTGTGGCCACTTCAAAGTGAACATGATAGACACAAAAATAAGGAGTTCACAGAAGAAGAAATAGGGGCAAGATCATGGTGGACCTGTAGACTTTAATAACAATTTTTATTTTTCTCTTAATGTGATGGGAAGTCTTACAGGTTTTTTGAAGAAAAGTAACATGATAGACCCTATGTTTTAACAGCAACACAGTGGTCTCTACATTGAGATACAAAGGGGTACAAAGCAGAAAAGAGGGAGGCAACCTAGAAATTTGTGGCAATAATTTAAAGACTGAGAGATGGATTTTTTGTCCAGAGTGGTAGTGAAAGAGATGTTGAGAAATAGTCACATTCCAAATACATTCTTTGCATAGAATCAGTATGATATCATGATGGATTTGAGATTAGGTTTATGAGATAAAAAAAATGCCAGGTGAGTCTTAAGTCTTTGCCTGAGCAAGTAGGAGGATAGTTTTCCATTACCTGAGATTAAATTTTAGATATTGCAAATATTTTCCTTAGAGTTACCTTGTATAGATAAACTAAGTTAATTATATACATGAATTTTTTTTTAAATATTTTTCTGGAAGTCAGTAAGTGTTTAGTGAATATAATCTATTTTTACTGCTATTATACAACATCAATTATTTGCAAGGAAATCTAATGTTCATATTTTGTGATGTCCTATTCCAGTCTTATTTCCTTAACAGTACATAGAATTTTGACATACCACTATGAAGAAAAGGATTTTGTCTTAAAGATATTTCAGGCAACATCATACATAAAATATGACATGCACTGACATAAATAGGTCAAATAAAGGGACAATGTAAATAGTCTAGTGTTTTAACATTCTCCAATTATATATACTTAAAAGATCCAAATCTTTCCTAGAATATATTATAAGAGGACATAGTAGACTGAATTTAATGAAGACATAACCAATTCTTGAATTTCCTCCTGTCTGAAAATTTAGAAAAAGTTGTTGACCATTTTTGTCAACAAAAACCAATAACATATATTTTATAAATCATAGAAATGTACAAAAATGAATGCATGGCCAGCACAGTTCATAAAATAGACCAGAAAATATAAAGGGCCTATAAATATAAGAAAAGACATGATGTCTATAGAAGATAAGAGATTAGTTTAAAATATATATTATTAAAAAATAAATGCTACTCTGCTGAAATTCAGGGCTCAACTGTCACATTGATGGACAAAATAATTAAATATCTGGGACATATATTTATCAAGTAAAGTGCTAATAATAGGTTCAAATAAAGGGGCAGAAGAGCGATGTGTAGAGAACCTATGCATGAGTCTGTTAACATTAGGAAGCAAACATTCCAAAGAAAGGCCCACTGACAGGGTGCTGAATTCCTGAGCTGTCTGCCCTACTTATAGTGTCTGGATGTCTCTAGAGCCCTCAGGAGCCCTGCTATTTGAGGCACTATTTACTGTGGCAGTCAAAGAGATCCTGTTATGATGTGCATAAGTGCAACCTCTTAATGACCTCCTGACTCACTTTGAAATCTCTTAGCCATAAAATTTCATTTCTATTTGCCATTTCCCCCTTATGGTCAAGATCTTTTTCTAGGTACAATGCTAGTTGGTGCTTGGTAATAATCCCTCAGTGCCAGGGTGGCTCAACCCCAGGGGTCACAGAACAAGTGAGGGGTGTGGGGAGAAGGTAGTGTGTTTTAAAACATCTACTTTCCAGTACATTGGACTCACCCAGGACAACTAACAAGGAGATGATGATGGACAATGCCCATCCCAAGGAACAAAGAGTGTCTGTAACTGCATGCAAGATAGTTCCATCCATCTACCCCATGGAATCTAAGCTCCCCTCAGCTAGAAGCAGAGTGGGCATCACCAACCCCACCCCAAATCCCCAAGATTTGGGAAAGAAAAATGGGCTAAAGTAGACTTATTATTCTACTATAGACTTATTTTTATTCTAGCAATGAAAGAACTCTTATCATTGATATAAAGGCAGTGGCCACCAGGAGTTCTGAGAGTTGGGAGAGGGAAGAATAGGTGTAATATGAGGGCATTTTTGGGACACTGGATTTGTCCTGCATGACATTGTGGTGATGGATACAGGTCATTATATATTTTGTCATAACTTATAAAATTGTGCAGGACAGAGTGTAAACTAATGTAAACTGTAGTCCATGGTTAGTAGTAATGTTTCAATATGTGTTCATCAATTTTAAGAAATGTACCATACTAATTAAGGGTGTTGTTAATGTAGGAAAGTGTGGGAGGAAAGAGTGGGGCATATAGGAAACCCTAATATTTTTTATGTAACATTTATGTAATCTAAAGCTTCCTTCAAAATAAAAAAAATTAATTAAAAAATAAATCAATGCTTATAAAGACATAGCTAATTGCAAACAAAACCAAAAGGAATTGTAATAAATATATATTCTAGACACATAGATTTCAAATAAAAATAAATCTTAATATAATAATTTATAAGGATATTATTTATGATAAGATAAACATTTTATATGAATTAAGGATGTAGAGGAAAATATACTCATTTAAATTATTTGAACAAGCTAATAAATGGTGATGACTTGAAAGAATTCATTAAAATTTTAATCCTAAAAAAAGTTGAACTCTTTTAATATTTGAAAAATAATTAAAGAAAATAAGTATAATTGTACAAAGAATACCTTAATATTAATCAAAATATTGAAAAATCACTTGAAACATATTTCTAATAACTATTGTTTAGGTTTAAATAGAAATAATCAAATATAGCAAAATGAAGATATAAATAAAAGAGTGTTCTGCTTTTAAAAGTGCTAACTATATGGTGATACACTGGAAAATTAAAACTGAAGTAACTTATAGATGATAGTAAACTGTAATATTGTAATATTTTGCAGAAATGACAAGAAGATATTCTTTGAGTAGTAACAATATGGGAGTATAGGGAAATATGGGATTTTTCCTTTTGAAATAATTAAAAGTCTACAATTGAATGGGTTGATAACATCACAACTCTGTGATGAAAATGAGAGCCACTGAGTGTCCACCTTGAATAGATTGTACAAAGCTTGGGACTGTGGAACACAGAAAATCCAGTGGTAGATGATGGACTGTGGTTACAGTAAAAATGTGAGAATGTTTTCTCATGAACAATAACAAATAAATAATACTAATATAGGGTGTTAATATGTATGTGGGTTGGGGGAAAAATACACCAAATGTAAGATACGGAGGGCTATAGTTCATAGGAGTATTTTGATGATGCTCTTTCATGGTTTGTAACAAATTTTTCACAAGCAAAGTTTTGGTATTGGGGAAATGTATGTGAGACTTGTAAGATGATATGCATATTTATATTGTATTTTCACAAATTTTACTATACACTTTTTCTTTATGTATGTTCATGTATGAATGATACACTTCAATAAAATTATTTAAAAAATCACTTGAAGGGAAATGTATTTCTAATAACAAATGCTTAAGTATAAGAAGAGATAATCAAATATAGGAAAATGAAAACATCCTTTCTTAAATAAACATGGAATAGTAGAGAAAATTAAAATTGCAATTCCAGATTGCATAGCAGAATTTTTTCTTTTCTTTAACAAATCAATTTTATTGTTACGTAATAATAAAATATAAATCCATCCAAAGTGTACAAGTAATCATATGCAGTGTAATCACATATTTGTGCATTCATCACCCGAATCATTCCAAGAGCACTTTCATTATTCCAATAATAATAATAAATAAAAAACAATCAAACAAAACTCATCACCTCTCAATCTTTCTATGCCTCACCTGCTGTACATAGCTGCTAGTCTCCTTCCTTCTTTCTACATTTTGTAAAAACAGTCTTATATATGCAATATCCCCCATATTCGTGCTTCAACTGAAAATTTACTATCTTATACAGACCCAAGTTACAGTTTTTAGCTTTCCTTCTAGTACTATACATGACCTTAGACTTTCCCTTTTAACCACTGTCATACCCATACAATAGCACTGCTAGTTATAAACACCATGATATGCTTTAACCATTTCTATTACTTTCCAAAGATTTACAAACAATATTTTTACCAATTCTTTACAGAATAACCCTCAGTTTTCCACTCTTTACCTTCCTACTATTTTGTGGTGACCAGATTCTAATTATTAACTCCATGTGTTTATAAGATATGTTTAGTTCATAATAGCACAATCATACAGTATTTGTCCTTTTGTGTCTGGCTTACTTCATTCCACATAATTTCCTCCAGGTTCATTCATGTTCATGACTTCATTTCACCTTACCACTGCATAATATTCTATCATGTTATATGCCACAATTTGTTTATCCGTTCATTGGATGATGGATACCTGGTTTGTTTCCAGCTTTTGACAATCATGAATAATGCCTGGAGCAGCAGTTTTAAAAGGATATAACAACAATCTACCTAACTAAAATTTATGGGATGTCACAAAACTTGGATTCATTATTAATTCTTAGCTTTGTAGCTTTTATCTATTAAATTTCTGAAAATATAACAATGAATAATTTTAATTACATATTTAAAGAGCATTAACTTATAGAAACCAAGATAAAAGAAATATTTTTAATCATACCAAAATATTAAAAAGGCATAGTAGTTACTAAAGCTTGCTAATGCATCACTGAATAATAGGGTTTCAAAAGGTTAGCAGGTAGACACAAGGGAGGCATGACTGCATGCAGATTTTAACCTCATGAATTTATAAAACATCAGGGCTTAAAGCATTGTGATATGAGAGTATTTTATTTCTACCGTAATACTTCATTTTGCTCCAAGGCCAAAGTTTTTTCTTTTAAGCTGTTTATTTATTAATAAGATTATCCAACAATATTTATAAAACACCAGTGAATATTTCCATAACAAAAGCTATTGTGTATTTTATATATTTGAAGACAATGGCCTTTAAATTCCTTCTATTCATCATCTGATATGATCTTTAAAGTAAATCTATAGAGTTAGAATTATTTTTCTTGTACAGTTGAAGGATTAGATTTATATTTTCAGTAATATAGTAAAGGATATACAGCAAAAAGCTGTCACATCTAAAATCTACAGTCTGAATTTTCAGTCCAATGCATCTGTCTTTAAGATTATGCTGTATTTCCTCTCTTTAGAATAAATTACTTTTGAAACTGCTCTCCATAATAAAAATCTCTGAAATTGGAGCATGCCCTTAGATTTCTATGATACATTTTGAAGGATATCACCATATTTTTGTTTTTTACATATCACTTGCCCTTAAAGATCACATACATCTAAGCCACAGCTTTAACACACATTTCATGTGTACCAATACTGCGGATATCTAAAATTATAATTTTGGGAATGTTCCAGATCATGTGTGGTCAAATAGAGAAATTCTCAACAGAAGTTTAAACTATTTACAGATTGCTACTATATTTTGAGAGACACCACATAAACACCCAAATAGCAAAAAAAAGAAGAAATGCACTTAAATGTTCAGCATCCCTATCATTCCAATTGGTTTAATCCCTCTCTCTTCTGTATGACTCTAAGAAGAGCATTTTTCATCTCTTTGTTCATAAGACTATAAATGAGTGGATTCAGCATGGGGATCACCATAGCATAAAACACAGAGGCCACTTGATCCCTTCTAAATGGGTAGGACTTGTTTGGTCTTAATTAAGTAAAAATCATGGTGCTATAAAAGATGACACCCAGGAAGTTGGAGGCAGAAGTAGAGAAGGCTTTGTGTTTTCCTGAAGTGGAATTAATTTTAAGGATGGAAGCCAGAATAGAGCCTTAGAACACAGAGACGATGGTAAGAGACACCATTATGTTTAAAATACCGAGAATGAATAACATGATTTCCATGTCATGATTGTCAGAGAAGGACAGGGCTAAAATTCTCTGATAGGTTAAGTCACAGAAAAAGTGATAGATTACACTAGAGTTGCAGAAATGCAAATCATTCATGTAAACAACATTGAGTAATGATTCAATAAAGCCAATCATACAGAACCACTGGTTCATATGATTGGTTTATATAGAACCCAGTGATGAAGCAGCAACAGAGTGTCTTGGACATAACAGGGTCATAACAGGGTTGCAGATAGCTACATTGTGATCATAGGCCATTGAAGAGAGAAGGAAACATTCAGTGACAACCAATAAGAAAAAAAAAAAAAAAAAAAAAAAAAAAAGACATCATGGGCTGGATGAAGTAGCCCATGAATGAAATATTCTTGTTGGAAATCACTAAGTTCTCTAAGGTTTAGGTGTGATATCAATGAGTAACTGAAGTCAAGGAATGTCAAGTAAGTAAGGGAAAAAATACATGAGAAAAGTACGTGTGAAACTGGAGATCCAAGTGAATTATCAGTATTATCCCTGAATTCCCTTGCAAAATAATCAGGTAAATCAGAAAAAACAGCATAAAGAGGATCCATCAGATCTCTTCAGAGTCTATCAATTCCATGAGGTTGAAATTAGGCACATTTGTGGTATTCCTACCTCCCATAGAATTCAGCTGTTGTAAACTGTTGAGAAATAAAAAGTGATACTTGGTATGAATGTCTTCAAAACAGTTTTTGTTTATAGGAATTACTTGGCATTTAAAAAAATTAGTTTAGCTATTCCAGATATTCTTAATAAAGAGTTGTTTACAAAATATGACTGAAAAAAATCTGTTTGACTACCAAATATAAATTAGGTATTAATCAACATTTGGATATTATTTAATAGGAACTCTTATATATTGCACAATTAGAATCAACATGACACTGTTATAAATAGATCCTTTAATGAACACATTTATCTAGATTAAAATATTTTATGATAGATGTTTTTATTGTACTCATTTTCTGATGAGAAAAAGGGCATCATAAGTTAAATAATATATCCAGAATCACAAACTTTAAATATTGTTGGTTCTGTGATTATACCACTATTTGTTTAGTGTAAATATCATGCTCATAACATTATATTTCTACTTACATTTTATTTTTTTAAAAAGTCTTGTTATGTAAAATCAATGATAGTTTCAATGCACCATTTATGTTCTTTTATATACAATATTATTAAAAACAAATGAAAGATCAGAAATTAAAACCTGAGGTATATTCATAATAATGAGCAGTCATTACTATTTATTTTCAGAAGATATTTGTAACATATATAATTAAAATTTTTCCAAAAATATTTTTCAATATATGTTCATTGCTTGAAGACTCTCATTCCATGAATTCTATATTTCCTTTTCTACAAATCCTGGCATTATTTAGTTAATGCCTACCTGGTACACATATGTATATATATATAAATTCTTCTAATAACATTGCCAATTTTTGAGATAAACTAAAATGCTCTAATTTTGAAGTTAATTCTTACCATGAATCAAAGTTGGTATAAAACTTCTTTAAGCCTTATCTGTCTTGGAATTTGCACCTCAAGTTTTTCTCACAAATAAAAGGTGTAAACAATTTAAGGTGCCTGGAATTTCTGATATTTGGTTTCCTTCATGTAACTAATATTTAATGTTCTAATCTATCTATAGAGAGATTAGAGAGAGAGAGGAAAAGAAGAGAGAGAGAAGTAGGAAGATTTAAGGTAAAATAAATCAACATAAAATTTTTCTTCAGGTCCTGGTCAAACAAAATGTTCACCTTAAAATTATGTCTCACAAGTATACCAGGGATCTACTGTGTACACAGCCATAGCAGAGTATTCCTTGCCTTTCATAATATAAGATATGGCATGATAATGTCATGGCATCACTTACATTGAGGATTTCTTATAGTTAAATATTTGGACATCTCTGTGGACTAATTTCCAAGAAGATTGCTTGACATGATGACAAGGATAAATTTAGAAACCCCTCTCACATGGCCAGGTAAAAGCTTACACTTCTTTTTCTGAGAGAAAGGATTAGGATCCACCCTGAATTGCGTGATCTAATCAAAAACCTTTAATTGAAGCTATCTAATCAAAACTGATCTAATCAAAAGATTCCCTGACTAAACCTAAATAAATGATTTCACATATGATAGGCTTATGCACACAGGGATGGTTTTGCTTAAGAACATATCTTTCTGGATCCACAAAAAAATTCAAACCAGGACATTTGAGTTGTTACTATCTTTGGCTCTTATGAATAATGTTGCTATGAATATCAGTGTGCAAATATCTGTTCAAGTCCTTGCTTTCATTTCTTTTGGATATATATCTAGTAATGGGATTGCCAGGTCTTCGGTAATAGTATTCTTAGCTTTCTGAGGAACTGCCAAATTCTCACTTTCACAGTGGCTGCACTATTCTAAAACACTTCATTGTTGTTTTCATTTGTATTTTCCTAATTCTTAATGGTATTGAGCATCTTTGCATGTGCTTTCTGGTCATTTGTATATCTTTTTAGAAGAGAAGTCTATTCAAGACATTTGCTCATTTTTTAACCTTTTTTTTTCCTTTTTGTTAAGTTGAAGGAGGTCTTTATATATTTTTGATATTAGATCTTTATCAAATATGCGATTTCCAAATATTTTCTCCCATTTGGTAGGTTGTAGATTTAATTTCATGATAAAGTCCTTTAAGGTGCAAAACTGTTTAATTTTGATGAGGTCCCATATATCTATTTTTTTCTTGTGCTTTGGATGTAAATTCTAAAAAACCATTGCCTAACGCATGGTCCTGAAGAGGTTGCCTTAGAATTTTTTCCAGCAGTTTGATAATTCCAGATCTTATATTTAGTTCTTTGACCAATTTTGAGTTGATTTTAGAATACAGTCTTAAGTAGATGGCCTTCTCCCTCTCTCTCCTATTTTTTTTCTTTTGCATATAAAGATACTATTTTCAAAGCACCATTAGCTGAAGAGACGATTCTTTCCCAATTGAGTGGAGTTTGACACATTGTGAAATAACAGTTGGCTCTAAATATGAAGACTGATTTCTGAGTTCTCATATTGTTTCCATTGGCCTATGTGTCCATCCCTGTGCTTGTACCATGCTGTTTTAATTATTGTCTTTCTAATAAATTTTAAGATTGAAAAGTGTTAGTCTTCCAAAGTCATTCATATTTTTCAAAATATCTTTAGCTATTCAGGGACACCTACCCTTTCATGTATACTTGATGTTTGGGTTTCCATTTCTGCAAATATTTTTGTACCTATGATTGGGATTGCATTGAGTCTATAAAATGCTTTAGATAGGATTGACATTTTAATGACATGTAGTTTTCTAATCCAAGAACAAATAATGTCCTTAAACTTATTAGGTCCTATTTGATTTCTTTTAGTAATGTTTTGTGGTTTTTGGTGTACAAGTCCTTTTCATTTGGATAGAGCTATTCCTAGATATTTGATTCTTTGATTTACAATCATGAATGCAATTTAAATCTAGACTTCTTTTTCTGATTTTTCTTTTTATAGAAACATTACTTATTTTTTAGTGCTGATCTTGAACCCTGACATTTGCTGAATTCATTTATTAACTCTAGGTACTTTGTTGTGAATTTTTCAAGATTTTCTGTTCATAGGATCATATTATCTGTAAATAGGGAAAGTTTATTTCTTTCTTTCCAATTTGAATGCTTTTTATTTATTTTTCTGGGCTAAATTACCCTGGCAGGTACTTACAATACAATGTCAAATAACAGGTGACAGTGGGCATCCTTGCTCTGTTTCTTATTTCACAGGGAAAGCTTTCAGTCTTTCACCATTGAGAAGGATGTTAGTTTTGTGCTTTGCATATCAGCCCTTTATCATATTGAGCAGGGGTTTTTAACAAGGGATCCATGAGCATGCACTGAAATTCAAAAAAACATTGTTCTTTTGTGGATGTGGTGTTGTGAGTGTGATATATCTATTAAGTAATACACAATAGAGTGTGGACTTAGTAAGGGATCCATGGTTTTCTCCTGACTGGCAAAGGGGTCAGTGGGGAAAAAAAGGTTAAGAACCTTTATAGAGAGGCAGTTTCCTTCTACTCCTGTCTTTCTAAATGATTTTATCAAGAAAGGATGCTGGATTTTTTCAAAAGCCTTTGCTGCATCAGTTGAGATGACCATGTATTTATATTCCTTCACTGTGTTAATGTGGTGTATTATATTGATTGTCTTATGTTTAAACAACCTTGCATAAAGGTGATAAATCACACTTAATCATGGTGTATAATTCTTACAATATGCTGTTGGATTTGGTTTGCTAGTTTTCTTGAGGATTTTTGTATGTATATTCATAAAGATATTGATCTATAGGTTTCTTGTTTTTGTGATATCTTTATCTGGCTTTGGTATGAGGGTGATTTTGACTTCAGAAAAATGAAAAAGTGCATGGTCCCTCCTCTTCAGTTTTGGAATAGTTTGAATAGAATTGGAGTTGATTCTTCTAGAAATGTTTGGTAGAATTTCCCTGTGAAGCTGTGGTCATGGGCTTTTAATTATTGGGATGTTTTTGATTACTGATTCAATCTCTTTAGTAGTAAATGATTTGTTGTGATCTTGTATTTCTTCTTGAGTCAATGTAGGACGTTTGTTTGTTTCTTAGAATTTATGCATTTCTTTTAGGTTTTCCAATTTATTGGCATTCTGAGAGGAGGGGGATGCTTAAGAGGACTTTTTAAAATCAGTCTTACCCAGCCTAAACAGAGCTAGGAACCCACAAAGGTGGCACAGCAGGGCCCCAAAATACCCCATGGAGGGGATCAGGAAGCATACCAAGAGCTTCTCTGATGGCTTCATAAATCGGAGCTTTCCTGGCCTGCCCAGCAAATACAGCCCTTCAACTAACTGTCCACCACAGCACAGAAGAAATACTATGTCTTTAAATTTCCACCACCACTGCCCCTTCATGGGAAAGTTTGAAACAATGACAGCTGCAGTCTTTGACCAGGTGGGTGGAAATGATGGCTTACCCTGGCTTTGTTGGAGATGTGTTGATATAATGGCTGCCCTCAGAGCTGGGGCCCCAGCAATCCAATGCAGTTAACCAAAAACCATGATCAGTAATCAACTATGCCCACTCCTGGACTTGGAAAACTGGACTTTTACATCTATTTTTGCCACTGGAGAGCTGATAGAGTGGGGGATAGATACCAGTAGTTGACGTATGGAGAGAGCAATTTTTAGTTCTTTACTGAAATTTATCAACTTCCTCCTGCTCTTCCTTTTGCTGTATAATTTTATTCTGGACTCTAGAGTTTAAAAGTATTTGTATTAGACAACCCATACCTTTTTAATTTTTTTTTTGGAGGGATTGAGTCCTGCAGCACTCTCTACTCCATCATTTTCCCAACTCATATATATTTTATAGACATCATAGAGATGGGACTTACTTTTTAATAGTCAATTGCAGGGCATTTAATAGGAGTGTTTAGTAAACTTACATTTAAAATAATTATTTATGTGCTATTTTCATTTATGTCAAATCTTTTTAATATTCTACTTCTCTCTTTGCTTACTTTTGGTTAATATATTTAATATTAAATAATTTTCCCTCTTTGATTTTTTAACGTACTTCATTGCACTATATTGCTAGTGTTTTCTCTAGAGAATAAAATTTGCATCCTTAAATAATTTTAGTAAGCTTAATATTATTATGATGTCTTTTAGGCAATGAAGGTGAAGCATAGACATTCCAGGGTCTTTTTTCCCACAGAATCCTTGGAAAATTACAATAAAAGACCAAGATATCTATTTCAGTTTGCTAAAGGCTGCTGGAAGGAATATAACAGGAATAGGTTGGCTCTTAAAATCGGGGATTTATTCTAAGGCTGTGAAGTGTCCAAATCAAAGCATCATTAGGAGATATTTTACCCCTGAGCTGCAGCTTTGGGCAATCAGGCACATGGCAGCATCCCCTTCTCTGTTCCCTCTCCTCCAGGCCTTGTTGCATTCAGCTTCTGGCTAAAGTGGCTTCCTCTTAACTTCTGAGTTCCATTGATTTTAAATTCTGACGCTGAGTGTCTTCTCTCTCAGGTTCTGGATTCCTCTCTTTCTCTGCAGCTTTTTTTTCTGTATCTGTATCTTTTTATTCATCTATTTATGAAAAGCTCCAGAAAATCTATTAAGACCCAAACTTTGTCAAGCAATCTAATAAAAAAAAAAAACTAAACTAAAATAATTTCATCAAAAAGTCCATCCTACAATAGGTTTACATGAACAGGAATGGAGTAGCTTAAGAACATAGCTTTCTGGCATCCACAAAAGATTCACACCACCAAACTCTACCCTCTGGACCCCAAAAATATATGTTCTTTCCATATACAAAATACATTCATTCCATCACGATACTTCAAAAACATTGAATCATTTCAGTAACAGTTTTAAGTACAAGTCTTATCAAAATTGGTTATAGGTTTGTATGTGTTGGGGCAAATTTCTCCTCAGGCAGTAGACATAAAACTGAGAACAAGTTATCTAATTTCAATATACAAAGGAGGGACAGTCATAGAATAAAATTTCCCATTTCACTAGGGAGAAATTGGAAGGAAAACAAAAGTTATGGGTCCCAAACAATTCCAAATACCTGCAAGACTACTCCATTAGATTTCAAGTTCTGAGTGTCATCTATAGAGCCATGGTTTCTTCTCCTTGGGTTCCAAAGAAGTGTCCATCCTACCCTTTCCAAGGGCTTTCCCAGTGGCCATGTTCTTGGCTCCACCCCCATCAAGCATCTGATCACACCCAAAATCTAGGTCCCACCCTCTGAGAATACTGGAGTAATGGCCAGATACTCCCAATCTCCTATGAACAAGTTCAACTCCCTCAGAACTGTGGAGCGTGGAAAAAACTCTCATCAATACCCAGGGTATGTGCTCACTCTCTCTGAAGCATGGAGCAGCAAAATTTTTCCTGAATCATGGAGTAAAAGGTCTGCATTTTCCAATTTCTGGGCCATATTGCCCTTTTCTGTACACATAGGTGGTTCTTTCTGTGGGCCCTAGAAGATGTCTTCGGTCCAGACCTCTGCTTCTCTTGTACTGCTTTTTGGAGTAATTTTCCTTCACTCTATCCCCTTTCTCTACCTGTTAGTTTAGACTGGCAGTGACAGGGTTCCTCTATTCATCTGTAGCTTATCCTTGGCCTAGCCTTTTGGGAATCTCTTTCCATGCCCCTGTGCAGTATTGTATCCAGGCTCCTGCCTCTCTCTCAGCCTCTGTGGGTATCTCTTGACCTATCTATCAGATATCACTGATCCTGGAGTTCTTATTTTTAAAGAAGGGTAAAAATTGCAGCTGTATTTTTCTGACTGTTCCGGCTTTCAGTT
Source organism: Tolypeutes matacus (assembly GCA_026826555.1). Lineage (NCBI taxonomy): Eukaryota > Metazoa > Chordata > Mammalia > Cingulata > Chlamyphoridae > Tolypeutes > Tolypeutes matacus. Next base: position 1,412,423 of record JAKSZT010054271.1, on the reverse strand, counting down.
CTCAGTTTATATAAGGCATCAGCAAGAGGGTGAAGACCTAACCTGGGTCACACCTTCCTCACATAGTGCAATCAAAACCCTTAAAGCTATCTAATTAAAAGGGATCTTATCAATGGTCCTTTAACTGAACCAAATGCAATCAAGTCCCTCCCCCCACACACACACCCACAGGAATGGATTCATTCCAAGAACATAATTTTCTGGGATTCACAAAATAATGTCAAACTGTCACAGGCATTGAGCCACTGCTTCAGTAACTTAATGTGCCTTCAGGGCCTACTAAAGCCTGAACTCTTATAAGCCACTTCAATTTAATGATGGAGTACTTCTGTGTATGCCCAAATTAATGACTTAGTGTGTTAGATATTTCAGGATGGGTGGCTTATTTCTCATGGTATTTAGGTGGCCCATGGTTAAATGTTCAGTCTCCACTAAGGCTAAAAGTAGGCAAAAAGCTATTTTTCAAATGGACAGTAATTATCTGCAATGGATGGCAAGATTTGCCCCAATATCCCACATGTCTGCACTAGTGATTCTTATTTAGAACCCTGAAAAATGGTCCTAAAAGCATCTCTGAATGCAGCTGACACTTCAAGCACCATTGCATATGCTGGAACATTATGGCTCAAGTGGCAAAACATCTTGCTTGGCAGTCTGGACTTGTTACAAAGCCTCTATTTTTACAGTCTTCACTTAAACAATAGCATTTCCCTTAAGTCAATATATGGTCAAGTAGCACACTCAAATCACTCCAAAATGCTACAAACTGCTTACAGGCCAACTAAGTCTTCTGCCTCTTTGTAATTTGTAGGATGGGGCAGATGTAACAGATTAGCCATCACCATAAAGAGATATCTTGACATTGCCCATTCCACTGGTTGCCTATAAATTTCATGGATGTGGAAGACCCCTGATGTTTTGTTGAATGTATTACTCATCCACTGACATGCAAATGTCTTACCAATAAGTCTAAGTAGTTGTACTTTTGGCTCAGTAGCTCCAACCAGCATAATATCTTCTGAAGACAATTTTTGAAGGGCAATGTGATCAATGTACCTGCAGACTAGATTATAAAATAATGCTGAAGATTTGCTATACCCTGAGAAAGGACAGTGAAAGCAGTTTACTGATCTTGCCAGCTGAAAGCAATCCAACAAATATTGGGGGAAAGTATTTGCCTCATCAATAGCTTCATACCAGGTACTTGATTATGTGTCAGTTTTTTTCAAACAATGATACAGTATCTGAAGCAGCAGCTGCAATTAGAGTAATCACCTGATTTCGTTTATGAAAATCCATTGTCATCCTCTAAAAGCCATCTGTATTCTGCACAGGATGAATAGGAGTGTTGAATAGGAATGTGATGGAATCACCACCTATACATCTTTCAAACCTTCGTGGTGGCACAAATCTTCATGTGATACGTATGAATCTACTTTTGATCTCTGTGTTCAGTTCCATTGGTCAATGTATCTATCTTTGCAACTTACTGCCCTCTTTTGACTACCTTAGCTTTTTTATATCTTTATCTAAAATGAGTTAATGAGAATCTTCTAACTTTATTCTTCTTTTTCAAAATGGCTTTATTCTTCTTTTTCAAAATTAGCCTTTTGATTTTGCAAATAGTTTGTAAAATCAGCTTATCTATTTCTGCAAATAAATGCTTTGCTTTAATTGTAATTGGTTTGTGATGAATATTGTAGACCAAATTGTGATTATCTTAAATTAATAGATGTCTCCCTACACATATCTTATGTCTTTATATTTAGTTTGGATTCAGATTCCATCAACAACATTACCAATTCACTGTTATAATCTCTTGGTGTGGCACCTAGGCATCCATGTATTTTTCTAATTATTCTTAATTCTTCTTATGTATATAGCCAATTAGTAGTCTGTAGATTAATATATGAGATTTCCCAGAAAAGGAAAGACCATAGAAATCTCAGAAGATAAGGACTTTCACTCTACCAGACCTCTAATATTCTAATATTCTATCATATAGATCATACAATTATCTATCTACTACCCAATCTCTCAAGTTAATACTTCTGATCCATAAGGATATCTTCTTTGTGAGATCCTCAATGAATTTGAATTATATCACATGACATTTGTAATTGTAGGTCATTAAAATTTTTTAAAGTAGCATATTAATTTTTATTAAAGATTTATAAACTTCAGATTATGCTCTCATATTTCTTATTATGTACATTTTTGTTGAATTTTCCAGGAATTAGAAAGGCTACATTTCCAGAAAGAGGAAAGTGGATTTCATGGAATTTACATTATTAATCTAATGGCACATAGGTAATACATATCAGACCTAGGATTATATAGTAGAACATAATTATTAGATTACTTTTCAAACTATACAGTATAGTTTTTCCACAGAGGGATCATTTTTTAATTAAGAACCAAAGTACCTGTATGTAGTCCCTTTTCTGATGTAGTTTTGCTTTTCCAGAAATGGTCATTGCCTGTTACGGGGGAAAATAGCTCATCTTCTTGAATATCTGTTGCAGAAGAGAGTTGTGTTTTCTCCTTGGAAACCCCTGTGGACTTCAAGAAGGGGTTATTTAGCTGGTATAAGTACCCCATCTATAGTGTATTGTAACTGAGTGACCAGCTCAGTTCCAGAGGTAAGAAGAAATGTTTTTCATCATTTACACAATATTTTAAAAGCTATAGCCTTGAATCTCAAAGTAGAGCAAGATCTTTAACTTTTAAATTTGAAATGGAGTGGTCTAATTTAGCCAGAGTAGTATTAAAATTTAACAAAATGCCTTCTAGCAAACATTGTGGTGATAATAGGAAGGGCTGTCTACATACTTATGTCAATAGAGCTGCAAATCAGAATTGGTTTTAATTTCCTTGAGATGGAACATAATAGCATAGAGGCAGTGAAATCAGACTATTTTTAATAGTGGGAGAAATTCTTAAAGAGAGAAAATTAACTTTCATCTATCCATTTGATGTGTGCAATTTTTGTATCAATTTTATTTTCTTACAGGATTATACATGAATTTTAAATTAATTAGTTAGCTAATAGATTTAAAAATAATTTCATTTTATTCTTGTTAGTAAAATTTCATTGTCTTTTAAACTGCACAACTTTATTGTTTCTGGGCAATAATGATTCCAGAATTTTGAATTTCACAATGGGATTGTATATACGGTGCAGTGGCTTAGTGTGTGGAAATTCGAACTTGAATCCTGGCTTTGATAACTAACTGTGTGACTTTGGTAAATTATACATTAAGCTTGGCATGCATTTTCTCATGTTTAGAGGGCTGCTCATTTATTTAGTTTCCAGATTGCTATATAGATTATACAAAATAATGTCCATGAAATTCCTAACAGGAATAATAATATGTGGTAACCGCTATCACAGATTTTCTTCTTCTCAAGTTTAATATTTGTAAACTGTTCTCATGGACATCTGTTATTTATGATTTCAGGCTCTGTGAGAATTGGGGAAATGTTTTTTCTGAGACTTTCAGACTGATTTTTCTTATAATTCATATTCCATATTTTTTAACCCCTATCTCCTATTAAAGTGAAATCAGCTACACATATACACAACTGGTTTAATTGTCTTGAAATGTTAGTTAACAGAAAAACATGTTTGCAGAAAAGAGTTGATGAAATGGCTGAAGTCTATACATTAGGAACCATGTTTCCAGATCCTTAGAGTGATGTAGGGAGTTTCTCTAGTGACACATGATTTGTTAAGAAATACACCTTAATTTGGAAACCAATTTATTGGTCCACAGAAAAGATAAGAAGAAAAGAATGGAAAGAAATTTATATTGTCAAGTGTTACAGGAGAATTTAAGTTAAACATATTGTTATTTCATTGACATGTCCATTAGCAGAATGTAATGACAAAGATGAATCATTTTGGTTCCTTAAAGCATAGAATATTGGTATTTACTGGGTTTATTCTCAATGGACAGATATTTAATATATATATATTTATTGTGATAAAAATCATTGATTTTATAACTTCATATTATTTATTTTAAAGAAAGTGTAGATTTGATAACTTACTGTTATGCAGACTTCACATAAAATTTTTAAAATACATATATTTTATTGCACCTCACCATTAATCACTTTGCAATGACACCATGTCATGAAGTCTAATAGGACAATCCTGAAAATATTGGTCATTATTAGTTATTCTTTGGTTTGGAAAAATTTTAGTTACTTTTTCATGCTTTCATGGTCAATAGGTACTAAATCAGACATTGTAATACAGGGTTTCAGAGGCAGACTCTATTCCTCTACAATTGTTTTTCCTCCTCAGTCATGGCAGTGAAGTGAAGGTTAAAGTTGTAATATGTTTGTCAAGATGTATTATGTAATGGATTCCTTTAGTAGACTAACTTTTGACACTTTTTTTCAAAATTTGCTTCCATAATTTTGTTTCCTTTCACTGTGCTTCTTCCTATCTTCCAAATTCCTGGTTTGTCCCTAACCACTTCTTTAAATATCTCTGAATATAGTGCATAGATTATTGTAAGAGAGACAGAGAGATGAGGGAGGAAAAGTTGAGGTAAAGAGAGAGAATGAGGGATTGTTTAAAAGAAATGAATTTTTGTTATGCCCAAGCAATACATTAATCCCTACTTATATTATTAGTTCATACATTTACAACTCATTTATTAAAATATCCACTTAAATTAAATTACAGCTTATTAGAAGATTTCAGTGTGTTTATATTTTCATGAAACAATGTAAGTTGTCTTATTTTACTCAGAAATTATAATTTAGCTGAAATATATATTTTACTTTAGATTTCTATCTCAAATGAGCATATTTTTTATAGCTCCACAATTATGAAGCTATTTTCTCTGTATTAAGAAAATCATTCAGCTAGCTTTTTGACACCATTTCTAGGAAATTTTTTAAAAGACTTGCACATTCCTTTCTTGAGATATGAACATCTCAATATGACAAAATATTAGTTTGTTTCATCTTATGGATTAGGTGCGGTCAAAAACTGGTTTATGGAGGGAAAATAAAAGCTACCGTGCTGAAATTTAGACCCTATTTTATGTATCATGTAATTTTTGTGTTCAATCATCAAAGCTGTCATTTAATACACAAGTTCCTCTTTAACATTGCTTTGGTCTTGTACTTTTTATTCTTCACACTCCACTGCATGAGAAACAGTCAGAGGGCAAAGCAAAGAATACTAGAAATCAAATACTACTTGTGCCAAATATCATGATTAAATTCATTCATCAAAAGCTATTAAAAACTATTCAATTAGTAATCATTTGGTGATATTTATATACAATTATTTTGGAGGCAACATGAACAACTATACATATATAATGAAATGGTTGGACCATATTTTTGAGAAAATTATGTCTCAGAAAAAGATGCAAGAATATTGCCCCAAAAATGAGTATATGAATAGAGAATCACTGTGTATTGCCATAAAGATAAAATGTAAACAACACTGATAATGGTACAATAAGCTGCAAAGGCCAAAATGGGAAATATATTGATAAACATTTCAAGAAAGAAAACTAGGGAAAACACACAATCCAACCCTTTTGTTTGCAGAAAATTTGCATCTACCATCACAATACTTTCCACTGCCCTGTTCACTACTGTTCCTGAAGAACTAATGGAACAACATCTTTGCTAGGAAAAAGAACAAAGGTGTTTGGTATGAAGGGCTTTCCTGAAAGACAAGTTGAAATGTGAGTCTTATATCCCAATTTGCAATAACTGTGAACATTTTGAAATCACATAGTTTTCATAACTGCTATTTAAATTTAATACAATCTTGTCATGTGAATGTGTTTGCTCACTTTTAAAATTACAACTATTAAGGAAAGATAATTTATGCATATTGTAGCAAATATAGGACTAGAATTGAGATTTGTGCTTATCCACTATAACATAGTTGGACTTAAAACTTCCAATAAAAATTTCTGTTTTTAAATTTTAAGATAGTGTAAAATCAGAATAAGATGTAGAAAACTGGTCAGAATTGAAATGGAAAATAAATACTTAATTTGACAGGTTTTTAAGGCTCCTTTTGTCAACAAATGAATGATACAATTTTCTCCTATAATTTACACAGGATAAATTCACCCACTTGGACCAACTTTGCCATTGCTGATTGCATCAATGTCTTGGATTTCAGTATGCACTTCCAAGAAACAAAGATGAGCACATAATTGTGTGGTCTGTGTTTTCACAGTATATTGCCTTGAGGATCTATAAATAGAAATAGAAATGTCAGGGTTGCCATCCGATTTGGATACATGCAGGATTCAGATAAAAAATGTAACTGAAGTCACTATGTTTATATTGATGGGCTTCATGGATGGTTTTGACCTGCAAGTCTTACTATTTATCTTATTTCTAGCAATTTTTCTTTTCACTCTGGTAGGAAATTTGGGACTGGTTGTATTGGTCATTGTGGATTCCCGGCTCCACAATCCCATGTACTATTTTCTGAGTGTGTTGTCATTCTTGGATGCCTGTTCTTCTTCAGGTATCACCCCCAAAATGTTAGTCAATTTCCTGGCTGAGCATAAAGCCATTTCATTTCTTCGATGTGCAACACAGATGTTTCTTTTTGTTACATTTGGGACTACAGAGTGTTTTCTCTTGGCTGCAATGGCTTATGATCGCTATGTAGCTATCTACAACCCACTGCTCTATTCAGTTAACATGTCACCCAGAGTCTATGGGTCACTCATCATTGCTGGCATTTTGGATAGCATTTTACACACTGTGACCACTTTTAGCCTTTCCTTCTGTGCATCCAATGAAATTAGACATGTGTTTTGTGACATACCTCCACTCCTTACTATTTCTTGTTCTGAGACTCACATCAACCAGGTTATGCTCTTCTACGTTATTGTCTTTATTGAGATAACAACTATTCTGATCGGCTTGATCTCCTATGCTTTCATTCTGCTGGCCATTCTGAGGATACGTTCTTCTGAAGGGAGGCAGAAAGTCTTTTCCACCTGTGGCTCTCACCCAATTGGAGTGTCAATGTACCATGGGACAATCCTTTTCATGTATATGAGGACAAGTTCCAAATATTCATATATGATATGATCGTGTCTATATTTTACACTGTTGTGATTCTCATGCTGAAACTAATTATCTACAGTTTGAGGAACAAAGATGTTAAAGAGGCAATGAAAAGATTCTTTGAGAGATTGGTTTATAAATAATGAACAATTTTGGGAAGCAGCTGTGGCTCAATCAGTAGGGCTCTCATTTACCATATGGGAGGCCCCAGGTTTGGTTCCCGGGGCCTCCTGGTGAAGGCAAGCCCGCCCACACGGCCTGGTTAGCTGACCCAGCAAGCACAAGCAGCAAGTGGGAGATAAATGAATAAATAAATAAAATCTTAAAAAAAAATAATGAATAATTTTAACATTGAGTAAAACTTAACAGAATGTTTGATATCAATTCATATCTCTTTGGTCAGAAACCTAGGAAGAAAGTGACTTATTTTTAGTTAGGAGTGTTTACATATCTTAGAATATTTCTAGAGAAAGCATTAATCTATCTTCCAATGAAGATTTTATATTTATAGTTAAATTAAGTGCTCTATATTCCCATAATTATATTCAAACACATCCATATTCAATATTCCTTGATTAATTTATATTGATTTTGTTAGTCTTTGCTCAATTTGATTTTCACTTACTATAATTATAGAAGTTGTCATCAGAACATGACTGCTCAATATATCCTCACATGGTTTTGGTAAGTTCTCTCTCTCCTTTATGAAGTAATTCTCCATTCCAGAATCCCTGTAAAGAACTCCCTAAAGTTTGCTCAGTTGCTTCATGTGCCCTTATCCTCTCAGATCTATCCATCTCTCTGGACATGCTTTTTGCTTTCTTTAGTTCAAAACAATAAATATTTATCCTATTACTCAGTGCTCTCTGTGCAATTACAGAATTTGGTAGATACATTCTGAAACTCCTGAAATCAAATTGAAATGAAATATTAATGTTTATTTTATGTATAATTAAGATTCAGTAAAAGAAAGAATATGGTATCTAAGCTCCCTCTTAACCAGAAGCAGAGTGGGCATCACCATCCCCAAATCCCCAAGAATACACTGGAAGCACATAACAGCAGATTTGTACAGGTAGAAGAAAGAATCAACAATATGAAAGACAGTACATCTGAAATCAAACAGATAGTAGAACAGGTAGATAAAAAGATAGAAAACTCGAGCAAGGATTTGGGGATTTGAATGACAAGACAAAATGTACAAATATACTCATGATAGGCATCCCAGAGGGAGAACAGAAGGGAAAGGGGATAGAAGGAGTGTTGGAGGAAATAATGGCTGAAAATTTTCCAAATCTATTGAGGGAGATGGATGTACATGTCCAGGAAATGCAGTACACTGGAAAATATAAAAATCCAACTGTTTTCCCTATAAGATTGGTAACCAGAGAAGGATACCCACTACCACCGCTCCTATTCAACATTGTCTTAGAAGTACTTACTTAACCACTGAAGCAATAAAAAGTATTGAAAAGGTATTTGTGATGGTTAGACTAATGTGTCAACTTAGCCAGGTAATTGGGCCCAGGTGTTTGGTCCAGCAAGCACTGGGCTAATTGTAATACAAGAGCATTTATGGACTTCGATAACCAGTGAGTTTATTGCATGGATGGCTGATTAATCTATATCAATCAGGGAGATTGCATCATCAATGGGTGACACTTTTATCCAATCACCTGAATGCCTTAAAAGGGGAAGTGATTTCAAGATTCAGAAAGCATTTCCAGCTCATCGTTGGACAGCCAGCTTCTCCCAGAAACTCATCAAGGACCTTTCAACTGACTTTCATCAGAGCCCTTGGTTTGCAGCCTGCCTGCAGAAACTGGACTTGTGCATCCCCATGGTCATGTGAGAGACTCTCATAAAATCTCATATTATTGGCAGATATTCCTGTTGATTCTATTTCCTGAGAGAAACCTGACTAATACAGCATTCAAACTGGAAAGGAAGAAGTAAAAATTTCACTATTTGCAGACAACATCATCCTATACATAGAAAACCCTGAGAAATCTACAACAAAGCTTTCAGAATTTATACATGGGTTCAGGAAAGTTTCAGGCTTTAGAGATCAATGCTCAAAAATCAGTAGCATTCCTGTACACCAATAATGAGCAACCTGAGGAGGAAATCAAGGAAAAAATACCATTTACAGTAGTTACTAAAAGAATCAAATACCTAGGAATAAATTTAAATAAAGTTGTAAATGACTTATACACAGAAAACTTTCTCTGTTAGAGAAAATCAAAAAAGACTTTAAGTAAATAGAAAAATATAGCCTGTTTGTGGATAGGAAGACTAAACATCATTAAGATGTCTATCTTACCCAAAGTAATCTACTGATTATCCCAATAAAAATCAACAAAGCATTTTTTACTGAATTGGAAAAAATAATTACAAAATTTATCTGGAAGGCAAGAGGCCCGGAATAGGTAAAGACATATTGAGAAAGAAAAATGAAATTGAGGAAGAATCATACTACTTGACTTTAAAACACACTACAAAGCTACAGGGGTCAAAACTGCATGGTATTAGGACAAGGATAGACAGACTGACCAATGGAATTGAATTGAGAGTTCTGATATAGATCCTTGCATATACAGTCATCTGATATTTAACAAAGCCACCAAGCTTTCTCAACTGGGAGAGAATGGTCTTTTCAACAAATGGTGCTTGGAGAACTGGATATCCGTATCCAAAAGAATGAGAGAGGAACACCATCTTACACTTTATACATAAAATCAACCCAAGGTGGATAAAAGATCTAAATATAAGAGCCAAGACCATAAAGACCTTGGAAGATAATATAGGGAAGCATCTTCAGGACTTGTAATAGGAAATGGCTTCATGAACTTCACACCCAAAGCATGAGCAGTGAAAGAAAAAAATAAATGGAATTCAATCAAAATTTAAAACTTTTACACCTCAAAGAAGGTCAACATGAAAGTAAAAGTCAGCCTACCCAATGGGAGAAAATATTTGGGAGCCATATATCTGATTGGAGCCTAATATCTAGCACATAAAAAGCAATCTTACACCTTGAAAATAAAAAAAAGAAACAACCTATTTTAAAAATGGGCAAGAGACTTGAAAAGACACTTCTCCAAAGAAGAAATACAAATGGCTAAAAAGCACATGAAAAGATCCTCAACATTACTAGCTCTTAGGGAAATGTAAATCAAAACTACAATGAGATACCATCTTAAACACATCTATTTAAAAAAAAAACAGAGAACTATAAATGTTGGAGAGGATGTGAAGGAATGGGAACCCTCATCCATTGCTGGTGGTAATGAAGAATTGTCTAGCCATTGTGGAGGACAGTTTGACAGTTCCTCCAAAAACTAACTATAGAACTGCCAAATGATCCAGCAATTCCACTCCTGGGTATATAACCAGAAGAATTAAAAACAAAGACATGAACAGATATATGCACAATGTTCATAGCAGCATTAATCACCATTGCCAAAAGTTGGAATCAACCCAAATGCCCATCATCAGATGAATGGATAAACAAAAGTGGTACATACATACATGTGGGAATGCTTTGTTTAAATTATCTTTTGATAACTTAAATTTTGAATCTGTCTAGTTGCGCATTGAAGGGAAATGACAGAAGGGTAGTGCTATTATTGGGTTGGGCAGTGCAGGTTTGACAGGTACTTAGATTGGTAAGGGTTGGTTGGAAGGTTCATGGAACTAGGGGGAGGATTGGGTGAGGGACCAGTTGAACACTGGGGATTGGTGGGTATGTGGTTGAAAGTACTAATTTGGAACATTCTTATAGCAATATGACAAGGAAGGGTTACTTGTTTAGAATGTTGGATGGGAGGGACATTCGGGACAGGCACACCTGGAACAGGCTTCTAGGTAGTGTGTGAGTGATCATTTAGTCATAATGTGTTCTATCATTGGGTGGAGACCCACATAATAAATGGGAAGGAGTTAGACTGTCATCCTAGGGAGGACCTATATGTTCACAAACAGAAGGGTGGGAGTCTCTTGAGTGCATGGGCATTTCTTAATAGGGGAAGACAGACCAGTGTGTCAAGACCTCAGTGTTGTTGCAAGTAACTATGAATCTTGTCATCCAAGCAATGAAGCCAGGGTGTCACTGTGGACCCCGAGAAGAGGGGGAGGGATGATTAAAATAGATAGAACAGAGGGTATTTGGTGGGCAATGGAAGTGTTCTTCATGATCTTGCAATGACTGACACAGACCATGTTCAATATCATCAAAATTTATAAAAGTGTAGGATCTAAAATGTAAACCATAATGTAAACCATTGACCATGGTTAGTAGCTATGTCTCACTATTTGCATATCAGTTTTAACAAATGTACCATACACATATAAAAAGCTATTAATACAGAAATGGGGAAATGGGGGAGGGTGTTGGGTATTTGAGAGTCCCCTGTACTCTGTATGTGACTTTACTGTGACCTAACACGTCTTTGCAAACAAAATGAAAAAAGTAAGACACTGGGAAATAAATGGAAGAAAATGTCACTGCACATACAGGGCACCAGATATTACAGTGATGAAAGGCAAAATGTGAAAAAAATATTTTAAAATATTTTTCATTATTTTTTAATACCTCAATCTTTTAATTTAATTTTATTTTTTTTAAATTTTTATGTATTTTATTTCTTATATTTAAACCTATCATTAATGTTTCATTTTCCAATTAATTGTATTTAGCTATTTTATTGGCTTCATTTTTGAAGAAGCTTTGGATCACAGAAGGGTTACAACTGGGACAGGGGAGGATCATTGGTGTGGGGTGTCAGTGATTGGGAAACATGGGAAGAAGTTCACCTGGGCATACATATAAGGTATATAAATAGGTTCAAATGTTCACGGGTCATTATCACAGTGGGTGGAGATTCACACAATAACCGAGGGAATATCGAATTCCCATCTTGGAGAGCTCTGCCACATTCTCTAATGGAGCAGCAACAGTCCCCCAAGTGCAGGGGCAGTGATGGGTGAAGGAAGATGATCCATTCATTCCCTTGATATTGATGACTATGGTTATGAGCCTTTGCTCTTGAAATTGAAACTTAGCTTATCTTAGCTTAGAGATATCTCCTGACAGCCTCCTTGTTGGTCAAATACGGCCTCTCTCTAAGCCAACCTCAGCATAGAAATGTATTCCTTTCCCCCAATGTGGGAAATGACTCCAGGGTATGAGCCTCCCTGGCATTGAGAGATTACTACCAAGCATCAAATAGCAATGCAACTGGATAAAGACCTCGAATAAAACGGGAGAAAGTTAAAGACAAATGAATTTATATGGCTAAGAGACTTCAAAATGAGTCAGGAGGCCATCTCAGAGATAATGCTTATGCACATCTCAGCAGGATATCATAGACTGCCAAAGTGGATATTACCCCCAAATAGTGGCTCCTGAGAGCCCTGGAGACATCCAGGTCTTATGGTCAGGGCAGATAGCTCCGGAGTTTGTTGCCTTGCCCGTGCACACTACTTTGGTGTTTTTGCTCCTGAAAGTGACAGAAGTGGACTCAGTTATGGTTCCCTACATATGGCTCATCTGTCCTTTCTATCTAAACCTATACTTTGGGCTGGAGTTTGTAGGTGTATGTCCAAGAGACTGGAATCTTTGGGCTATCCATGTGCCAGCTGGGCCTGGAGCCTCAACAGAGTTGCAGCATCTCCTTTCTAGTTCATTGGACTTACCCAGGACAACTAAGAAGGAGGTGAGGATTGACAAGCACCATACCAAGGAACAAGAGAGCCTACAACTGCAAGCAAGAGAGTTCCATCCATTGACTGTATGGGATGGAAGCCTCCACTCAATTAGAGGTTTAGTGGACATCACCATCCCAGAATCCTCATGATTAGGAAATGAGCTATGGACTACAGTGGACTTACTGGTATTCTACTTTAGATATAGTGTGATTCTAAAATGGAAGCAATTACAACATTAATGTGGAGGCAGTGGCTCCTGGAGGTTCTGGGGACAGGGAGAGGGACTTTTTGGGACTTGGGATTTGTCCTGAATGCCATTGCAATGATAGATATAGGCCATTATATATCATTACATAACATGCAGAACTGTGTGGGAGAGAGTGTATACTACAATTTGAACTATGGTCCTTGCTCAGTGGCAATGCCTCAGGATGTGGTTATCAAATGCAATGAACATGCCACACTAATAAAGGATGTTGTTTATGTGGAAGGGTGTGGGAGGTGTGGGGAGTGGGCCATATGGGAAACCCTATATTTTTGTGTAGCATTTATGTCAATCTAAGTATCTTTAAAAAATATATATTATAAAAAGTCCTCTTGAAGAAAAAAAACAAGTTTTCAGGCACAAAACACTGTGCATAATGTGGATATTATGTTGTCATATAAAAATTTAACATATTGGAAAACACAGCATGTTAAAATCTATTTTCTTTATTATGATATTTTAAGGTGAATATTTTCTTTAATATAGGAGTGAACTACTGCAAACACATTTTTACACACACATCTCTTAAAAACTATGCATCCCAGGATCATTTTATGGCTTCTTACATTCAATTCATGTTTTCTAATTAAAAAAAAAAAGTTTTAGTCATGGTTTTACCCAAGTTTATAGATTGAGTTACATTTTTTAAGTTAAAAAAAATAATTTTTCTAGCCAAGAATTCAGTCCACAAATTAGACAAATTGATATCAAGGTAATCTGCATGATAATTTCACTATCACATTGGTCTCCTAGTAAAATAGAAACAAAATGTTGGGAATAAGCAACATCCATGATTTTCTATTCATGAAGTTAATATGGTAAAGTGATATTTTAAAATCTCAATAACTTTTTAGTCTTTGAAGATCCTCTCAATTATCTTTTCAACAAGAAAGAATTCTTAGACTTACATTGCTCACATTGGACCTCTCTCATTTACCACTTAAAGGAGTCATCATGTAATATTTGTTGTTATCAAAATTTGATTGCAAGACACATCTATCACTTCATTGACACTGTAGCTTGAATGAAGGCATGCATTTGTCTATCCACACATTGGAATCCCCAGGGCATAATGTAGTTCCTGGAACATATTGTTTATTCAGTATATAATGAATGATGAGTGAAGGTATGAGTAATAATTATTACCAATAGTTAGCACTATTTGCAGCTTGTTACCTGACAATATATAAATGTTTTATGTATACTAAACCATTTTATCTGCATAACAATCCCAAGACAGAAGTTTATTGTTACCTAATCCTTTTTATGATTGTCTAGAACTCAGTAGCTGCTCAGTGAACATATTTTTTTTTGCCATTATTATATAAGATCAATTATTTGCAAACAAAAACTAATGTTTGTATTTTGTGATTCCTTATTCCAGTCTTATTTTCCATATCATTTTTAAGTAGTTCAACCTTTTGAATACGTAGAATTTTGACATGAAAATAAGGATTTTTGTCATAAAATATTTCAGACCACATCTTAGATAAAATATGATATACAGTTATATAAATAGGTCAAATAAATGGGCAAGATAAAGAGCCCATATTATGGGCTCATATTATGAGGAATGTTTTCACATTCCTCAAAACTCATATTATATTTATTTCATAGCTTAATAAATATTTTCCTGAATATATTATAGGAGTACAGGGTAGACTATATTTAATGAAAACACAAGCAATTCCTTTACTTACTACTGTCTGAAAAATTAGAAATATCTTTTCATCATCATTGTGAACAAAAATCAAAAGCATACCTTTTCTAAATCTTAAAAATGTACATAAATTAATGCAAGGCAAGAAGAGTTCATAAGGTAGACCAGAAAATATAAAGGGCCTATAAATATAAGAAAAGACACAATATCCACACACATGAGTGGGTTCCCTCTGTGCGCCCAAGAATACATCTTTAGTTCAGAGCTCTGCTTTGGTTGTCCTGACTTTTGAAGTAATTTTTCCTTCACTTTATGCCCTTTCTGTCCCTTTTAGTACAGGCTGGTAGTGGCAGGGATCTTCTATTCACCTGTAGCTTCTCTGTGGGCCTAGCCTCTTGGAGACCTCTTTCCATGCCCCTGTGAAGTGCTTTTTCCAGCCTCCTGCCTCTCTCTCAGCCTCTGTGGGTTTCCCTTGACCTCTAAATCAGCTATCACTGATTCTGGAGTCCTCGTTCTTAGCAGAGTAAAAATAACAGCTGTCTTTTTCTCACTGTTCCTGCTTTCAGTTCTCATTTTATATAAGACACCAGCAAGAGGGTGAACACCTAACCTGGGTAATGCCTCACTGACATATTGCAATCTAAAGCCCCAAAGCTATCTAATTAAAAGTGATCTCATCAATGGTTCTTTAACTGAACCAAATGCAATCAAGGCGCTCCCCCAACAAACACCACAGGAATGTATTATTACCAAGAACATGTATACTGGGATTCACAAAGGAACTTTAAATTGTCACAACCTTTGAGCCACTGCTTTAGTAACTTACTGTGCCTTCAGGGCCTACTAGAGCCTGATGTCTTATAAGCCACTTCCATTTGATGATGGAATGCTGCACTGCATGCTCAAATTAATGGCTTAGTGAGTCAGGCATTTCACGATATGTGACTTATTTCTCATGGCGATTAGGTGGCCCATGGTTAATCATTCAATCTCTACTAAGGCCCAGCAATAGACAAAGAGCTGTTTCTCAAATGGACAGTAATTACCTGCAATGGATGACAAGATTTGCCCCAATATCCCATGTGTCTGCACTAATGATTCCCATTTACAGCATGCTCCGAATAACATCTGTAATTGCAGCTGATGCTTCAAGTACCATTGGATATGCTGGAACATCATGGACCAAGTGACAAAACAGCTGTTTGACAGTTTGGACCTGTTGTAGAACCTCATCTTATTCTAGTCCCCACTCAAAATAATAGCATTTTAGGTTATTCAATAAATGCTCAGAGTAGCACACCCAATGACTCTAAATTGCTCTATACAGCTTAAAGGCCAACTAACTATTTTACCTCTTTGTAGTTTGTAGACTGGGCAGATGCAACAGATTAGCAATAACCAGAAAAGAGATATCTTTACATTGGCCATTCCACTGGTTACCTATAAATTTCATGGATGTTGAAGACTCCTGATGTTTTGTTGAATGTATTACCCACCCACTGACATGCCAAATGTCTTGCAAAAAATTCTAAGTAGTTGTGCTTTTGGGTAACTAGGTCTAATCATAATAATATCTTCAATTTAATGGTCAGGAGTGATGGGTTTTTGAAGGGAAATTTGGTAAATGTAACTGCAGACTAGATTATAACATAAGGCTGAATATTGGCTATACCCTTGATGACGGCCAATGAAGGCATGGTCTTGCCAGTTGAAAGCAATCCAACAAATATTGGGAAAAGAAGTATTTTCCAAATCAGTAGTTTCATACCAAGAACCTGGGCATGTGTCACTTTTTTCAAACAATGATACTGTATCTGAAAAAGCAGCTACAATTAGAGTAATCACCTGATTTTTATGATAATCCACTGTCATAGTCTAAGACCCAATCATTCTCTTAACAGGCCAAATAGGACTGTAGAATAGTAATGTGATGGAATTACTACCCATGCTTCCTTAAAGTCCCTTGATGGTGGCACTAATCTTCACCTTATATGTACGAATCTATTTGTGATCTCTCTCTTCAGATCACTGGTTAAATAAGCTATCTTTTCAACTTATCATACTCTTTTGATTAGCTTAGTTTTATGATATCTTTATTTAAAATCAGTTGACAAGTGTCTTCTAACTTTATTCTTCTTCTTCAAAATTGTTGTGATTATCTTATTCCTTTGCTTTTTTATATAGATTGCAAAAGCAGCTTGTCTATTTCTGCAAAAATAAAAAATGCTTTGCTTAAATTTTAATTGGTTTGTGATGAATATTATAGATCAGCTTTGGATTATGTTTATTTAATAGATCATTTTTATCCCAAATGGCTCCCTACTAATATCTATATCTTTATATTTTCTTATATTATATATATATTTCTTGTATTTTCTTTTTATTGAGATTCCATGAATAACATTACCAATCCACTGTTGTAATCACCTAGGCATCTATGTGTTTTTCAGGATTTTTCAAAGAGTTTATTAGGTATATAGCCAAATAGTAGTCCGTAGTCTAATATATGAGATCCCCCAGTTAAGAAAAGACCATAGAAAACTCAGAATATGTGGTCTTTAACTCAATTTGACCTCTATTATTCTATCACTCTATCACATAGTATATTACAATTATCTGTTTACTATGCAAACTCTCCTGTTAATATTTCTCATCCATAAATATATACTCTCTGTAAGATTCTCAATGAGTATAAATTATATCTCATGGCATTTTGAAATGTAGCACATTAAAATTTAAATAAGAAGCATATGAATTTTTATTAAACTTTTATACACTGTTATAGATTATACTTTCATATTATTTTATTATATAATTTTTACTGACTTTTTGAGGAATTAAAGAGATTATATTTCAGGAAGAGGAAACTGGTTTTCAGGGAAGTTACATTATTAATATAAAAGCACATAGTATATAGCATACCTAGGATAATGTAGGAAAATGTATTTAGTAGATTACTAAAAAGAAGAGTTCATAAGGTAGACCAGAAAATATAAAGGGCCTATAAATATAAGAAAAGACACAATATCCACATACATGAGTGGGTTCCCTCATGTACATTTTTAAGATTTAGAAAAGGTATGCTTTTGATTTTTGTTCACAATGATGATGAAAAGATATTTCTAATTTTTCAGACAGTAGTAAGTAAAGGAATTGCTTGTGTTTTCATTAAATATAGTCTACCCTGTACTCCTATAATATATTCAGGAAAATATTTATTATGCTATGAAATAAATATAATATGAGTTTTGAGGAATGTGAAAACAAACCGTGTGGTTTTTCCCTGGATTGGTCATTTTTTAAAATTAAAAGCCAAAGTGCCTATATGAAGTCACATTTATCATGTAGTTTGTTTTTCCTGAAATTTTCATTGAATATTATGGGATAAAATATCTCATCTTGTTGCATTTCTATTGGAGAAGAGAGTTGTGTTTTCTCCTTGGAAAACCCCTGTGGACTTCAAGAAGG
This sequence comes from Tolypeutes matacus, assembly GCA_026826555.1. Taxonomy (NCBI): domain Eukaryota; kingdom Metazoa; phylum Chordata; class Mammalia; order Cingulata; family Chlamyphoridae; genus Tolypeutes; species Tolypeutes matacus. Next base: position 1,394,247 of record JAKSZT010054271.1, on the reverse strand, counting down.
GGTAATTAAGCTTGTATAAGAATCCAAACATATAACATCTACAGTGTATTAAAATTGAGTGAACAGTTCAGTACCAGAGGTAAGAAGAAATGGTTTTCATCATTTACACAATATTTTAGAGCTTTAAACCTGAATCTCAACCTAGAGTAAGAACTTTAACATTTAAATTTGAAATGGGGTGTTCTAATTTAGTCAGAGTTGTAAAAAAAATTTGACATGTCTTCTAGGGAACATAGTTGGGAAATTAGGAAGGTCCCTTTACATAATTAAATCAATTGAGCTGCAAATCAGAAATTTTATTTAATTTTCTTAATAGAAATTATAGCATAGGGGCAGTAGAAATAAGACTGTTTTTAACTGTGGAGGAAATTATTAAATAGAGAAAATTACCTTTCATCTATCTGTTCAGTGTGTGTAACTTTGGTATAAATTTCATTTTCTGACAGGATTATAAATGAATTGTAAACGTAATTCATTTGTGAGCTAAATGATCTGGAAGTCACTTTATTTATTATTATTATTTTAAAATATCATTGTGTTTAAACTGTATAACTTTATAAAAAGAATTCAAATTTGTGAGGAAATACTCTGTATTGTTTCTGGGAAATAATGATTCCAGAATTTTGAATGTCACAATGGGATGGTATATACAGGGCAGTGGCTTATTGTGTAGAAATTTGAGCTTAAATCCTGCCTCTGATAACTAACTGTGTGACCTTCGTAAATTATACATTGAGCTTGGCATGCATTTTCTCATGTTTAAAGAGGCATTAAGTTATTTAGTTTTCAGATTGCTATATAGATTATACAAAATAATGTATACAAAATTCATAAAAGGAATAATAATATGTGGTAACTGCTATGACAGGTTTTCTTCTTCTCAAGTTTAATGTTTGTAAAACTGTGTTCATGGACTTCTGTTACTTTTTGATTTCAGACTGCATGAGAATTGATGAAATGGTTTTATTTGAGTTTTTCTGATTGATCATGTTTCATTAAAATTCATATTCCTTAGTTTTTCTAGCCCCTATATCCTATTAAGGTGAAATCAGATACACATGTACACAACCAGTTTAATGGTCTTCAAATATTTGTTGACAGAAATATATGTTTGCAAAGCAGATTGGATGAAATGGCTAAACCCCATACATCAGGTAGCATGTTTCAAGATCTGTGGAGTGATGTAGAGAGTTTCTCTAGTGAGGCAATATTTATCAAAAAATATACCTTACTTTGGAAAGCAATTTCTTGGTCTACAGAAAAGATAAGTAATGAAGAATTGCCAGAAAATTATATTGTCAAATTAACAGGAGAATTTAAGTTAAACATACTGTTATTTCATTCACATGTCCATTACCAGAATGCAGTGATGAAAATGAGGCATTTTGCTTCCTTAAAGCATAGAATATTGGTATCTGCTGGCTTTATTCTCAATAGAATGATATTTCATGTATAAAACATGAAGAAATTCTGAGCCTCTGGTTTAGGGCCATTCATTTCTTAATGTTGTGATTTTAAAAATTTATTTTAATACATATATTTAATACAGCTGTTTTTATTACATATTGTCCACTGCGTCCATCCACTTCAGAAGCGCACATGGGAGGAAGGCAGAAAAAAGACTCTAGACAGAGAGGGAAGCTTGTTCATACTGGCCCAGATGCCATCTGCTTCAGACCAACAGGCAAGCAACCATGCCATTCTTTATTTACAGGGTTATTTATACAACACTGTTATTACTCAAATGTTACACAGAAAGAATGCAACATACAAAATCCTGGAATAATTTTTACTGTGTCTAGGGAGTATGTGTGCTCTGAGTCAAGGACTTTGTAAACTAATAGCTGATTCAACAGTTGGACTCCTGCCCGGGCTTTAACCTTCACATTTTAACACTCACAGGCCGCTGCCCTAGTCTCAACCCTTACACTCCAACCTGAAGGCAATGGTTTTAGCAGCTGTGGGGGTACTTATTATAAGCTAGAGAGTAAACATAAGAGGTCTTTTTAAAATTGTTGCTGCTGTTGATGGCATTGTCACTTTTACCTGCAAAGGTTAAACATTGGTTAATTTTCTCTGCAATTCTGTTTTCTAGGGAACAATAAGAGAGAGCCACCCCACAAGGGGTGCCTTCAAGGTTTAAGGCCACACTATGGTTTTTCTTTTTTTTTTTTTTAACCATGGAGCACTGTCACAGTAGGTAACAGAATATGTTTTGCAACCCTATCTGGGACTTTAGCAAGGAGTCCCTGTTGGCAAATTGCAACTGGACTAGAGCCACTGTTCTATGCACTAGAGTTTCTATGGGTGTTATTTTACCTTGTCAGGGGAATGTCATTTAATTGTTGGACACTGGCCCACAGATTTTTGCACCATTTGCACAAGAACAGCTTAACTATCAGTACCAAGAGTTAAAGGGCTTTGCTTTTTCTTTACAACGAGCTACACTGCGTGCAGTTTGGCCTACTGGCTGCTTTGATTAAAGCCTATTTTATACTACATGGTGCTAGCCCTAGGCTGGAAGGACACAGCCGTCCACCGAGCAGACTGGCTTCAACTGGCCCTATCTGCACACTATGCAGACTTTAGGATTGTTTCCTCCTCTTAGTTCCCAAGGGGAACTGTGCATCCTGGATGGGGTCACCCCTACCTTAGGGCTTAATGCTTCTGCATATGTTATTAAACTTGTGGCTGTGTCAATGGGCATAAGGGTATATTGGCACTGTTGACTCAAAGGTAATGGCCTAATAAAATCTACCTGCCATCTTGTGAGTGGGATACACTCTCACTTCATTGGCCCCATAGTTCTGGGCAGTGGACTCTGATGTAACAGAGAACATCGGGGGCACGCATAGCCTGCTGTTTAAGAGGGCTTTACATTTACAGCTAAGCCCCAAAGGTGTGCAGCCTTCATCGTGGGGACTCTAGCATGTAGGAGTTCCCAGTGCAGCCACATGGTCACGTTCTGAGCACTGTTTACTTCCAAGGTAAGTTTAGTTAATTGATTCACTTTATTATTACCTGGAGGTAAAAGAGGGCAGTGAGCTGCTACATGGTAAACTGTTACCTTTTTAGACAACTCTTAAATTATAGATTTTCCTACATGGATCATCCCCACAAGGGTTGATGTGGGGCTGGCCTCATGGCGAACTATGAGCCACATGGCTTGTAATTTAGCTCATTGGCTACTTTGACTAAAGTTTAATTTATGCTACATAGTGTGGGTTTGAGGGCACCCCTACAGTGGTCCATTGCGCTGCCTGCCCTCGGCTGGCTCCATTAGTATATTATGCTTGTTCTGGCACCATACCTACCCTGGCTTTGTACAGGGAATCTTTCCTTGTGGAGACTTTCAAGGGGGTTTTGGGGTTTAGTGTTTTAGTATATGTTAAGGGATTTAAAACTTGCTGTAATTTTTTATCTAATGGATTGGAAGCAAACATGTTTTTTGTTTTAAATAGGCCCCTTACTTAGCCAGGGTCACTGTCTGGGCCATGCCACTTTGTGGCCGGGCAACTCAATTCTGCACCCACCCTTTAATGGAATAGGTGGTGAATATCTTTACTGGGGCTTTTTGGGTTATGGTTTTAATACTTTGCACGGCAGTGCACATGGCTGCTAATTACTTTTTTATAAGACTATAGCGCTTCCTTGCTTGTCTCCATAGCTTACTTCAAATTTGCAAGAGAATCAGAGGTTAGCATTACATCATCAATGTAATGATACACCAGAATGGCCTCTGCATGTTGCCAATTTTTAGGTCTTTAGCCACTAAACCATGACAAATGGTGGGGCTGTGAACATAGCCCATAGGCAATATTGTAAAAGTCTACTTTTGGCCTTCCATGTGAAGGCAAATTGATCCTGTGCTTCATCAGCAGTGGTGATGGAGATAAAGGCATTTGTCAAGTTTAAAACAAAATGACAGAAGTTCTCAGTGTCAAAGTTAAAGTATCCATTAGGTTAAGAATGGAAGGCACAGCTGCATTCTTAACTAACTTGTTGAGCTCTTGAGAGTTAACAGTCATATGCCACATCCCATCTGGCTTACAGATGGGCCACACTGGAGCATTAAGTGGGCTCTGGCCTCGCAGAGGATTTGTACTTTGACTGGGTATTTGTTTGTTTTTGGGGGGTGGGGGGATTGTTTTTTGGTTAATTTCTATTTATTATTTATTTATTTATTTATTTATTTATTTACTTTTTTTTAAAAAGAGACTTAGATTACATAAATGATACACAAAAAATACAGGGATTCCCATAAGCCCCACCTCCTACACCTCCCACAACCTACCACATAAACATCCTTCATTAGTGTGGCACATTCATTGCACTTGATAAACACATCCTGGGACTTTGCCTTTAAACATGGACCATAGTTCACATTGTAGACCACACTCTTTCCCACACAGTTCTGCATGTTATATGATGTTATAAAATGGCCTATATCTGTCATTGCCATGTCACTCAGGACAATTCCCAAGTTCTGAAAAAGCCCCTGTATTACAACTGCTTTTTCCTCTCCCTGCCCCTAGAGTTTCCAGTGGCCACTGGTTCCACATCATTGTTGTAATTTCTTCCATTACTTGAATAACAATCTGTCTATAGTAGAATACCAGTAAGTCCACTCTAGTCCATAGCTCTTGCCCCCATCCTGAGCAGCCTGGGATGGCGATGTCCACTCCACCTCCAATTGAGAGGGGTCCTGTATCCCATGGGTAAGATGCAGCTGTAGACTCTCTCCATTCCCTGGGATGGCTTTTGTCCATCATCATCTCACCACCAGTTGTCCTGGGTAAGTCCAATGAGCTGTAGAGTAGGAACTGCTGCTCCACCAAAGTTCTGGGCCCAGCTGGCACATGGACAGCCAAAGACTCAAGTCTCTGGATGTATACCTACAAACTCCAGCACCAAGTATAGGTCTGAATAGAAGGAACAGATGAGCCATGTGCAGGGAAGACATAGTTGAGTCTGACTCTGTCACTCTCAGGAGCACAAACTCCAAAGTAGGGCCCACTGGCAGTGCACCAAACTCCGGAGCTATCTGCCTGGAGTGTCTGGGTGACCTGGATAGCTCCAGAGCCCTCAGGAGTCCCACTATTTGGGGTGATATCCACTTTGGAATTCTATGAGATCCTACTGAGATGTGCGTAAGCTTTACCACTGGGATGACCTCTCAACTCATTTTGAAGTCTCTTATCCATATAAACTCATTTGTCTTTACCTTTTCTCCCTTTTATTCAAGGTCTTTTTCCAGTCGCATTGCCAGTTGGTGCTTGGTAACAATCCGGTGGTGCCAGGGAGTCTCATGCCCGGGATTCATGTCCCATGCTGAGAGGACAGTAATGCATTCATTTGATGAGTTTGGTTTGGACAGAGGCCACATTTGAGCAACAAGGAGGCTCTCAGGAGGTAAACCCTTAGTCACCCCATAACAGAAGGCTAAGTTTCAATTACAGGAGCAAAGACTCATAAGGCTAGCCATCAATATCAAGGGCCCATCAGTGAATCCTCCTCCCTCACCAGTTACTGCCCCTGCACTTGGGGGACTGTTGTTACTCCCTTAGAGAGCCTTCCAGGATGGGAATTCAGTATTGACTAGTTTTTTTTAATAGTTGCTGATATTTTTTCATGCCCTCCTGGCAAACGGTATTGCTTTATGGTCACTGTTCTATAGGGTTTAGGTAACACAATGCGGGCGTCTCCCCCCTGTCATCACCTGATGAACTTTGGTCCAGATGGTCTCGCTTTTGCCAAGACTAGCCATCATGGCTGTTTCCTTAAGGGGGCAGTAGCATGTTGTACGAGCAAGTCTTTCATCAGACTTATAAACCTTTTGGCATCAGGTCTCTGGTTATTGGCGTTAAAGACAGCACTGCACATGCCTATTTTCCGGACTACTTGTATGAGGTTAGTGTATGTAGTCCACTGGCTCACCAAATTTGGCAACTTTCCCGCGTTATTCTAGATCATACAAACAGATGTCGGTAACCACTCCATTAATGAGTGGGTGAGATTTCTCTTAGTATTCCACTGCGCATTTAAGAGATGCTGACGCAGCAAGGGATGGCCAGTAAGCGACATTAATGTTTCTATCTCAGTTCCAGAGTACAAAGCGCCATCCACCCCCGCGTCTCACAGACGCAGCAGCCACACAGCTATGGGCTCTCCTTGCTTCTGCCGAAACTGGTGTCCTAATTCAACTAGTTCTGCCTGCGTATAGGAACAGTATACGGTGTGCTGGGTGACATGGGGCTGCCCCACGGGGGCCTCTTCTTGCCCCATGTTTTTGTCATGTTTCATCTTCTAAGTAAAAACTGGACAAGCTTGTTGCATGTTTTTTTTTTTTTTTTCCCTCATCTGAACTACAGTTAACAGACATCTCAGCACTAGCCACACATGCGACTGCTGCAGTGGCTCATGCAACTGGTCAGTTTCTCTTTCCTGTTCACATAAGTTGCTAGCCTGTTTTAATGTTTTCTGGTAGTGTCTTGAAGAAAGCACAGGAACATACTGCCTATTTAAGCAGCTGCTGCTTGTGGTTTCATATCACCCAGCAGGGGCTCCACCTGATGCAGGGCACTTAGTGAAGCCGCTTGGGTGTTCTTTGGGATCTCCGCAGGACAGGCACACCAGCGGTACAGCCACTCTGCCACCCCAGCCCACATACAGGTGGGCGGCCACCCGGGACCTTTGCCAAGGGAGCAGTGGAAGAACACGTTAAACCATGCTTGCTGTGCCATTTGTCCACTGCGTCCATTCACCTTGGGAACCCCTGAGGGAGGAAGGCAGAAAAAAGACTGTAGGCAGAGGGAAGCTTGTTTATACTGACCCAGCCACCATCTGCTCCAGACCAATAGACAAGCAAGCATGGCCCTTCTTTTTTTGCAGGGTTATTTATATACATTTATTACTGAAATGTTACACAGAAACAACACAACACACAACTTCCCAGAATAATTTTTACTGTGTCTAGGGAGTATGTGTGCACTGTGTCAAGGACTTTGTAAAATAATAGCTGATTCAACAGTTGGACCGCTGCCTGGACCTTAAACTTCACAGTTTAACCCTCACAGGCAGTTGCCCAAGTCTCAACCCTTACACATATATTTCAATGCATCTCAGTTAATTACTCTGCAATGACACCATGTTCATGAAGTTTAATAGGACAGGTCTCCAAATTTTGGTCATTATTAGTTATTCTTTGGTTAGCAAAAATGCAATTACTTTCTCATGTTCACATGGTCAATAGGTCTAAATCAGACATTGAAAAAATGGGTTATAGAGGCAGACTCTATTCCTCTATATTTGTCCCTTCTCGGTCATGCCAGTAAAGTGAAGATTAAAGTTGTAATATTGCTGAAATTGTTCCTGTGTGTGCTCATGAAGATGTATTATGTAATGGTTTCCTTTAGTAAACTCTCTATTGACACGTTTTTCAAAATTTGCTTCCATAATTTTACTTCCTTTTATTGTACTTCTTTCGATCTTCCTAATTCCTGTTTTTTCCCTAACCTCTTCAGTAAATATTCTGAATATGGCCCATAAATTATTGTAAGAGAGAAGGAAATAGGGAGAGAAAGTTGGGGTAGAGAGGGTAAATGAGGGATTTTTTAAAATAGAAATGTATTTTTCTTATGCAAAAATAATGCATTAATCCATATTTATATTAGTGATAACTTTGCAAGTTATGTCATTAAAATATCCACTTAAATTAAATTAGAAATTATTATAAGATTTCATTGTGTTTATATTTTCATGAAGTGATGTAAGTTGTCTGAATTTATTTAAAATTGGAATTTAGCTCAATTACATATTTTACTACAGAATTCTTTCTGTCAAATGAACCTATTTTTTTTATAACCCCACAACTATGAAGCTGTTTTTCTATGTATTAGAAAAATCATTGATCTAGTGCTTTGATAGCATTTCTAGGAAATTTTTAAGTTTTGCACATTTCTTTCTTGAGATATGTACACCTCAATATGACAAAACATTATTGTGTTTCATTCTATGTATAAAAATCATACGTAGGGCTGTGAATCAGCCTCTCCCAATGCATGACACATAATTTTCCCCTTTAAATCCTAAAAATTTCAGAGCATGTTAAATTAGATGAAGTCAAATATTGTGGTTTATGGAGGGAAAACAAAAATTACCATGCTGAAATTTTGCTCCTATTTTATATATTATGGAATTCTTTGTATCCAATCATTGAAACTTTCAGTTCATATACAGGTTCCACTTTAACTTTTTTTTTCATCATGTACTTTTTATTCTTCTCACTCCACTGAATGAAGAACAGTCAGATATCAAAGGGAAGAATAATAGAAATCAAGCACAATTTGTGCCAAATATCATGATTAAATTCTTTAAGCAATAGCTTTTATAAACATTTTTATCAAAAATTATTGGTTGATATTTATATCACAATTATTTTGGAGAATACAAAAGTACATATATAATGAAACAGTGGTAGTATCTTTTTGACAAAAAATATGTTTCAAATATCGATGCAAGAATATTGTTCCAATAGTGAGTGTATGAATACAGAACTCTGTGTTTTTTCATAAAGTTAAAATTAAAAAAACAATAATAATGGTACAACAAGCTGCAAAGGCCAAAATAGGCAATATATTGTGCATTTCAAAAAAGAAAACTAGGAAAAACACAAATATCAACCCTTTTATTTGCAAAAATGATGCATTTACGGTCAGAATATTTTTCAGCTGCCCAGTTCACCACTATTCCTGAAGGGCTAATGGTACCACATCACTGACAGGAAAAAGCACAATATTGTTTGGCGTGAAGGGCTTTCCTGAAAGACAACTTGAAATGTGAGTCTAATTTATACCAATTTGCATCATATGGAACATTTTTAAATTACATAATTTTCACACCAGCTCTTTAAATTTAATACAATCTTGCCATGTGAATGTGGCTGCTTACCTTTTTAATTACAGCAATTATGGAAAGGCATTTTATGCATATTGTAGTAAATACAGGACTAGAACTGAGATTTGTGCTTTCCACTATAACATTTTTGGATTTAAAATTTCCAATAATCATTTTTGTTTTTAAATTTTAAGATAGTGTAAAATCAGAATAAGATGTAGAAAATTGATCAGAATTATACTGGAAAATAAATACTTAATTTGACAGATTTTTAAGATGCCTTTTGTTAACAAATGAATGATAAATTTTCTCCTAATTTATATAGGATAATTCACCCACTTGGACCATCTTTGTCACTGCTGCCTGAATCAACATCTTGAATTTCAGTATACACTTTCAAGATACAAAGATGAGGATATAATTGTGTGGTCAGGGTTTTCACAGGATATTGTCTTGAGGACCTATAAATATAAATAAAAATGTCAGGGTTGCCATCTGATTTGCATACATATTGGATGCACGGATGATTTTGAACTGCAAGTCTTGATATTTTTCTTATTTCTAGCAATTTATCTCTTCACTCTGGTAGGAAATTTGGGACTGGTTGTATTGGTCATTATGGATTCCCAGCTCCACAATCCCAAGTACTAATTTCTGAGTGTGTTGTCATTCTTGGATGCCTGCTATTCTTCAGTTATAACCCCCAAAATGTTAGTCAATTTCTTGGCTCAGTATAAAGCCATTTCATTTCTTGGATGTGCAAACACAGATGTTTCTTTTTGTTACATTTGGGACTACAGAGTGTTTTCTCTTGGTTGCCATGGCTTATGATCACTATGTAGCTATCTACAACCCACTGCTCTATTCAGTTAACATGTCACCCAGAGTCTATGGGTCACTCATCAGTGCTTCATATGTTGCTGGCATTTTGGATGGTATTTTACACACTGTGGCCACTTTTAGCCTTTCCTTCTGTCCATCCAATGAAACTAGACATATGTTTTGTGACATCCCTCCACTTCTTGTTATTTCTTGTTCTGACACTCACATCAACCAGGTTACACTCTTCTATGTTGTTGTCTTTATTGAGATAACAACTATTCTGATCGGCTTCATTTCTTATGCTTTCATTCTGCTGGCCATTCTGAGGATGCGTTCTTCTGAAGGGAGGCAGAAAGTCTTTTCCACCTAACTGAAGTGCCAATTTACCAAGGGACAATCCTCCTCATGTTTATGAGGCCATGTTTCAAATACTCATTGATCACGATATGATCGTGTCTATGTTTTACACTGTTGTGATTCCCATGCTGAATCCAATTATCTACAGTTTGAGGAACCAAGATGTTAAAGAGGCAATGAAAAGATTCTTTGAGCGATTGGTTTATAAAGTACAAGTTTAGCATTAAGTAAAACTTAACAGAATGTTAGATACCAATCCATATCTCTATGGTCAGAAACTAGGGAAGAAAATATGTGATTTTTAGTAAGTAGTGAGTGTATATCTTAGAATATTTCCAAGGAAAGCATTAATGTGTCTTCCAATGCAAGGTTTTATATTTATAGTTAAATTAATTGATCTATATACACATAATAACATTCAAACTTATTCATATTAAATATTCCTTGATTAACTTTTATGGATTTTGTTAGTTTTTGTGCAATTTGATTTTCACTTACTATAATTATAGAAGATGTCCTCAGGTGATGACAGCTTGATATAAACTCACATAGTTTGGGTAAATCCTCAGCACACTTTATAAAGTATTTCCCCATTCTGGAATCCCAGTGAAGGACCCTAATGTTTGCTCACTTACTTCATGGGCCCTTATCTTCTTAGGACCCTCCATTCTTCTAGACATGCCTTTTGCACTTTTTGGCTCAACACAATAAATATTTATCCTTTTATTTACATCTATCTGTGCAATTACAGAAATTTTTTAGATCATCTGAAACTGCCTAAATTAAGTTGAAATTACATGGTAATATTTATTGAGTGTATAATTGAGATTCTAGAAAAACAAAATATAGTTTAAAGAATAAGTTTCAATTTGATACTAATTACAGATGGGCCAATAAATGAAAAGTTGTCTAGATTAATTTAGGAATTCCTTTGATGCAGTTTCTTGCTCATTTCTGAAATTTGCTTTTATCTTGTATTTTTTAGAAATGAAATTTCATTTGCCATCATTCCTGCATCTGTCTTCTTTATTCTGCTTTGTTTATTTTTGTTCTAAGATTGTTTAATTTGGAGGATATTAGGAGTAGAAATTTGAATTTCTTTCAATAAAATTCACACTTTCCTCAGCACAGATGATTGTCCTATGTGTCCACTTTTACAATCCCATGAAAACAAGGTAAACAGAAATCATCTTAAGTCTGAATTATCCAATCTAATAAATTTCAGAACCTCAGGTTCTAATCTGTCTTGCAAAATAAACCTAATTTCTTTCTATTTAAGCAAACCCATGTTTGCCATCAGAGTGTGGTTTAAATCCATATTCAAAAGTCTTCTTGAAACAAACAAATTTTCAGAGACAAAACACTGTGCATAATGCGGATGTCATGTTGTCTTAAAAAAAATTAACATTTGAAAATACAGCATCTAAAAATTTACTTTCTTTATTAAGATTTTTAAGGTGAATTTTTAAAATAAAATAGTAAACTCCTACAAAAGTGTTTTTAAATAATCATCTTTTAAAAAATAGATGCTTTTCAAGATTATTTTATGGTTTCTTCCCTTCAAATCATGTTTTCAAATTATCAAAAAAAATTTTTTGGTCTTGGTTTTAACCAAAATTATCTGTTGAGTTATTCTTTCAAATTAGCAAAAATTATATTTCTATGAGAAATAAAGAGATTAGCACTAGAATCCATAATGCACTCACTTTTGCATATTAATATCTCACAAATAATTCAGTCCACAAATTTTACAAATTGACATCAAGTTAATCTTCATGAAAACTGCATTATCACCGTGGTCTCCCAGTAAAGTAGAAAAAACAGGTTGAGAATAAAAAATATTCATGATTTTCTATTCACAAAGTCAAAAGTAAAATGGTGTTTTAAAATCTCAATTTAATAACTTCTCAGTCTTCATAGCTCAGCTCAATTATCTTTCTAACAAATATTAATTCTTAGATTTCCATTGCTCTCATTGGACCACTCTTTTTGTTAATCACTTAAAACAGTTATAATTTATTTACTCACAACATTTATTTATTCAATGCAGTAAATATCATTTGGTATGAAAGTTTGATTACAATATAGATCCACCACTACACTGACACTATAATTTGAAAAAAGTTTTTGTCTACCCACACATTTAAATCCTACATAATGTAGTTCCTGGAACATACTGTTTATTCAGTATATCATGATTGGTGAGTCAAGAAATGAATAATAGTTAATAGCAATTGTTAGCATTTTTTGTTACTGAACAATATATGAATGTTTTATGTATACTACCTCATTTATATACACATCAATTCCAGGGCAGAAGCCTATTGTTACCTATCATCATAAATAACATATGGGAAAACAGAGGCATATAAATTTTCAATAATTTGTTAAATGGGTATAGCACATAGAAGTGATAGCATTCAAAATTGAATTTCCTGAGCACAGAGTCCCTGCACTGAAATACATAGAATGAAAACGCAAAATGATCTTTTCCCAGTGTCAACTGATTATCAGGCCTCCTGACCATATCTTATGAAGTAATCATGGTCTTCATTAAGTCAACTGTAGAAATAAAAGAAAATAGTGTTTTAAGAAGTAGGGGAGCATTGTTTTCACAAGATTTGACAAATATTTCAGATGGTTGATACATGTAGAATTTGCAGATTTTTATCCTGGATGATCAATAATATGAAGATGATAAAAATCGTAGTGGAAGTGCAAAAAGTTGGAGGAGGAGGATCTAGAGGAGGAAGAAAAGAAAGAGGAGAAGAAGAAGAAGAAAATGAGAAGGAACCATAAGAAGAAGGTGAATAAGAAGGATAGCATTTGGAAAAGGAAAGTGGATGAGATAAGTTACACCTATTATGGTTCTGAGGTCCCATTACATTTTCAAGGAATTGAACTAGAACCATTCCTAGATACTACACAGGCAAGTGAAAAGTTATCCAGAAAGGAAATATTTAAAGAAATTGCACTGGAGAAAATTGTAAAAGGAATATAGAACTTCTACTTCTATTAGATATAAAAATCTGTGAAAAAATTATTGTTCTGACATAAAAATTATTAAAAAGACAGTTAATCTGAAAAATCATAACTTTTCAGGGGCCCACCAGATATTTGAGTTTGTAAACATCCAAGTAATTTGAATTCTGAGGAGGAACAAAATTTCAAAGATATCTAACAAATGAATCATTTCAACATTGTTTGAGGGTAGAACATAGAAGTAGCCATAGTACAAATAGCTATGAAGAAATCAGCTAAATTACAAAGAATATTTAAAGCCACATGTGGGCTAAAGTACCAGTATGAAAAAGGAGAGAAACCTAGATTCAAGGCATTTGCCTTCACTTTCAGTGGTCTTCTATACATGTCTGTACTAAGTGTTCTTAACAGAGACTGGGGGCAGGCAAGAACACCTTGCATCTCACAGAATACCAAACATCTTCATCTTGTAACAAGAGAGACTGTTATTATTTTGCCAAGTACAGATTTATTCTTGCTCTAGTCTTCACAATACAAAAGATTTATTGAGATACTTAATAATAGAATTCCTTCTTTTCTGAGAGCATTCAATCTATAACATGCTTATGTTTCCTTATATACTCCCCCTAATTATACAGACAAAACCTAAATCCTATCATAGGTTCTGTCTAACTCACTCTTACTTAGAAACTGTATATTTCCTCATGGCATATGTTCTTCCTCACTGCATTAAGTAATAAAGCCAACTTGTTTAACCACATGTATTTCTAGTGATCTTTGACTAAAGAGCATTTAAAATTACTAGCTTAAAATATCTAATTGGGAGGATAAACAACATGTAGATACACAGGAAATTTCATCAGAGAATGGATACTATAAGATAGTGTCCAATGAAAGCATAGAAATAAAATGTTTAAAAGCACACAGAGACAAACATGATATCAGAATTGAAGAATTCCTTTGACAAAGTTCATCAGTAGAATCAGTACAACTGAGAAAAGAATTTTGACTAAAATTCAATATAAGCTGCTAGGAATAGTAGAAAAAGAACGTCATTTAAGAAAAAGAGTGGGAAGAAATTATCCAAGATCTGTGGAGCAATATCTGACAGTATAATTTTCATGCAATTAAAGTGCACCAACAAGAACAGAGAGGGAATCAACCAGGAGAAATATTTAAGGAAATAATGGAGGAGACTTTCCTAAAAATACACAAAGGCATCACAGCTTAGGGTTACAAATGTCAGTGAGCACCCAGGAAGGATAAATACAAAAGGCAAATTAACTCAACATAAAGCACATTGAGATTCATCATACTGACTGCTGAAAAATTAAAGGTAAGAATAAAATTACAACATAAGTGAAAGGAAAGTATGAATCACATATAAAAGAAAAAACATAATTATTATAAAAGTTGTGCCTTCTAGAATAACAAAAGCTTGAAGATAATGGAAAACATTTATTTAAAGTACTTAAAGATAAAAATACTTTAAAGAATTCAATATCCACTGAAAACAACTTTCAAATCTAAAAACAAAAAAGAAATATTTTAGTAAAATTAACTTACTCAAAAAATAATTTCTTCTAGCAACCCTGTATTTTAGAAATTATTGGAAGGAAAGTGATAACAGGAGAGTTGTGTCTAAATTTATATCTAGTTTAGATATAAATTATGCTAAAAATGTAAAAATGAAGGTAAATTTGATTTGTAAAATTTTAGTGGCTTTAAAAATAATTGCATAAAACAAAAATGAAAAGAGAAACAAGAATTAGATTTCTACTATTTTACAGTTTTAATGTTTAAGTTATGTAACATTTTATATTAGGCAGAACTGTGATAAAGTAAACATGCACATAATATTCCCCAGCTCAACTTCTAAAAAGAGAGAAAAAATTACAAAGATAAGCGATTAAGTAAGGATATCACTATAGTCACAAACAAATATTAAAAGGGTAGTAAGAGAATATTATAAACAACTTTTAGTTGTTAACTTTGATAATTATGGGAAATGTACTGTTTCATAAAAGCCCACATCAGAAGAAATTTGTTACTCATTTAGTAATATGTTTATTAAAGAAGTTGGATTTTTCCTAAAAACCTCCCAAATGAAAAATAAAATCTGAAACCGTTTTCCAAATGTGCAAATATCACCTTTCCCTCAGACTGGAATGTGTACAGAGTACTGTGTGAAACATCTTCAACCATCCAGAAGATGACAACATCTTGGGATGTAGTAGACCAACAACATAGAAGAAACATGGATTCCAGGCTTAACTCAAAGGAAAGAAACACTCACAAAGCTTAGTCATCTAAAATATCAGTGATGAATGATGATACTTACCCTTATACTAGGTCACTCTGTTTCTGAAGTCCTATCTTACACTAGCCAGCCTGTTCCTAAACAATACAAGTCTTCTCCCCAGCCCAATCACATCACCTAGCAAATCACTCTTTGCTTTACAGAGATCTTTCTTTCTGTAAGACTATATATGAATGTTTGTGAACATTTTGCAGCTATCTCAAAAATGACACTGTCTTTTATTAGCAGTTCCAGTGAGGTCTGCCAGCAACATAATCCTCTCAAAATCTGTCTGTTAATACTTTTAAACACAATAATATAAGGTATTATATCTTTTCAACTCTGATAATAGTGGCATTCTGTTTTAGATAAATGTCATATGATAAAGTAATGACAAAGAATGTGAGCTCTAAAGTCAGTCTGACTAGGTTGAAATTTGAGCTTGTCCTTTAACCTGTTAACTGACCATGAACAATCTAGAAAACATCTCTGTGTCCCAGTGCCATCTGTAAAATTCATGTATTTAGTAGACATATTAATGCACTCTACTAGGTGTTGGTAATGTAGACTTGAACATTATTTGCAAAAATCTTGTAAACTGAAGGCTTTCAATGTGGAGAAAAACAGAAAAGAAAGAAAAGGCATAAGAAAAATATATAGAATGTTAGATCTGGATAGCTGTTATGGAAAACAAATGCAATGTTAATGAGGGATGGAGCAGGTACAAATTTAAATAGGTTGTAAGGGATGGTGTTAAGAGAAAGAGCATGAGAAAAGACCCATGCAGTTATCTTGTTAAGCCCAGAGAGAAACACAGCCCCAGGAAGAGAGGAACCCCAGAAGCCTGAACCCTGGCAAACGTCGTCGGCAGCTGTCTTGCTCTAACACGTGGCAATGGACTGTGGTGAGAGAAGAAATTTAACGCTTTATGGCCTGGTATTGGTGGACTTCTACCCCAAATAAATACCCTTTATAAAGACCAACCCATTTTTGTTATTTTACATTAGCACCCCTTTGGCTGACTAATAGAGAATTTGGTACCAGAAGTGGGGTAGTGCTTTTGTAATTACCAAAATGAACAGTTTTATGAATGGATAAGGGGTATTTTTTGGATGAATTGTGAAATGTTTAATGGAAAAGGCCTAGATCACTTTGAAGAGACTGTTGATAGTAATATAGATGCTAAAGAGGCTTTCTATGATGCCTTAGAAGTAAATGATGAAACTATTATTGGAAACTGGAGGAAAGGCGATCCATGTTTTAAGGTTGCAAAGAACTTAGCAAGATTAACTCCTGGTGTTATATGGAAGACAGAATTTGAAAATGGCGAACTGGAGCATTTATCTGAAGAACTTTCCAAGGTAAACTCAGAGAATGTGGCTTGGCTTCCCCTTGCAGCTTATAGCAAAATACTAGATGAGCGAAATACACTAAGGACTGAATTTTTGGGCAACAAGAAAACAGAAACTAATTCTAGAACTTCCAAGTTTCTGGAAATCAAATTCCCAGATGAAAATGCCCTATTTGAAGACTAAACTTGGAACTCATAACACAGAATTGAAGATGCAGTTATCTCGGAAAGACTTGTGGAAAGTCTTACTGTCTGATGGCTTGGATCCCTGCTTCCTGCATGCTAAACCAACAAAGTTTTTGAGAATGCTTTATGAAAAAAAAACACTGCCAGCTTAGACAAAAGAGGACATGGAAAGGAGAGACGGAAGGAGAAAAAGCTTTAAGAAGAAAACCATGGAAGCAGAGATGTGGGATTAAGACATCTCCTTGGGCCAAGAGAGGAGCCCCACCCATATATAGAGAAAGGGTGAGTTTTCCCCAGCAGTTGAAGAGGGTGGATGTCCCCACCCGATGTTCAGGAAGAGTTTTGCCACCCCAGGGTGCAGGGAGGTTGGAGCACATTCCTCAAAGATTAGGGCAGTTAAGGTCAACACCCCACTGGTCTGAGAGGGGTGTACCTGTCCCCCATAGATTAGAGAAGGCCAGGTGGTCAACCCATTGCTCTGAGAGAGTTGAGCCTGTATGCCAAAGGTTAGGGAAGGCCAGGTGGTCAACTCGTTGCTCTGAGAGGATTAAGCCTGTATGCCAAATGTTAGGGGGAATGTTGTCTTCACCTCACTGTGCTGGGGGCTAAGACTCTAACCCAAAGATTGGGTAAGGTGTGGCAATCACCCCAATACTCTTGGAGGGTGAGGTCTGGAGCTTGGTCGATACCCAGATGCTTGATGAGGGTGGAACCAAGAAAATGGCCGTTGGGCAAGCCTGTGGAAAGGGTGGGTTCCCATGTGGCCCCAAGGAAAAGAAACCATCTTCTTAAGAAAGACTCTCAGACTTTGAAATCAAATGGAGGATGCCCTGTACGTTTACTGAACTGTAGAGGATCCATGACTTATGTTTAACATCCCAATTTTTCCTTATGATAATGAAAGTGTTAATCCTTTGTCTTTCCATTTCTGTATTGGAAGCAGTTAAATGGTTTTGTAAGTTTCAGAGGTCTATAGCAGACGGGATTATGCCTGAAGAGAAACTGTATTTCTTTAAAATGCTTATGATATGATTTGTACTTGAATTGTTACTGATTTAAGTTTTTTTTTTAGAATTGTAATGTATTTTTGGAATTCAGAGGGTGGAATGTAACCATTGGGGAATTTGATGTATTTATGAATTCCAAAAATATAATTGAATCATGCTTGTGAACTGATCTGTTAATCTGGGCATGATTAGGTTAGGATTAGGGCGTTGAGCCCCACCCCTTGGTGGGTGGGGAATTGAATATAAAAGGCAAGGCAAAGGACAGTTGCAGCAGTCTTTTGAGAAGCAGTTTTGATGTTGGAAAGAAGGCCCCAGGAGAAGAGAAGCAAGCCGTTCTCTTGATGGTCTACAGTTGACCTTGTGGAGGAAACAGGAGTTAAGCCTGGAGAGAAATGCAGCCCCGGGAAGAGAGGAACCTCAGAAGCCTGAACCCTGGCAAATGTCGTCAGCAGCTGTCTTGCTCTAACACGTGGCAATGGACTGTGGTGAGAGAAGAAACATAATGCTTTATGGCCTGGTATTGGTGGACTTCTACCCCAAATAAATACCCTTTATAAAGACCAACCCATTTTTGTTATTTTACATTAGCACCCCTTTGGCTGACTAATGCAATATATTATAAGATTACAGGGTAGACCTAATTTAATGAAAACATCATCAATTCCTGAACTTACTATTGTCTGAAAAATTAGAAAATTCTTTTGACCATCTTTGTCAACAAAAACCAAAAGCATATATTTTCTAAATCATAGAAATGTACATAAATGAAAACAAGTCAAGCAAAATTCATAAAGAAGACCACAAAATATAAATATATTTTGTAAATATAAGAAAAGACACGATGTCTGTACAAGATGAGAAATTAGTTTAAAAAGTATATTATTTTTTTAAAAATGCTTATCAAGAACATAGCTAAGTGCAAACCAAACCAGTAGAAATTGTAATGAATATACACTTTAGACAACATATCAAAGAAAAATAAGTCTTAATAAAGTAATTTATAAGGATATTATTTATGATAAGATAAAAAATTGTATATGAATTAAGAATGGAAAGGAAAATAATGCACTTTTAAATTATTTGAAAAAGTTAGTAAACAGTGATGAACTTGAGAGGATTTCATTAAAATTTTAATCCTAAAATAAGGTTGAACTTTACTTTAATATTTCAAAAATCATGTAAAGACTTCTGGGAAAATGGCACCAAAGCAAGTAAGAAGTGTCTTCCCTCTAACATAAAAAGCAGAGAGAAGGCAGGGACCTATCTAAAAGATGCTGCTTTGGATATATAGAGAATGGGAAGGTGCTCTGCATCATCTAGAAGGGTACTAGAAAGATAAAGAAAACTGTGAGTTGCTTGATCCTGTGGCTGCAAATGACACATATCCCATGCTCAGGGCAGCCAAATGGGAGGAGTCATTCCCAGGGAACAAGGTGAAAAATGGATTTTTTTGTGGTGAATTTGGTCAGCTGAGCTCCCTTTGAATCTCAGAAGAGTCCCTAACCCAATAGGGATAGGGGATGGGTACCTGCTCAGGCAGGTTGTCATGCCCAGCCACCAGGGGAGAGAAAGGAATAGATTAGAAAGGGGATGGGACAGATGTCCAATCATCAGGACTCTAGAAAACTGTACCTTTCAATGCCTGGGGGAAAAGGGGCAGATAGATTTCTGAAGCCAAAACAACTGGAGACAATTTGGCTCAATGGAGGAATTCCCATCTTGTGTATATGAAGCCCCTAATTTAATTCTACTGTCTGGGTTATCAGGCATCCAGCTAATATCTTATGAGAGGATCATACAGACAATCTTTTTATTTTAGGTTTTCTTGGATCTGTTATTTTTTTAAAGGGGAAAGCTTGTTTTTCATTGTTTTTGTTTTTTTTAAGTAGCTGCTCTTTTGTTTCTTGTTTGTTGTGTTTCCCATTTCTTTTTTTCTCCTTTTTTCCCTCTTTTATTGAATTTTTCTACCTGTGTTATTTCTTTTCTTTCCTTCCTTTTTCTATCTTCTGTTTTCTGTTGTTTTTTTTTTTCATTCCATCTCTCTCTCTCTCTCTCTTTTCTTTTTTTGGTCTACAATACTTTTTTTTTTTTGCTTTTGTCTCTATTTCTCTGTGTTTTTTCTCTTTTGTTGTTTTTCTTTTCTTCTTTTTCTTTTCCTCTCTTCTCATCATTAAGGTTTTTTAATTCATTCTATATATTTTTCTCTATTCTGTTTCTCATTTCACTTTTTCTACTCCGTTTTTGATTATTATTCCCCTGTATTTATTGGTTGTTTACACATTTTAATTATTTGTTTACTTAGGTCTTGTAAAGTTCCTCTTCTACCTTTTTATTATTATTACTATTATTCTTTTTTTTTTCTTATCAATATCTTTTTCTCTTGTCCTAATTTCTTTTTATTTTTCAAATGGAACATAGACAAAAACAAAGAAATAGAATAAGAGGAATGAAGTGCCAAACTGAAATTTGGCAAAACCTGACCACACACACAATAACAACAAAATAAAACCCTAGACTAGAAAGAGAAGCCAACCAATCAAATAAACTCACCAAGATAAATAAATGGTTAGACACCAACAAAAAATTGGAAACCATACTAAGAAACAGAAAGACATGGCTCAATATAATGAAGGAACTAAAAAACAGGAGGACATGAAGAATATGGAACAATTAATCAGAGATGTCCAAACAAATATCATGAATCAACTTAAAGAAGTGAAGGAAGAGATTAAAAATATTAAGAAGACACTGGGAGAATATATCAAAAAATTGTAAACATGCTTAAAAGATAACCGATATGATGGTGATGAATGGCACAATCTAAGAATTCAAAACTACACTGGATGCACATAACAGTAAATATGAACAAGCAGAAGAAAGAATTAGTGATGTGGAAGACAGTACATCAGAAATCACACAGATAGTAGAACAGATAGATAAAGAGATAGAAAAAAATCCAGCAGGGACTTAAAGAACTTGAATTACAACTTGAAACACACAAATACACACTATAAACATCCCAGAAGTAGAAGAGAAGGGAAAGGGGGCAGAAGGAGTATTGGAGGAAATAATGGCTGAGAATTTCCCAACTCTATTGAGGGACATGGATGTACATGTCCAGCAAGCAGAGCACACCTCAAACTATATTAATCCCAACAGGCCTACCCCAAGACATATACTGGTCAAATTGTCCAATCTCAAGAGAAAACAAGAATACTGAAAGCAGCAAAAGAGATATATCACATACAAGGGAAGCATGATAAGATTAAGTGCTGACTTCTTATCTGAAACCATGAAGTCAATAAGACAGTGTTATGACATAGTTAAAGTGATAAAAGAAAAAAAAAAAAAATCCAGCCAAGAATTCTCAATCTAACAAAGCTAGAACTCAAAAATGAGGAAGAGTTCCAAATATTCACAGATAAATGGAAATTAAGAGAGTTTGTGAATAAGAAACCTGCACTTCAAGAAACACTAAATGGAGTTCTGAGGGTTGAAAGGGAAAAAGGAAAAGACAAAGAGAGTTGGAGGAGAGTGTAAGAAAAAGAAAAAAAAAACATAAAAGGAGAAATAGAAACAATATATCGCATACATAAACCTAAAGATAATATGGCTAATATAAATAATTTCTTGACAATAATAACATTGAATATAAAAGAATTAAACTCTCTAATCAAGAGACACAAATTAGCAGAATGGATAAGGAAATATGATCCATCTATATGCTGTCTGCAAGAAACTCACATTAGACCAAGCAATGCAAAGAGGCTGAAAATGAAGGGTTGGAAAACAATGTTAAATGCAAACAATAAACAAAAATGGGTGGTAGTACCTATACTAATATTGGACAAAATAGACTTTAAATGTAAAACTCTTGTAAGAGACAAAGATGGACACTATATATTAATAAAAGGGGTAGTGTATTAAGAAGAAAGGACCACCATAAACATTTATGAACCAAATCAGAAGGACTCAAAATACATGAGGCAAACATTGAAAAAAACTAGTGCAGAAATAGATACCTCTACAATTATAATGGGGGACTTTAATACAACATTATAACCATTAGATGGAACATCTTTACAGAGAATCAAGAAAGAAACAAAGACTTTGAATAATATATTAGAGGATCTGAATCTAATATAGATATACTGAGCATTACACCAAAATAAAGTGAGATATACATCACATTCTCAAGTGAGCATTGATCATCTTCCAGGATAGACTACATGCTAGGCCTCAGAACAATTCTCAATAAATTCATAAAGATTGAAATTATACAAAGTAATTTCTCTGACCACAATAGAAAGAAGCTGGAAATCATTAAGGGGCAGAGAAGCAGATCAAGCACAAAGATATGGAAGTTAAACAACAGTCTTAGACAATCAAGGAGTCAAGAAAGAAATTGCGAAAGAAATCAGATATTACTTTGAAATAAATGAAAATGACAACACAACATACCCAAACCTATGAGATGCAACAAAAGCTGTACTGAGAGGGAAATTCATAACCAAAAGCACCTGTATTAATTAAGAAGAAGGAGCTAAATTCAAAGACCTAACTACACACCAGGAGAAATTAGAAAAAGAACAACAAACTACACCCAAAGGAAATAAAAAGAAGGAAATAACAAAGATTAGAGCAGAGCTGAATGAAATTGAAAATAAGAAAGCACTAGAAAAAATAATCAAAGCCAAAAGCTAGTTCTTTGAGATGATTAATAAAACTGATAAACCCTTAACTAGATTAACAAAGAAAAAAGAGAGAAGGTGCATATACATGAAATAAGAAATGATGAAGGGACTATCACCACCAATTTCACAGAAATAAATGTACCATAAGTGGATACTTTGAAAAAATTGTGTGACAAAAAGATGGATAATTTAGAGAAAATGGAGAAATACCTAGAAACACACAAGTAGCCTACATTGACAAAAGAAGAAATTGATGAACTCAACAAATCAACCACAAACAAAGTGATTGAATTAGTCATCAAAAACCTGCCAGCTAAGAGCCCAGGACTAGATGTCTTCACACATGAATTCTACCAAGCATTATGGAAAGAACTAACACCAATCTTGCTTAAACTCTTCCAAAAATAGAAGTGGAGGGAACATTGCTTAACTCATTCTATGATGCCTACATCACCTTCATACCAAAGCCAAACATGGCATGAGAAAGAAAAATTATAGATCAATCTCTCTAATGAACCTACATGACAAAATGCAGATCATAAACATACAGTTCACATCATATTCAATGGTGAAATCCTAATAGATTTCCCTCTAAGATCTGGAAAAAAAAAGGATGCCCACTCTCACCAAACTTATTCAACATTGTCTTAGAGGTATTTGCTCAAACATTTAGGCAAGAAAAAGATATAAAAGGCATCCAAATTGGAAAGGAAGAAGCAAAAGTTTCACTATTTGCAGTTGACATGATCCTAAACTTAGAAAGCCTTACAAAATCTTCAACAAATTTTCTAGAGTTTGTAAATGAATTCAGTAATGTGGCATGTTATAAAATTAATGTGCAAAAATCAGTAGCATTTCTGCACACAAATGATGAGCAATCTGAGTAAGAAATTAAGAAAAAATCCCATTTAAAATAGCAAATACAAGAATCAAATACCTAAGAATAAACTTAACGAAAAAGTTAAATGGCATGTATGCAGAAAACTATACAACACTGTTAAAGGAATTCAAAAAGCCCTAAATAAATGGAAGAATATTCCTTGTTCATGGATAGGAAGACAAAACTCATTAAGATGCCTATCTTACCCAAACTGATTAACAGATTTAATACAATCCCAATAAAAATTACCAAGGTATTTTATTCTGAATTGAAAAAGCTAACTATGAAATTTATTTGGAGTGGCAAGTGGCCCCTAATAGCCAACAATATATTGAAAAAGAAAAATGAAATCAGAAGAATCACACCACCTGACTTTAAAACATACCACAAAGCTATAGTGGTCAAAACTACATGGTATTGGCAAAAGGACAGACATATTGACCAATGGAACTGAATTGAGACTTCTGATAAATATCTTTGCATATACAGCCAACTGATATTCAACAATGCCACTAAGCCCACGCAACTGGGAGAGAATGGCCTCTTCAACAAGCAGTACTTGGAGAACATTATATTCATATCCAAAAGATTGAGAGAGGAACACCATCTCACACCTTATGCAAAACTTAACACAAGATGGATCAAAGATTTAAATATAAGAGCCAAGACCATAAAGATCTTAGAAGATAATATAGGGAAGCATCTACAGGATCTTGTATTTGGAAATGTTTTCATGAACTTTACACACAAAGCATGAACAGTGAAAGAAAAAAAAAATAGGACCTTATCAACATTAAAAATATCTGCACCTCAAAGGAGTTTGTGAAGAAAGTGTAAATGCAGCCTACTCAATGGGAGAAAACATTTGGTAACCACCTATTTGTTAGGAGCCTAATATCTAATATATATATATATATAAAGAAATCCTACACTTCAAAAATAAAAAGACAAATATTTCATTTAAAAAATGGGTAAGTGATTTTAATAGACACTTCTCCATAAAAGAAATACAAATGGATATAAATGGCTAAAAAGCACATGAAAAGATGCTCAACATCACTATCTATTAGGGAAATACAAATCAAAATTACAATGAGATATCATCTTACACCCATTAGACTGGTGGTTATTAAAAAACAGAGGATTACAAGTTTTGGAGAGGATGTGGAGAAATGGGAACCCTTATCCACTGCTGGTTGGAATGTAGAATGGTGCAGCCATTGTGGAGGACAGTTTGGCAGTTCCCCAGGAAGCTAAATATAGAACTTCCAAAGGATCCAGCAATCCCACTGCTGGGTATAAACAAAGAAGAACTGAAAGCAGGGGCACAAACATATATATGCACAGTAATGTTCATAGCAGCATTATTCACTATTGCCAAAAGTTGGAAACAACTCAAATGTCCATCACCAGATGAATGGATAAACAAATTGTGGTATATACATACAACGGAATATTACTCAGCTGTAAGAATGAATGCAGTATTAATACATGGGATAACATGGATGAATCTTGAAAACCTTATATTGAGTGAAGCAAGCCAGGCACTGAAGGACAAATATTACATGACCTCGCTGATATGAATTAAGCAAATTGAACAGACTCAAAGAGCTACAGTCTGGAAGATAAATGTACAGGATAAAGAAAGAGAAAAGTGGGTTGTGATCAGATGTCCATATGAGTGGAGTCTGTGATGAGGTTGAGGCATCTAGTTTTGCATTGAATTGGTGTAACAGTGGTGCAGTGATGCTATTGGGATGGGCGGTGTAGGTCTGTGATAAGGGTAAAGTGGAGAGTGTGGGTTGGACTCTCCATGGAACTGGGGGAGGAGTGAGGAAAGGAGCAGGTGAACTCTGGGAATTTGCAAGCATGTGGTTGAAACTACAAAGTTGGAAATGTTCTTTTCGCAAATATGGTAGGGAAGGGTTGCTGGTTTAGGGTGTTGGATGTGGGAGGCATGCAGGGTAGGGCAAGCCTGGGGAAGGCTTCTAGGGAGTGTGTGAGTTTTCATTTTGTCATAGTGTGTTGAATCAGTGGGTGGAGACCCACATAATGAGGAGGAAGATGTTGGACTCCCATCTTTGGGAGCCCTGCGATGTTCTCAAATAGAGGGGCAGAAGTCTCTCAAAAACCTAGACAGTGCCTAACAGAGGAGCATAGGCAAGTAAGTCAAGTCCTCAATGTTTTTGCACATAATTATGATTCTTTTTCTTCAAAGAGTGAAGTTTTGTGGTTGCTCTGGGTTCCCAGGGAAGAGGGAGGGAGGAATAGAAGAAATGGAACATGGGGCATTTTTGGGGAGATGGAATTGTTCCACATGATCTTGCAATGATGGATACAGGCCATGTTAAATTTCATGAAAGTGTATAAACATGTATGGTGCAAAATGTATACCATAATATAAATCATTAACCATGGTTAATAGCAATGTTTCAATATTTGTACATGAATTGTAACTAATGTACCATTCGCATGCAAAATACTAACAGGAGAAAGGGGTAAAGTGGGAGAATGGTGAGTATACGAGAATGCTCTATATCCTGTACATCACTTTTCTGTAACCTAAAGCTTCTTTGAAGACAAAATGAAAAAGTAAGACACTGGGAGAATAAATGGAAAGAATGTTACTGTACACACAAGACAACAGATCTTGCAGTGATGAAAGATATATTGTCAAAAAATTTTATTTTTTAAAATTTTATATATTTTTTATTATTCTAAGTTTTTAAATTTATTTTATTTTGTTATCTTTACACCTATCATTATTTCATTTTCTTATTAATTTTATTTGGTTATTTTATTGGATTCATTTTTGAAGATGTTTTGGATCACAGAAGAATTACAGTTGTAGCAGAGACGATAATTGGTGCGGGGTGTCAGTGATGGGAGATGCATGGGAGGATGTTTACCTCGGGCATACCTCTAAGGTATATGAATATATTCAAGTGTTCATGGGATTTTGTCATGATGGGTGGAGTTTCACACACTAACTGAAAGAATATCAAATTCTCATCCTAGGGAGCTCTGCCACATTCCCTAAGGGGACAGCATGAATCTCCCAAGTACAAGGCAAGTGATTAGTGAAGTAGGATGAACCATTGATGGGCCCTTGATATTGTACTTATGAACATTTACTTTATAAATTGAAACTTAGCCAAGTGTTGCAAGGTGCCTAAAAGTTATCTCCTGAGTCCCTCCTTCTTGCTCAAGTATTGCCTCTCTCTAAGCCAAACTCAGCATATAAATGCACTAGCTTCCCCTCAATGTGGAACCTAACTTGTGGGGATAAGCTTCCCTGACACTAAGGTATTATTACCATGTGTCAACTAGAAATGCAACTGGAAAAAGATCTTAACCTAAAGGGGAAAGGGGAAAACAAATGAGTCATCCCAGAGGTTATGCTTATACATGCCTCAGCAGGATCTCATTGACTGCCAAAGTAAATATTGCCTCAAATAATGGGGCTCCAATGAGGGCTCTGGAGACATTCACACATGATAAGCAGGGAAGACATCTCAGGAGTTTGGTGTCATGCCAGTGGGCCCTTCTTTGGAATTTATGCTCCCCAATACGACAGATTGTAATCAGTTGTGGTTTCCCTACACATGACTCTTTTGTCCCTTCCATTTGAACCTATAGTTAGTACTAGAATTGATAGGTTTATGTCCAAGAGACTTAAATCTCTAGGCTGTCAATTTTCCAGATGAGCTCTTAATCTTATCAGAGTTACAATATCTACTCTTCAGTTCATTGGACTTACCCAGGACAACTAACAAGGAGATGATGATGGACAACAACCGTTACAAGGAACAGAGAGAGTCTGCAACTGCAAGCAAGATGGTCCCATCCATCTGCCCCATGGGAACTAGGACCCTCTCATTTGCAGGTGGAGTGGGAATCACCATCCTAGAATCCTCGGGTTTGGGGAATGAATGATGGAGTAGAGTAGACTTACTGTTATTCTACTCTAGGCTTATTGTGATTCTAGCAATGGAAGAACTTTTGTCATTGATGTGGCAGCAGTGGCCACTGGAGGTTCTGGGGGAGGGAGAGGGAAAAAATAGATTAATATGGGGACATTTTCAGGACTTGGGAATAATCCTGAATGACATTGCAAAGACAGGTACAGGCCAATGTGTATCACTTGGATTTACAAAATTGTTCATGAGCAGTGTAAACTACAATGTAAACTATAACCCACACTTAGTGGCAATGGTCCAAGATGTGTTTATCAGTTGTAGCAAATATACCACACTAATGAGGGATGTTGCTGATGT
Organism: Tolypeutes matacus; assembly: GCA_026826555.1. Taxonomy (NCBI): domain Eukaryota; kingdom Metazoa; phylum Chordata; class Mammalia; order Cingulata; family Chlamyphoridae; genus Tolypeutes; species Tolypeutes matacus. The sequence goes on along the minus strand of JAKSZT010054271.1, from coordinate 1,366,497 downwards.
AAGTGTGGGAGGAGTAGAGAGTGGCCTATATGGTAATCCCCTATATTTTTTATGTAACATTTATGTAATCTGTTTTTTTTTAAGTATATATAAAAATGATTTTAAAAAATTAACAAGTGTATTTCTACAAGAATGCTTTAATATTAATAAATTTTTTTTTAAATCACTTGAAGGTAGACATATTTCTAATAATCATTGCTTAAGTTTAAATAAAAATATTCAAATATAGGAAAATGAAGAACAGTATAAATATAAGAATGCCCATCTTTTAGAAGTGCTAAGTCTATGGTGATACATGGAAAAATTACAACTAATTTAACCTGTGGATGATAGTTAACAGTAATAATATAATATTTTGGAGCAATGGCAAGAAGATATTTCAATACAAAGGGACAATAGAGGGGCACAGGGAAGTGTGGGATTTTTCTTTTTAAAATAATGAAAATATTTTAAAATTGAATGAGGTAATAATCACACAACTCTGCGATGAAAATGAGAGACACTGAATGTCCACTTTGAATGGATTATAAAAAGCATGGGACTACATAGCACAGGGAATCCAGTGGTGGATGATAGACTGTGCTTAACAAGAAAAATCTGAGAACATTTTCCCATGAAGGATAACAAATAAATAATACAAATATAGGGTGTTAATAATTGTGTGGGTTGAGGGTAAGATACACCAAATGTAAGATATTGCCTATAGTTTATAGTTATATTTTGAAGATAGTCTTTCATACTTTGTAACAAATATTTCACAACGCAATGGGTTGGTGGTGGGGAAATAAACGGGAGCCTTGTATGATGATATGTATGTTTGAATTGCAATTTCATATATTTTACTTACACTTATTTTTATGCATGTTCATGTATGAATGATATACTTGAATAAAATTTTATTTTAAAAATCACTTAAGAAAATAAATTAACAAGTATAATTACCTTAATATTAATTAAAAAAGAAAAAATCATTAAAGGGAAAAATATTTCTAATAACCATTGCTTAAGTTTAGTAGAAATAATCAAAAAGAAGAAAACATATTTTCTTAAATACAGCATGAATAGCAGAGAAAAGAAAAACCACAATTCCAGATTGTGTAGCAGCATTTTTAAAAGGAAATAATAGAAATCTACTTGACTAAAATGTATACGATGTCACAAAACTTGTATTCATTATCAATTCTTAGCTTTGCAGCTTTTCTCTGTTAAAATTCTGAAAATACATGAAAGAATATATTTTTAGTTATATATTTTTAGAACATTAACTCACAGAAACCAGGAAAAAGAAAGTATTTTTAATCATACCAAAATTAAACAAAGGCATAATAATTACTGAAGCTTGTTGATGCATCACAGAATATTAAGGTTTTCAAATTGTTAGCAGGTAGAAACAAAAAAGGCATAAACACATGTGGATATTTAACCTCATGAATTTACCAAACTTCAGGGCTTACAGCATTGCAAGATGAGATTTTTTATTTCACTCAGGTTCCCAGAAAGTATTCATCTCTCAAGTTTAAATGACAAAGATTGTAGTGATTAGTGATAAACAAAAGCTGCTACTTAGGGAAACAGAAACTGAAAAAAATATATATATATTCATAGAAATACATAAGAATAGTCCAGACCATAAAGAAACCTCTCAAAAATAGAATATTTCTATTCCTTTATTAATTTAAAATATTTCAAAACTGTCTTCAATTTTAACATATGCTTTTCTTCTATACTTAACTTTAAAACAATATTTTACTTTGCTCCAAGACAATGTCTTTTTATTTTTAGTTGTTTGTTTATTATAAGATGATCTAAAAATATTTATAAAACACAAGTGAACATTTTCACAACAAAAGCTATTGTGTAAAAATTGAAATAAAAAAAGCTATTGTGTATTTAATATTTTGCAAGAATGTAAGCATTCTGATGATCTGTTCATTAAATTCTTTCTATTCATCAATTGATTTGATCTTTAAAATAAATCTATATATTTAGAATTGTTTTCCTTGTACAGTTGAGGGACTAGATTTATATATTTAGCAACTTACTAAGGGATATACAGCTAAAAAGCTTTCAGATCTAGAATATAAGTTCTGGATTTATCAGTTCAAACATCACTCTTTAAGATTGCGCTGTATTTCCTCTCTTTAGAATAAATTATTTTTGAAAATACACTCCATAATAAAATTCTCTGATATTGGAGTATGCACTGGGATTTCTATGATACAATTTGAAGAATGACACTTTATTTTTGCTTTTTGCTCATTAGTTGCCCTTAAAATAACATATACTTAAACCACAAGTATAACACATATTTCATGTCTGCCAATTATTGCATGGGTATCTAAAATCATAATCTTAGGATTGTTCCAGAACATGTGTGGTCAAACAAAGGTCTTCTTAACAGAAATTCAAACTATTTAAAGGATGCTACTCTAGAGAAAGACCAAGTAAATACCCAAACAGGAAATAAAGTAAAGAAGCACTTAAATGTTCAGAATCACTGTCATTCCAAATGCCCAGAGCCTTCTCTCTTCTGCAAGACTCTAAAGAGAGCATTTTTCACTTCTTTGTTCCTAAGACTATAAATGAGTGGATTCAGCATGGGAATCACAATAGTATAAAACACAGAGGCCACGTGATCCTTTCCCAATGAGTACAAATTATTTGGTTTTAAATAAGTGAAAATCATGGCGCCATTAAAGATGGTGACCCCAGGAGTTAGGAGGCACAGGTAGAGAAAGCTTTGCGCTTTCCTGAAGTGGAATTAATTTTCAGGATTGTAGTCAAAATGGACCCATAGGACATAGAGATTATGATGAAAAACACCATTACATTTAAACTACCGACAATAAATATCACGAGTGTCAGTGCAGGACTGGGCTAAACTTAGTGTTAAGTCACACAAAAAAAGTGATAGATTACATTGGAGTTGGAGAAATGCAAATTGTTCATGTAAACAACATTGACTAGTGATTCAATAAAACCAATCATATAGAACCCACCAATGAGGGACCAGCAGAGTGTCCTGGACTTAACAACTTTGTAGTAAAGAGGATTGCAGATAGCTACATAGCGGCCATAGGCCACTGAAGGGAGAAGGAAGCATTCAGTGACAACCAATAAGAAAAAGAAAGACATCTGGGTGAAGTAGCCCATGAATGAAATATTCTTATTGGAAGTCATTCAGTTCTGTAAGGTTTTAGGTGTGATGACTGTTGAGTAACTGAGGTCAAGGAATGACAGGTGACTGAGGAAAAAGTACATGGAGGTTTGAAGCTGGAGATCCAGTTAAAAAATCAGTACAATCCCTGAATTCCCAAGCATAGTAATTAGGTATATCAGGAGAAACAGCATAAAGAGGATCCACCCAATCACTTCAGAGTTTGTCAATCCCATTACGATGAAGTTAGGCACATTTGTTTTATTCCTACTTCCCATAGCATCCAATTGTGGTAAACTGTTGAGAAATCAAAAGGGATACTTGGTTGGGATGACTTCATAACAGTTTTTGCTTATAAGAATTACTTAGCATTTAAAAAAAATTAGTTTAGTGAATCCAGATATTCCTAATAAAGAGTTGTTTGCAAAATATAACACAAAAAATTTGAGTTTGACTACCAAATATAAATTAGGTATAAATGAACATTTGGATATTATATAATTAGAACTCATTTATATTGCATAATTAGAATAAACATGACACTGTTATAAATACATCCCCTAATTAACACATTAATCTAAATGAGAAAAAGGGCATGGTAATTTAAGTAATTTATCCAGAGTCACAAAATTTAAATATTGTTGGTTCTGTGACTCTACCACGATTTGTTTAGTGCAAAGATCATGCTCATAACACTATATTTCTACCTACATTTAATTTCAGATATAAAAAAAGATATCTAGTTATTTAATAAACAATGATAGAGAGTTCCAATGCATCATTTACTGTTCTTTTGTATCCAATATTATTTCAAACAAATGAAAGATCAGAAATTAAAACTTGAGGTTGTATTCATATCATTGAACAGTCTTTACTATTTATTTTCAGAAGATATTTGTAAAAAATTACAAAACCAAAATTCTTCCAAAAATTATTTTTCAAAATATGTTCATTTCTTGAAGACTGCAATTCCATGAATTCTATATTTCCATTTCTACAAATCCTGGTATACTTAGGTAAAGCCTACAAAATATGCATATACATAGGTAAATTCTTACACTAATATTCTCAATTTTTTGAGATTAATACAAATGCTCTAACTTTGAGATTATTACCTACCATGATTCAAAGTTGTTGTAAAACTTCTTCTGGCATATTTTATCTAGAAATTTGTCAGCCTCAAGTTAGTCCCTCAAATAAAAGAAGTAAACCATTTAAAGACTGAAATTTCTACAATATAATATTTGTTTCCTTTCAGGTAATTAATGTTTAATTTTAAAAAATTGATAGATAGATAGATAGATAGATAGATAGATGATAGATAGATAGATAGATAGATAGATAGATAGATAGATAGATAGATAGATAGATAGATAGA
>JAKSZT010054271.1:1263668-1348581 GCA_026826555.1 Tolypeutes matacus | reverse complement strand
GATGGTATTCTCTTGCTCACATATGGTGATTCTTGCAATGCAAGAAATTATAACAATGAGGTGGAGCCAGTGGCCACTTGACAGTTTTTGGGTAGGGAGGGGATGAGCAGTTGAAATACAGGGGCTTCTTTGGGAGTTGGAGGTTGTCCTGAGTACTGTTGTGGCAATGGATGTAGGCCATTTTAAATCAGCACACACCACTCAGAACTGAGTGGGAGAGAGTGTGGTCTACAGTGTGAACTGTGGTCTATGGTTGGTGGCAAGGCTCCAGGATGTGTAAGTTCATTGAGGTTGGTGGGCCACACTATGGGAGATGTTTGTGTTGGATGTGGTGGGAGGTGTGGGAGGTGGGCAACATGGGAATCCGAGTGGGTTCCGTATAATATTTTAGGTAATCTAAGCACCTCTTAAAATATATGTATATATATATATATATAAAATAACATTTTTGTAAGCAAATACACATATATGCATATATATTTATATATCATTTTACAAATGTTTGTATGTATTGTGAGAATTTTGATTTTTACCCATAATAAAAAATTAAAAAAAAAAAATACTAGGCTAAGTTTCAATAGCAAAAATAAAGTTTCATAACTACAATCATCATTACCAACGGCCCATCAGTGGACCATCCTCGTTCACTAGTCATTGCCCATGTATTCAGGGGCTTCTCTCTGTTCCATTAGAGAATGTGACAGAGCTCCCCAGGAAGGCAATTTGATATTCTTTCAATTAATGTGTGAATCTCCATCCACCATGACAATGCCCCAGGAACACTTAAACTTATTTATATGCCTTATATGTCTGCTCCAAGTGAACCTCTTCTCATGTATCTCTCATTACTGACTCCCTGCACAAATGTTCCTCCCCTGTCATAGTTGTAACCCTGTTGTGATCCAAAACTTCTTCAAAAATGAAGCAAAAAAATACCAAATACAATTAATAAGAAAATGAAATAATAATGATAGCTTTAAAAATAAGAAATAAAATACAAAATATTTAAAAAGTAAAAAATATAAAAATTTGGAATGAAAATAATGAAAAATATATTTTTTAAATTTTTTGACAATATGACTTTCATGACTATAATATCTGTTGTTTTGTATGTAAAGTGACATTTTCTTCCTTTTATTCCCCCAAGGTCTTGCTTTTTTTCATTTTGTTTTCACAGTAGTTTTAGGTTACAGAAAAGTCATGTACAGAATACAGGGTATTCCCATATACACAAAATCCTCCCCCTTTCCCTTTTTCCCCTATTAATAACATATTATATATGGATGGTACATTTGTTACAATTGATCTACAAATATTGAAGCATAGCTACTAACATCATCTATGATTTATGTTATGGTTTACCTTTTGGACCATACACTTTAATAAATTTTGATGAAATAACAGTTTTAAGTACAAGTCTCACCAAAATTGGTCACAAGTATGTCTGTCTTGGAGCAAATTTCACCTCGGGCAGTGAAGCTACGAAACTATAACAAGATATCTATTTCCCATATACAAAGGAAGGATATTCAAAGAATAAAAATTCCCTTTACCATAGGGAGAATTTGGAAGGAAAACAATGATCATAGGTTCCAAACAGTTCCAAACACCTGCAAGACATACGCCATTAGAATTCAAAGTGTGAAAGTCATCTTTAAAGTAATGGTATCGTCTCCTTGGGTTCCATATGTGCGGCAGACTTATCTTTCCAAGGACTTGCCCAGTGGCCATGTTTTTTACTCCACCACATCAAGCATCTGGTTCATAGCCAAAATCTAGACCTCTGGAGTAATAAACTAGAAAAGCATTAGGTTTCGCAATGGGGGTTTATTAGATTGAAGGCTAGGAGACATCATCAGGATCTCCTTTCTCCCTGAGCTTCACAGGCACATGGCAGCATGCACACATCTGTCCCCTTTCCTCTGGGCCTCACTGCTTTCAGCTTCTGGCTACTGTGACATCTTCTCATCTTCTGTGTTCCATTGATTTCAGCTTTTGGCTCAAATGGCCTTCCCTCTCAGGTTCTTGGTTCCTTTCTCTGTCTGCAACTCTTTTCCATATCTGTGTATTTTTTATTCCCCTATTTATGAAGGACTACAGAAAGAGGATTATGATCCATCCTGCATTAGTGTGGCACATTCATTGCAATTGACAAATGTATCCTGGGGCTTTGCCATTATGCATGGACCATAGTTCACACTTTCTCCTACACAGTTCTGCATGCCATGAGATGATACAAAATGGCGTACACCTGTCACTGCAGCAACAATGAGGATGATTCCCAAGTCCTGAAAAAGCCCCTGCACCACAACTGTTCTTCCCTCTCCCTGCACTCAGAGCCTCCAGTGGCCACTGCCTCCACATCAATGTTGCAATCTCTTCCATCACTACAATCACAGAATGTCTATAGTAGAACACCAATAAGTCCACTCTAGTCCACAGTTCCCTCCCCAATCCTGAGGACCCCTGGATGGCAATGTCCACTCCACCTCCAATTGAGAGGGGGCCTACATCCCATGCAGAAGAGGATAGGACTATCTTGCCTGCAGTTGCAGACTCCTTCTGTTCCTTGGGATGGTCATTGTCCATCATCATCTCCTTGTTAGTTGTCCTGAGCAAGGCCACTGAGCTGTAGAGTAGGTGCTGCAACTCTGTTGAGGCTCTGGGTCAAGCTGGCATTCAGGAAGCCCAAAAACTCGAGTCTCTTGGCACCCACAAACTCCAGCACCAAGCATAGGTCCAAATAGAAGGAACTGAAGAGTCATGTGTAGGGAAGACATAATTGAGTCCACAGCCATAACTCCCAGGAGCACAAACTCCAAAGTAAGATCTACTCACAAAGCACCAAGGTTCAGAGATATCTGCCCTGACCATAGGACCTGGAAGTCTACAGAAGCCTCAGAAGCCCCACTATTTGGAGTAATATCCACTCTGGCAGTCCACGAGATCCTGCTGAGATGCGCACAAGCATTACCTCTGGGATGAGCTCCGGACTCACCCCAAAGTCCCCCAGCCATATAAACTCATTTGTCTTTTCCTTTCCCCCCATTTATTCAAAGTCTCTTTCCACCTGCACTGCCAGTCAGTGCCTGGCAGTAATCCCTCTGTGCCAGGGAGGTTCATCCTCAGGAGTCATGTCCCATGCTGTGGGGAATGTAATGCATTTATATGCTGAGTTTGGCTTAGAGATAGGCCACATTTAAGCAATAAGGAGGCTCTCAGGAGGCAACTCCTAGGCACCCCACAACAATAGGCCAAGTTTCCATTTCAAGAGCAAAGGCTCACAGACACAGCCATCAATATCAGGGGCCCATCAGTGGATCATCCTCCTTCACCAGTCACTGCCCCCACACCCGGGGGACCACTGATGCTCCATTAAAAAATGTGTTAGATATCTCCAGGATGGGAATTCAACATTCTCTCAGGTTTTGTGTGTCTACACCCACTGTGACAATGGCCCGTGAACATCTGTACATTTTATATACCTTATATGTATGCCCAGGTGAATTTCCTCCTATATATCCCCCATCACTGACACCCCAGACCAATGATCACCCCTGCCCCAGTTGTAACCTTTAAGTCATCCAAAGCCTCTTCAAAAATGAATCCATTAAATTAGGCAAATACAACTAACAGGAAAATGAAATAACAATAAGTTTAAATATAAGAAATAAAATACATGTTAAAAAAAACTTAAAAATTAAATTAAAAGACTGGGATATTAAAAACTAATGAAAAAATATTAAAAACATTTTTTTTTTTTTACATTCTGCCTTTCATCACTGCAACATCTGGTGTCCTGTCTGTACAACGGCACTCTCAGTTTCTTATTATGTTTCATTTTGTTTTCAAAGAAGTCTTAGATCACAGTGACGTCACATACAGAATGCAGGAGACTCTCATGTACCCAACATCCTCTCCTTTTCCCCCTGCCACACTAACATCTTTTTATTTGTAGATGGTACCTTTGTTATACTGATATAAAAACAGTGAACCATAGCTACTAAACATGGTCAATGGTTTAAATTATGGTGTACATTTTAGACCATCCACTTTTATAAATTTTGATGATATTTTACATGTTCTGTGTCCATCATTGCAAGATCATGCAGAACACCTCCATTGCCCACCAAACACTTCCCAATGGAACCATTCTATTCCTCCCTCCTCCTCCCCCCAGCGCCCACAGCAACCCCCTGGCTCCCCTCTTGGATGAAAATATACAGCTACATGCAACAACAGTGAGGTCTTGAGACACTGGTTTGTCCTCCCCTATTAGGAAACACCCATGCTCTTGAGAGACTCTAACCTCTCTGTGAACAAATCAGTCCTCCTGAGTATGGTAGTCCAACTCCTTCTTGTTCATTATGTAGGTCTCCTGCCACTAATAAAACACATTATGTCAAAATGATCACTCACACACTCCCAAGAAGATTGCTCCAGGCATGCCCCACACAAATAACCTCCCATCAACACCCCAAACCAGTAAAACTTCCTCATCCCACTGCCACAAGAGCATTCCCAACTCTGTACCCTCAACCACACCCTTGCAAGTCCTCAGTGTTCACTTGTTCTCCTCCCAACCCTACCCCAAACCACCCTCTCCAACCTACCCACTTGTCAACCCTGCGCTATCTAACCCAATAATATCACCTCCCTCTTGTCATATCTCTTCAATACATAACTACACACTTTCACCTTCAATGCCTGGCTTGTTTCACTCAACATAAGGTCCACAAGATTCATCCATGTTATCTCGTTTGCTAGCAATGTATTCCTTCTTACAGCTGAGTAATATTCCATTGTATCTATGTACCATATTTTGTTTATCCATTCATCTGTTGATGGGCATTTGGGTTGATTCCAACTTTTGGCAATAGTGAATAATGCTGCTATGAACATTGGTGTGCATATATCTGTTTGTGTTTTTGCTTTCAATTCTTTTGGTTATTTACCCAGCAGTGGAATTGCTAGAACATATGACAGTTATAGAGATAATTTTTTAAGGAACCACCAAACTGTCCTCCACAATGGCTGGATGATTCTACAGTCCCACCAGCAGTGAATAAGGGTTCCCATTCCTCCATGTCCTCTCCAACACTTATAGTTTTCTGTTGTTTTTTTTTTTTTAATAGCTGCCAGTCTAATGGTATAAGATGACATCTATTTCTAATTTTGATTTGCACTACCCTAATTGCTAGTGATGTTGAGCACTTTTTCATGTGCTTTTTAGCCATTTGTATTTCTTCCTTGGTGAAGTGTCTTTTCACGTCACTTGCCCATTTCTTAAATGGGTTGTTTGTCTTTTAGTATTTGAGGTGTAAGATTTCTTTATATGTGCTGGATATTAGGTTCATATGAGATATATGTTTGCCAAATATATTCTTCCATTGGGTAGGCTGCCTTTTTTACTTTCTTGATAACATCCTTTGAGGAGAAAAAGTTTTTTTTTATTTTGAAGAGATCAAATTTATGTATTTTTTCTTTCACTGCTCTTGCTTTGGGTGTTAATTTCATGAAATAATTTCCTGTTACTAGGTCCTGTAGATGCTTTGCTCCATTATCTTCCAAGGTCTTTATGGTACTGGCTCTTATATTTAGATAAATGAATCATCTTGTGTTGATTTTTGTATAAAGTGTGAGATGGTGTTCATTTCTCATCTTTTGGATATGGATACCCTGTTTTCCAAGCACCATTTGTTGAAGAAGCCATTCTCTCCCATTTGAGTGGGCTTGGTGGTCTTGTAGAATATCAGATGACTGTATATGTAAGGTTCTGTATCAGAACTCTCAATTCTGTTCCTTTAGTTTGTATGTCTATCCTTGTGCCAATATCATGCAGTTCTGACCACTGTAGCTTTGTAGTATGTTTTAAAGTCAAGTAGTGTGATACCTCCAATTTCACTTTTCTTTTTCATTATGTCTTTGTCTATTTGAGGCCTCTTACACTTCCAAATAAACTTTATAGTTAGTTTTTCCGGTAGTTAGTTTTTCCAGTTCATTAAAAAATGTTGTGTTTTTATTAGAATTATATTAATTCTGTAGATTAGTTTGGATAAGATAGACATCTTAATGATGTTTAGTGGGGCATATGGGAATCCCTATATATTTTTGTGTAACATATATGTAAACTAAGTATCTTTTAAAAAATAAAATAAAATAATTATTTTTAAAAAAGACCCAACTTGCATCCTACAATATAAGCAAAGGCCGTTAACTGAAGTGATTTAATAAAAAATGTCCCACTTACAATAGTTTGAATAGGTTTACATTCACAGGAATAAGTTAGCTTAAAAACATAATTTTTGGTTGTCCACAATAACTCAAACTGCCACAGTATTTCCCCCAAACACCATGAAACTGATAAATGATTTCAACAACAGGGTGTGTCCAACCTCAAGAAAATGCAATTTTAACCTGGTAGCACAAGCTGTCCTCTGTACCAAACCCTCCTTGGCACAGTGTGGAGTGGACCTGATTTCTTATTATGGGTTTTTGACTCTTTTGAAGAGAGTAGTGCTTCACTTATGGAAATAATACTAGAGTGCAATTTTTGTTTGTTCCAATCTATCCAGTGTTAGCCAGAATGCATGACAGAGAACCATTTCATTCTTGTTCCTCCCAAACCTTCCTGTGCAGGGAGACACAAATTGCACACAATTAAAGCAGCATAAGAAACAAGTAATTACAAGTGGCCTGTGGCAAAGGGTTCTGGATTTAGGTCATACAATAGAGCATCCTGAAGGGAAGAATTCTATTCTATAGGGATAGGGGTTATATTCCAATTGAGTAAACAGAGTGATTTCTAAGGCCAAAAACAAGCCAATGACAAGGCACAGCCTCAGAAAAGGAGAGGACCTCATGCTTTTGACTCAGACATATAGGAAAAATATACTATGGAAGAGAGTACCAGCCAACATATAAATGATTTTCAAAGATGTTGAAAGGTGTTTTTTGCAGTGATCTATTTTTCCTTATCTGCTAACACTCAGTGATATTTGTCATTTAACCATCTGGATACAAATATAAGAAACAAACAACTTGGAGACCACATCCCATATTCAAAACATTAAATTGTTAAAATGCACATTGTTAAACAATACTTTACAAAGATGTAAGAAATTATGGCTCATCAAAAGGAACAAGATAAAATTTCAAAACTCAGCAAAGAAAAGAACTCATGTTTGATATGTAGAAAGAAGAATCAGTGAAATCAAATACAGCACCTTTTAAATGATTCAGGCAGAAAAGGGGAAAATAAACAGATGGGAAAAAGTGAACAGAGTCTAAGAGACATGTGGGATACCTTCAAGAATACCAAAAGAGTCATAACAGGAGTACTTGTAGAATAAAGAGTAATGATGCAGGAGAAATAGTCAAAGAAACAATGGAAGAAAACGTCTCTAATATAATGAAAAGCATGCTTTCACATTTAGGGATACTAAGAACAACAATCAGGATATACTTGAGGAGAACTATTCCCAGATATTATGCAGTAACAACTATGGAATGCAAACATGAGAAGAGAGTTCTGAAATCAGCAAAAGAAAAATAGCATGTTATATTTAAGGCAGTCCCTATAAAATTGGGTGCTGATTTCTCAACAAAAACCATAGCAGCATGAAGGCAGTGGGATGAAGTACTGAAGTGCTGACAGAAAACAATTTCAAAAGAAAATTTTATATCTAACAAGACTGTGTAAATGAGAGTGAGATGTACACATTGCTAGAGAAATAAAAGCTGTGTGAGATCATCACTGCTAGACCTAACCTATAACAATGCAACAGGAATTTTTTCAGATGGAAAAGTAAAACATAAGATGGTGGATAAAAGTAGCAAAAAGAATTAAAAGATTTTGCTAAATTTAACAATACAGGTAATTGTAAGTGCCAGTATTATATTGTACTAAATTTTTAAATATAACTTCATTTTTTATTTGTACAGATCCTAAAAAGGGCATGCTAAAAAATAATAGGATTGTTTTTCCTTTTGGAGTAATGAAAATGTTCTAAAACTGACTGAAGTGATTACAACAACACTCTGGCATGAAACTGAGAACCACTGAGTGCACACTTTCCATTGATTTTACCAGGCATGGGACTTTATAATACAGTGAACCCTGTGGTGGATGGAGGACTATTGTTAACATTACAAATATGAGAATGTTCTGTCATGAGCAATAACAAATATACAATACACATACATGGTGTTAATAGGGTGGTTTATGGGAAAAATACATCAAATGTAAGCTATGGACTATAGTTAGCAGTACTAATTTCATGCTACTTTTTCATCACTTTTAAGAAATATTCTAAAATAATGCAAGGTGTCAGTGATGTGGTGAAATGTGTGAATTCTGTATGTTATATGTGATTGTTTTATGAACTCTCTTAGGAAGGAAGGAAGGAGAGAGGGATGGAATGAGGGAGGGAGAGAGGAAAACATGCTTAATTAGGTAAGTAGAGTGAGGAAATTATGGAGAAATAAAAAAGTTGGCAACAGAAAAAAGTAATTGCAATTCTATGGTTTAGTGTATTTAAGGTGTAAAAACATACATTGTAAAAAGTACAACAATAAACTGTTGGGATGGTGGGGATAGGAACAATGTTTATGTATATTTTTAACTTAAGATGGTTTCAGATCAAATGAGATTGTTATAGATTTACAGTGTTTTATTTAAGCACAGTAGTAAAAACAGAGGAAATACCTGAAAAAATAAACAAGAAGGAATTAAAAGGGACTGAACATACTACAATACAAAATATAGAATGAATTTGAAAATATACATTAATGGAAGAATTGAGAGACAAAAATTATAAAGCAAAAAATGCAAATATTAAAAATAGCAGAAGTAGGTTTTGCATAATCAGTAATTACTTTAAATGGAAATGGATTAAATTCCCTATCAAAAGGCAGAGAAAAAAAATGGTTAAAACTATATGCTTTTTATGAGAGACTTAACTTAAATTCATAGACACAAGATTGTTGAAAACATATTAAATGCAAATAGTAATGAAGGTAGCTATACAAATATCAGAAAAAAGTATTCTTCAAGTACATAACTGCTAAAATGGACAAAGGTGTTGACTAGATAATGATGAAGTGGGCAATTCAACAAAAAGATTTAACATTTATTAATATATATGCATTGAAACAGCAGAGATCCACAATAATGAAGCATTAATATTGATACTTTTAAAAGGAGGAGATGGTTCTATGATCTAGTAATAGACTTCAATATACAACATTTAATAATGGATATAATTTTATAATAGAAGATTGATAAGAAAATGGAAGACTGAGCAATGATATAATCTGTCTAGGGCTAAGATGTATATGTACATCACTTCATTCCAAAGGTCATAATACACATTCTTCTCTAGTGCACATGGTTCATTCTTCAAAATAGACCATATCCTAGATAAAGTTACAAGACTTAGAAATCTTAGTCATGAAATTGAACTTGTACAATGAATCATCTTAGACAACATAGAGTTGATGCTAGAAATCAATATCAGATGGATAATTGGAAATTTCTCTTTTATGTGGAAATTATAGGATGCACTCTTAAACTACCATTGGGTTAAAGAATAAATCACAAAGGCAATTAGAAAATATCTTGAAGCAAATTACAAAAAAAAAGAAAAAAAAAAAAACAAAACACCAAATCTTATAGCTGCAGCAAAAAGCATTTGTGAGAGGGAAATTTACAGCTCTGAATTATTACAGAAAAAAGGGAACTATCTCAAATATGATACCAAATCATACAACATGAGGTACTAGAAACAAGAGCAAAATAAATCCACAAAGAGCAACTGGAATGCAATTAAAGAGATTATAGTGGAGCTGAATGAAATAAAAAATAAAACCACAATAGAAAAGTTCAATGAGATCAAAAGTTGTATCTTTCTAAAGATCATTAATATTGACAAAATTTTAGTTTGTCTGACAAAAACAAAAAGAGAAAGGACAGAAAAAACTAAAATAAAAAATGAAAGCGGGGCATTACCATCCATCCCAAAGTAAGAAAATGGAGTACAAGATGATACTATGAACAATAGTGCCCCAACAAATCAGATAAAATAGGTGAAATGGACAAATTCTTAGAAACACACAAACTGCTATATTGCCTCAAGGAGAAATAGGAAAATTCAATAAATCAAAAAACAAATAAAGAGATCAAAGTACTAATGAAATACCACCAATAAAGCAAATCACAAGAAATGAAGTGTCTATTTATAAATTTCATCAAACATTCAAAGACACCAGTCCTTCCCATATTCCACCAACAAATTGAACCAAAGATAATACTACATAGCTCATTCTATTAAATTGAACATCACACAAACATCAAAGCTAGATAAAGACACCACAATAAAATTATGAATATTGATGCAAAAATATTCAATAAAATTACTAAACAGAATCCAATAGCACATTTAAAAATATACACCACCATCAAGTGAGATTTATCCCAAGCATGTATTGGTGGTTCAACAGAATAAAATAAACTAATATAATACACCATATTAATAATATGAAGTTAAAAACAAAAACAAACAAAATAAAAACATGCCCATCTAAAATGGTACAGGAAATTCATTTAACAAAATCTAGCATCCTTAATATAAAAATACTCAAAAGACTAAGAATAAGAGGAAATTAACCCAACAGATAAAAGTCCTATATAAAAATCCCACATCTAACTTCATATGCATGGAAAGAAATGTACACTCTCTATCAACAATAGTTGTTGCAGTTTAATAATGTTTATGGGAAATCCAAAAATAGATATAGGATTATGTTTGTAAACTGGTCTGTACCTGGACATGATTAAATTATGATTAAGTCTTTGATTGGGCTACATTACTACCTTGTTGAGTCTCTGGCACCTTGGTGGCCAGGGACTCACAAAGAAAATTACCTGACAAAGAGAGTTGGATTTTTAATTCTGGAGCCTCAGGAAGTAAGCACACAGAAGAGCAGAGCAGCTGAGCGCAGAAAGACACAAGCCCCAGGGAAAGAAACAGAGCCAGTCACCTGATAGTCTATAACTAGTCTTGTGGAGAGAGCAGGTGTCCTGGCCCGCGGGACAGGTAACCTGGGGCTCCAGCTCCTACGAGGGACAAGGGACACGAAGAATGACAGCAAGACAGGATTCTGATCAAGCTGCAAAAGTTTATTGAAAAGGCAGGGTATATATGCTTTCAGGGGAGAGGGGTTGGCTACTAAGTGGCTACTAAGGACAGGTGGACGGGTGGTGGTCTATGATTGGTGGTCGCTGTCGCTAAGGAGGTGGCAGATTTAGGGCTTTTGGCATGAACTGCTAATTATAGCTCAAGCTGTTGTTGTTTTAACCCAGGCGGCCATATTCCAAGTTACCGGCATTGCTGAAGGTGATTATTATATGCTGCCATTATCGTCCCCAACATCTCCTCCCTTTGTTTTTCAAAAGGATGGAGGAAGGATGTGGATAAAGCATCCTTCTGGCATTAACCTGCTGGGAGAAGTAGTGGCCTCATTCCCCAAGCTGTTTGTGGCCCTGTTTTGGTGGGGAGGGGAGGTTTTTGCAGAGCGAACCCCTATGCAAATGAGGCATACTTCTCAAGGAGCTCAAAAATGGCCTTGGATTGTTTCAGCCCTCCTTTGCAGTGCTTTGCCTAGCACCCAGCGGTACCAATCCTAGCAAAGGCTAGTAGCATATTTTTGAGTGATATGCTGTTCCCGTAGGAGGGGGTTTCTTACCCTTCAGGGTGGGCAGCATCTAAGTATTCTGGTTTTACACCTTGGTCAGCGAGGTGAAGCCGGTGATAATGTATTTGAGTAGGCTTGCCTAGGATAGAATTAACCTGATCTTTAATTAGCTCTATTATTCTTCTTATGGCCCAAGGTGCAAAGGATAGTATAAGAAGTAAGGTTATCATGGGGCCTAGTATAGGGAGGAGATAAGGGAGGATTCTGTTGAATCCCCAAGAGGGGCCTCCTTGGGCCTCTCGTTTGCGATTGCGATTTGCTATTCCTTCCCTAAGTTTAGTCATGGAATCCTTAATTATTCCTGAGTGGTCAGTGTAGAAGCAACACTCCTCGCCCAGTGCGGCACAAAGCCCTCCTTCTTTAAGGAAAAGTAGGTATAAGCCCCTCCTATTCTGGAGAACGACCTCCGATAGGGACGTAAGGGATTTTTCAAGATGGGTGATGAAGGTTTCAATATGGGCTAAGTCTTTATCTACTGTGGCTCTTAGGTGAGAGAGACCTTGATGTTGGAGGACGGCAGATGTGGTCTCAGCGGCTATACCGGCAATACCTAAAAGAGAAGCAATGGTAACAGCAGTAATAATTTCTCCTTTTTGTCTAGTTATGGTAACAGAAGGCTGCTCGTCCCAATGCCGATAGAGGTCTTCCTCACGATGGTAAAGGACATGGGGGAGGACAACAACCAAGACGCACACTTCTCCTGAGCTATTGAGGGTTGTTGTGGCCACACAGGGAGTAAGCCATGATGAGGAGCACAGCCATTTTGCCCCTTCAGGTGGAATGTAAAATTTATGCTGAGATGGAGGGGATAAATGTACACAAGCCTTAGTTAAGGTGGTGGAAATGTTACCGAAGGCATTGCTGAAGCACCATCCGGTGTGCAGGACGGATTGTATAGTGAGGCCACCAGTTTTGTCTACGTTCCACTGACATTGTGGGGGGTTGTCATTAGAGGAAGTGTTAAAGGTGACATTAAGGACTATAGCATCATAATAGGGGGGTTTAACAGAAAGACATAACCAGCAATTGCGAGTAAGGTTGGGATGGGAAGCATTTAGGTCAAGAAAGGTAGCATTAAGTATTTGCCAGAGTGGATTATTGATGGTCGGTTTAGGGGTGGAAGGGGTAAAAGTGAGCGTAGCAGGCACCCCTGCTACACTTGCAGACCGATTTAAAGTGAGGGGAGTGGCAGGAGAACTGAGCGAAGGAGGGAACAGAATTTCATTAGGGCCTATTGGATTACTTCCGCCAGTTCTTTTTTATAAGCAGGAGCGTACCAGGGTCGGAGCCGGCGAGATATAGCCTGATTCCCCAGGTTCGACTGATGATCCAGGAAGGATCTGCAGGGCTTTGGACGGTAAGAGTGAGATTGGTACAGAGGTTTCCTGCATTTTGTTTTTGAAAGTTTGCAGGAAGACCCCACGATGGGTTAGGTGGTCGAGTGCATCCGGCAGGGGTGAATTGTACCGTGAGGAACTTGTCAGCAATTGGGGGTGACCATCCAGTAGCTAATGTTTCGCATCCCCAGTGGGCACAATAGTAGTGTGTGGGCTGATTGCAGTATGAACGCCCCTGGGCGGAGCTGGGACAGAGGTAAACATTCTGAATATTGATATATGAGTTACCAAAGTCCCGGAGCAATGGACGATAGAAGAGCTTGCTAATTGGGGCAGTAAAGTTAGGAGAGTTAGTAATATTGGTTAGTAAGACTGCAGAATCGTCCCATCTGGAGAGAGTCCATTTGTAAGGCTGATGAGGATTACTAGTTTCCCCACACGCAGTGACAGTAAGGAAAGGGAGGTAGAGGGTTATAAGCTTGAGTGGCGAGAGGCTTAACATGCTTGCACTGCTAAAAGGCAGGGAGAGTTATAAAAGGCAGGTGATGGCAATAAGCAAGCTTATATACATTACGGAAAGTGAAATGAGCAAGAGCTTGTGTGCAGGCGTCCAATCGCTAGGGGCACCGGCATACAGCAGGAGAATTCCAACGCTGGTGGCAAGGCCGCACAGGAGAAGTCCCGAGGTAGTGCAGAGTTGCATCGGCGGAAGGTTTCTGTGAGCAGGAGTATTTTCTAAGGCAGACTGGAAGAAAGCAAAGAAGAACAGGCTTCTCAGGGAGGGGAGGCCGTACCCTGGAAGAATTGTTATTTAGGGGAAGGGGAATTGGGCGGAGAGTGGGACACCTGTGGGGCGGGTTCCAATGGCAAGGAATTAACATGTCTTATCAGTCTTTCTGGGAGCCAGCGAGGACCTCCTTTTTCCTGATCATATATGCAAGCAGAGCCTCGGCCCCAGATGATGACAGGGTCAGGCCCATTCCATTTTGATGTTACGGGGTCACGCCACATGACAGGGGCTTGTTGCATCTGTGTTTTAGGATGCCAATGCCTGTCAGCAGCAGAGCGTCCATTGACATCTAGGGTTAGGAAGTTAAGGGCAAAAAGGGCATGGTGTAGAAGGTCCTGAGGACGTTGCTTAGTGAGTTTGAGGGTACTTTCGGCCATGCGGCACAGAGCGTTTTTTAAGGTGCGGTGCGCCCGTTCCACCATTCCCTGACCTTGGGGGTTGTATGGTATTCCTGTAATATGTTTGATATTCAATTGCTGGCAGAAGGTTTGGAAGTTTTTCCCAGTATATCCAGGTCCATTATCTGTTTTAAGGAGCTTAGGTTGGCTTAATATGGTAAAACAATGTAGCAGATGAGAGAGAACATGTTTTGAAGCCTCCCCTGTTTGTAGGCTGGCCTGAATGAATCCACTAAATGTGTCAACACAAACATGAACATATCTAAGCTGTCCAAAACTTGCAAAATGGGTGACATCCATTTGCCAAATTTTGGTTGGGACGAGTCCTTTTGGGTTGACTCCCAGGTGAGGGACCGGTAGCTGTGTCACACAGTTTTTACAAGCTTTAACAATGTCCCTTGCCTGTTCCCTTGTAAGGTTAAATTTTAGGCGGAGAGTGTTTGCATTTAAATGGTGTTGGGCATGAGCTTGGGTGGCCAAGGTTAGAGGATCACAAAGATTGGGACATATGAGTTGAGTGGCAGCATCCGCCAATGCATTGCCCTCCGCTAGGGGGCCTGGTAAGCATTGATGGGCACGGAGGTGTCCTATGAAAAAGGGGAGCTGCCGTGTAAGAATTAACTTCTGTAGTTTTGAAAATAAGGGGACTGTGTTGGTGGATGGTTTGATAAATGGGGTTGTTTCCAATAATGGAACAGACTGAGCTATATATGCACTATCAGTGTATAGATTGAAAGGTTGGTCTTGTAAATGGGAAAAAACCTGTATGACAGCATAGAGTTCGACAAGTTGAGCTGAAGCATAGGGGGAGGTAATGGAAAATGTCAGACCCTGGATAACATATGCTGCAGTTCCGTTAGCTGAGCCATCAGTAAAGACTAGAATAGCTGAGTCTATCGGCCTCATTTTGTAACTTTGGGAAAGGTAAACTGATGAATTTTAGCAAACGGAATTAATGGGTCACTTGGATAATGATTATCAATATCATCCTGGAACGAAGAGCATGCAATAGCCCACTCGTCATCGGTTTGAAAAAGCCAATGGATCTGATCTTGGGTGTATGGGACAATAAGGGAATCGGGATACTTCCCAAATAGCTGGCGGCTAGTTTGTCGACCTTTAATTATGAGGGCAGCAGTGAGTGTAACATACGGCGAGAGCACCTTTGTTGGAGTAGCTGGGAGGTGAATCCAGAGTAGTGGACGACCTCGGCCATTTGGCTGTTTTAAACTTGATTGCCAGAATACACCTGTAGGTGTGTGAGTTGAGGCAAAAATTATGAAGTATAAAAGCTGGTGATAGTTTATTTGAAAGCAAATTTGGTTTTGGATAGCTCGGTTTACTACAGCAAGTGCCTGGAGTGCTTCTGGGGTTAAGGTCCGAGGGGAGGAGGGATTTGCATCTTCTTTTAGGATATTATAGAGTGGTAGAAGAGTTTCAGTGGATAATTTTAGGTAGGTGCGAAGCCACTGAATGTCTCCTAAGAGTTTTTGAAAATCATTGAGTGTTTGCAAATGTGAGAATCGCAACTGAATGCGGGGTGTTAAAACTTGCTGGTGCCAGAGTTCGAACCCCAGATAAGAAAAGGGGTTGGACATTTGTACTTTGTCAGGGGCTATTTGAAGACCTTTTGTTGTTAGACTCTTAAGGAGGTCTTGAAAGCAAGAATATAGCTGTGTAATAGCTGTCCTGCCATCAGAACATCGTCCATATAATGGACAATGTAAATCTGTGGCCACAATCGTCTGATAGGGTTAAAGGCCTCAGCGACAAATTTCTGGCATAAGGTTGGACTATTGGCCATGCCCTGTGGTAGAACTTTCCATTGAAACCGGGGCATAGGCCCTTGAAAATTAATTTGAGGGACACTAAAGGCAAAATATTGTCTGTCTTCTGGGTGAAGAGGTATAGAGAAAAAGCAATCTTTTAAATCTATAACTAATTTATGATAATCAGAAGGGATGGCGACCGGCGAGGGAAGACTGGGCTGTAACACCCCCATGGGTACCATAGTCTTATTTACGGCATGTAAATCTTGTAACAGTCTCCATTTGCCCGATTTCTTTTTTATAACAAAAATAAGAGTGTTCCAAGGGGACTGAGTAGGTTCAATATGGTCGGCATTAAGTTGTTCCTGTACTAACTTTATTGCCGCCAGTGTTTTTTCCTGAGTTAGGGGCCATTGAGCAACCCATACTGGTTCTACAGACTTCCAAGAAATTTTTTCAGCATGGGGTACAGGGATGTCAACAGCCGTCAGGTTAAATTTTGAGGGAACCCAATTCCTGTTCTATCTATTTTCTGTGCCACGGGGATGGGCTGTTTTATTCATTGATTAGTCTTGCCTAGGCCTTTGCCAGGGAGAAAATTCATTTTTATCATTTGAGCAGCAACCGTGTCATTAGGACTGCACATAAAAACTTGCATTTGGGTTAGGATATCTCTACCCCAGAGATTGATAGGGAGATGGGGGACAACGTATGGCACAACTGTGCCAGCGTTCCCTTCCTCATCTTCCCATTTTAGAACTTGTGAACTTTGCAGAGGGTTTGTGGCTCCACCTATTCCACTTAGGTGAGTGGCAGCGGCCATAAGGGGCCAGGACTTAGGCCAGTGGTTTGAGGATATAATCGTGGCGTCGGCTCCTGTATCTAAGACTCCCTCAAATGTTTTCCCATTTAGTTTAAGTTTTAAAGTGGGCTGATTATGAGATATTGGCTGTGCCCAAAAAACATCGGAAGATCCAGGCTCTTTTGCGGGTTGCTGGAGGCTTTTAAAATTGGAGTTGATATGCTGAAGGGGAAGTATTACAAGCTGTGCTATTCGAGTGCCTTGAGGAATAGAGATAAGATCATTTGAAGTTTCTGCAATTATTTGAATTTCACCCTTAATGTCATTATCCAGTATCCCTGGAACTATTTGTATTCCATGTAGGGCAGCACTGGCTCTACCTAAAATGAAACCAAAGGTATTTGGGGGCATTGGCTCATAGACTCCTGTTGGTATGAGGAGAGGACTATTTTCTGGGGTTAATATTGATTCGGAGGTAGCACAGAGGTCCATTCCTGCGCTCCCTGCTTTTGCTTTCCATAATTTTGAGATATGGCAGCATTGTTTACGGTGGGGAGTGCAGGCACTGCGGTTGGAGATGGCTGGATGAACCGTATTGCCCCTGGGTTTGTCCTGGGTGGGGCCTGGGGCCGGCCCCACTTGGAGATTCCCTGGTATCTAGGCTTGAGGAGTTGGCCATTTACATCTGTTTGTGAACGGCATGCGGCTGCCCAATGGAATCCTTTCTTACAGCGAGGGCAAATGGATGACAGTAACGGGGGTCTGTTAGCAATGAGTAGGGGAGGTTTAGCCAGTGGCACAGGACAATTTTTTGAAAAATGGCCAGGTTGTTTACAGTTATAACACGTTGGAGATTTGGGCTCTACCATAAATTTCTGGAGGGGGGCACCGATAGCAATTCTCAGATTTTGAGTGGGTCCGATATTAGAACAAAGTTTTATGTAAATGTTAATATCAGTATTGCGAAAAGGGCGGATGGCCACTTGGCAGGTAGCATTAGCATTTTCATAGGCCAAGTGTTTAATGAAATCACTTTCGTTTTCGCTAGCTCCAAACAAACGTTCGGCCATGTTTTGCAGGCGAATGAGGAATTCACAGTACGGTTCATCGGGCCCTTGTCTGAGTTTAGCAAGAGAGGAAGTGGCGGAGCCCTTCTATGGGAGTTTTTTCCATGCTCTGAGCGCGAGCGTTTGTACTTGCGCGAGGAGCCCTACGGGGAACTGAGCTTGCTTATCATTTTGATGATAAGGGCTTCGACCTAAATATTTATTTAAAGTCCATTTTTTGGAGGCGGTTTTTCAAGCATTGTGTGTGGCAAAATTTTTGCAGTTCTCTTCATAATCTGATTTCCATAAAAGGAAATCTCCGCCGGATAGGGCGGCTCTGGCTAAATGCCACCAATCGTTAGGAATAAGTTCCTTTTCACTGATATTTTCTAATAAGGCGAGCGTGAAAGGGGTGGTAGCGCCATAATCGTTCACTGCCTTCTTTAGCTTTTCCAGATATTTTAAACTAAGTTTTTTATATTTGGCCGTGGAAGCAGTACTGTCCTTTTTCTGCTCATCTTCACTAGAGTTATGGACCTCTGACTTATCGTCTCTCTCGCTTTCACTGCTAGAGTCGCCATTTTAGGAACTACCGTTGCCATTTTGGGAGTCAGCGCCATTTTGGGAATCAGCGCCGCCATTTCACGAACTAGCGCTGGAGCTAGCGATAGCAGGAGCGAGTCGACTCTGACTATGCGTGACTGGGAAAGCGTAAGCGTGGTGGGTGTAATGGGGGCGCGATGAGAGGGCATTCTCTATATTCTCTGGGAGCGCAAGGGCTGCGATATTCTGGGTTGCCAAGTGGAGGTGCTGAAAGGCTTCCCTGAAATTATGCTGGAGATTTTCCGTGGCCTCTTCTAGGGCGTGGAACTGAGGCAGAGATGTGACTAGGTAAAGGAGAGGACATGATGGTTGTGAAATGGCGGGTTCATAAGGAGGCGGTCGGAACGGGAGAATTACTTCCAAGGAGGAAAAGATGTCAGCCTTTGTTTTATTTCTACACTGATGGGATAATAAACCAGCCTGATTGACAGGGGTGTTCGGTTTGCTTTTATTTGGGTCCCCCGTACACTGATCGGGCAAGGGGCCAGTCTGACTAACAGGGGTGTTGTGTTCACTTCTACTTGGGTCCTCATTAAGAGGGTTTTCAGGCATTTCAGACATGCCAATGATTACTGAGTTGTTTTCTGAAGCGGGGCAAGAGTGCTCTTTTAAAACTTCTTCCCCCTCTTTACAGAGTTTTTGAATATCTGGGGCAGAGGCATGGGCTTTTAGGATTTCATTAATGGGATTCCAATAAGTAAAGGCAGTGATGGGAATCTTTTCAGGACCAAAGGTTCGATAGTAGTCTTTTAGAGAGTCTCCAACCCTAAGCCAGCATTTATAATCTATATTACCTTCTCTAGGGAATCAAGGGCAAGTTCTTAGTAAGAAATCAAAGAAATATGCAAGATCCTTTTTCTTAACTCTAGTTCCTCGTGCCTTGAGCGATTGTTTGACCTGACTAACATGTATTTCATGTTGGGAAGTTGCTTGTCCCATAGCGAGGGTGGGGGCTTACCTTTACTTTACTACTTTTCTCCTTTCCTTGTTGCGCTGGCACTGATCAACAACTGAACGGATCTGTCACACGAGCGAGTCCCTCACGGCGATCCCGGTTGCAGTGAGTATGGGAGCACTCCCTCCTTGAGTGCAGCATTCTTGTCCTCGTAGAGTCCGAGCCCCATGTTGGGCGCCAGTTGTCCCGGCCCGTGGGACAGTTAACCTGGGGCTCCAGCTCCTACGAGGGAAGAAAGATACGGGACAAGGGACACAAAGAATGACAGCAAGACAGGATTCTGATCAAGCTGCAAAAGTTTATTGAAAAGGCAGGGTATATATGCTTTCAGGGGAGAGGGGGTGGCTACTAAGTGGCTACTAAGGATGGGTGGATGGGTGGCAGTCTATGATTGGTGGTTGCTGTTGCTAAGGAGGTGGCAGATTTAGGGCTTTTGGCATGAACTGCTAGGACTTCTGGGAAGACGGCTAATTATAGCTCAGGCTGTTGTTGTTTTAACCCAGGTGGCCATATTCCAAGTTACCGGCATTGCTGAAGGTGATTATTATATGCTGCCATTATCATCCCCAACAAGCAGGTGCAGCTGAGACTGGAGAGAAACAAGCCCCAGTAAGAGAAGAAACCAAGAAACCTGAACTCTCGGCAGATATAGAAATCCATCTTTCTCCAACACATGGCAATATACTTTGGTGAGGGAAGTAACTTATGCTTTAGGACCTGGTAAGTGGAAGCTCTACCTCAAATTAATATCCTTTATAAAACCAACAGATTTCTGGTATTTTGTATGATCACCCCTTTGGCTGACTAAACCAGAACTATTCCAAGTTTTAGTGTCAGGTCTAGCCAGAGTAATTAAGCAAGAAAAAGAAATAAAAGGAATCCTTATTGGAAGGGAAGAAGTAAAACTATCACTGTTAGCAGATGATGTGATCCTATATATAGAAAATCCTCAAAATCCATAACAATGCTAAGATCTAATAACTAATTCAGCAAAGTGGAGTGTACAATATCAATACAAAAATTCATTGATGCCTTTCTATTAGTAATTAGTAATTAACAATTTTAAGATAAAATCTGCAATAAAATTTCATATTAGAGCAAATATATAACATCAAATAATTAGGATGAACTTTAATCAGGGTTGTAAAGGATTTATACTCAAAAAACTGTAAAACTGTACAGTTTTCAGTAAAACATTACTGAAAGTACTCAAAGAAGACATAAATAAGTGGAAGGATATTCCATGTTCATGGATTTTAAGACTAAATATTGTTAAGGTATCTGTATTAGTCAGGCACTGAGGCAAAGTACCAGAACTCTGTTGGCTTTTATAAATGGTATTTATTTAGGTAGAAGCTTGCAGTCATAAGGCCCTAAAGAGTCCAACTCAAGGTACCATAAGAGCTACTTTCTCACCCAAAGTCTGTTGCCACATGTTGATGCAGCATGGTGGACGATGCCTGTGAGGGTTCAGCCATCCTTCTTCCTCTTAGGGTTCCATGGTCTCAGTTTCTTCCAATCTTAGCAGTAGGCTTATATAAGGCTCATCTCTCTCTGGGGCTCATTTCTTTCTTGGCTCAGATGCTCAGGTCTCTTCACAAGGTCAGCTGTAGACTATCAGGCTCATCTCTCTTCCCAGGGCCTCTGCTGCATCTAATGAAATGTCTCTCTTCCTCTGTGTTCTTCTTCTCTGTGTATTTACATTCCAGTGCTCCAGCATCAAAAACTAAAACTGTCTCCTCTGCCATGTCATTTTCTCAATGTCCCACTGGCATAGCTGAATCAAAGTCCTAATCATAATTTAATTATGTAAAAGTGAAAACTCTGAATTTAATACAATCTAAAATGCCCAGAGGAACAGAGCAGTTTACAAACACAATCCAATACCAATTTTAGAATTCATAAACAGTATCAAACTGCTATAGTGTCAATTCTACCTAAAGTGTTTTACAAGTTCAATGTAATCTCAGTCACACTGCAACAGATATCTTAGAAGAAATGGTAAAGTAATTAGCAAATTTGTATAGAAGAGTAAAAACAAGTCACCAAAATTATCCTAAAAAAGAAGAATGCTGGAGTTCTAACTCTTCCCAATTTTAAAATTTATTACAAGGCTACAGTAATCAAAACATTATGATACAGGCAGCTGGTGGTGTAGTAGGCAGACAGGGCTCAACTTGCTCATAAAAACAATGAAGAAAGGGCAAAAAGATGTATGAGGGACCTGCATTAGGGGTTAGCAGACCAGGACAGTGCTGCAAAACCATCAGGAGGGTGAGAAACAGAAAGATGAACCTACATCTGTGACTCCACCCTTGTGGCAGCTAGGAATGGATCCAGCCTCCACTCTCAAGGTGCTTAGCCTGGTAAACCCACGTTTCTATCTGCAGCTGACTAACAGAGGAGCCGACGTCTACCTCTATGGAAGTGAAGGTGTAGTGGATGGAGGAGAGTGGTTTCTCTTCAGATAATTTGGCCATAAGAGCCTGCTTTGACTCTCAGCTCTGGCCAGATCAGAAATGCTGGTCAGCAGGAGTTGAAAGAGACATCTCTGAGGAAACCTTCAACAAACAGTACCATCTGCTAGCTGGCCAAGAAATTGCAAGAAGAAAAAGTGCTTTTAGGTCTCTCTTATCCCAAACCCCTGGGAAAAATACCTGCACCCATTAGTGAGTTGCTGATCTGATTTTGATAACTTAAACTGGGCAATTTTTAAGACTCAGAATATGTTGAATCAAAAATCAAAGAAGATACTTGGAAAAAAAAAAAAAAACGATTATGCAAGAGAGAAAAATAGACCATCCGAGTAAATTCACCAACATATTCAGATGTCTAGACATCAACAAAAATTACAAGCCATACTAGGAAAGAAGAAGAGATGGCCCAGCCAATGGACCAAACCACACAATCTGATGAGATTCAGGATTTAAGAAAACTAAACAATGTTAACTAAGGAAGGTTAGTACAGGGAAAGAGGGAAAACTTGATTCACAGTAGAGACCTAGCACAGAACATAGATGTGAAATACTGACAGGGTACACCCTGAGTGAAGTCTGCTACCAAGAATAACTCCAGAAAGACCCTTCTGAGACCCTAGCTATTAGGTACAACTTGGAACTCTTTCCAGTGTCAAAGGAAGTCCCCAGAAAACTGCAAACAGGCTTCCGTATTGCTCCTAGATAACTCCAAACAAAAGGCCTTATAATTAGCCCTCTGAGAACTAACAGGTGGATTAACTAATCAGAACAGCAAAGAGCTGGGGCTCCTGCTCCAACATTAGGAAAGGGGAGGAATAAATAATGGCTTAATAAACGTGACACCCTAACCCCAAATGCCCTCTCTTTGTCTAGAGGAGCCCACATCTACACCTGGGGTGTACTTCTGTTTTTTTATCTCATTTCTGAATAAAATCTTTTTACTGGCCAACTAAACTAGCATATTATTAAATTTTTTTATGTAACATAGCCAAGAGCCTAAAGAAATCCAGCATCACCCAACATCATTTTGTGAGCCAACCAGGAGTTCTAGAGGCAGGTAACTCTCCCCAACACCCAGCAAGGACTATTGAGTCTAAATTTTTAATCATAGCCTGTCTGTGCCCTTTTTTGGTTCTCTGCCACATCCCCTTCTGCCATTTTAAATGAGTTCCTAGGTAGGCTCCCACAAGACATAAACTTTTGGTCTCTCCAAACTTCTGGCTCCCTTTTCATAGGTGGCAGTGGTGAGCTCTCATGCCATGTAAATCCAAGACACCTGGGTGACAGGTGAAACCATCCTTGAGACCAGACTAGGCATGTGGCCTGGGTTGAGCAGGAGTCTGCTGGAAGCCTACCAGACCCTCTCTGTGAGTTCATAATGGCTGTCACCTTTTCTATTATATAATTAGGCCACTAGTTAACTCCTTTTAATTAGAAGCACCTTTAATCTTTCAACTACTGCTGTCCTCTTTGGGCATTTGAGATGCTTTGGAATGTCTTAGAAACTTAAAATGCATTTGCTAGTGAGGCTTTGGTCCCACAGTTGGTAGCACGGTGAATTTCTGTTCCTTCTCAGCCCCCAGGAGGCCCTGAGATTGACTTGAGGTCCCCGAGTCTGTTTGTTGGCAAGTGGCAAAACAATTAACCTTTAATCTCTTAATGAACTTTTTTTTTTTACATAAATCAATTGTATTTCTATACACTGATAGTGAAAATTTAGAAAGTGAAATTAATAAACCAATTTTATTTACTACAGCATTAAAAAAGTTAAGAATAAACTTAACCAAATAACTAGAAGCTGCATTCAATTAAAACTACAAAACATTGTTGAAAAAAAATTATATAAAACCTACATAAATGGGAAGAACATCTTATATTCATATAGCAAAGATTTAATTGATCTACAGAGTCAGTATAATATCTATCAAAATTACAGCTGCCTTGCTGCAGAAATTGATGAGCTCATGCTAAAATTCATAAAGGAATGAAAGGGACTCAGCATAAACAAAACAATCTTGAAAAGGAAAAATACGTGGATGACTCACCATGTCCCAACTTCAAAAATTAGTACAAAGTACAGTAATCAGGATAGTGTGACGTTGGTCTAAAGATATACATATGGATTAATGGAGTAGAATTAAGAGTCCAGAAATAAACCCATATATTGTTTAAGGGACTTTTAATGTCTGTTTTAACTGCAAATCTCCCTGGCAGTGGCCATAAAATGAGATCATTTCCTAAGACATCTGCAAGAGTAGGCCGAAAGAAAGGTTTCAAGCCAGCTCCTTTACTAGGAAAATTAACTTGTTTTGGTTGCTTGGGTCCAGAACTCAGGTCTTGACATCTCCAAAGACCTGGTTTGCCATTGTGATTCCCAATAGCACAGCTCTGAGTTCTCGGGACCCTGAGAACCAGAGCAGCAGCTCCAAACATCTTCAAAGGCCTCAGGAACTTGGGAGCTTTGGCTTCAAGTTAAAAGGTTTAGTCAGGGCCGGAATTTGAGACACCAGATTGGCTGACAATATCTTCTCCATTTTTCCCTATAATAATGGGCACATCCTCTAGCATACCAGCAGACTCCCCACTGGAGTGTATTCTCAAGAACTGGACAAGTTTGCCCACCAAAAGATTGAGGAAAAAGAAACTGAGCTTCTTCTGTAACAATGCATGGCTGCAATCCTGCCTTGAAAATGGCCAGCAATGGCCTGCCAGTGACACTTTAAATTATATCCTGGTCTAGCAGTTAGACCTCCTGTGTATAAGGGAAGGGAAAAAACCAGAGATTCCATAAGTCCAACTCTTTATGGCTGTATCTCAGAACAAAAGTTTAAATGGGTCTTGCAAGTTGTATTATGCTCAGGAAGTCAATCCACCCCCAGAAAAAAGACTCATTAAAGAAAAAGCCAGGAAAAAAAGATCCAGAAAAGAAAGAACAAGAGAAAAATGAGTCAGAAGAAAAGGAACTTGAACAGAGAGTATCTGAAAAGGAGGGTGATACCTTAAATGACCCCCGCCTCAGTTCTCCCCTGTATTGCAACCTGGTTCCAGAGACTGAATTTCCAGAGCCTCAAGTCCCCAAGTCTGAGGTCCTCAAGCCTGAGGTTTTTGAACCTGAGGTTCCTGAATTTAAGTTTCCTGAGCCTAAGTCTCCCTTAGACCCACGTCCAGCCTCACGTCCCCACTTTATGTGCTCATAGCTAGTCCAGCAGGAGTCACCGGAAGTGGGATTTTTCACCCTACCAAGGCACCTGAGAATAATCTCTACCCTATAAGGGAAGTAGCAAATGGAGGCATGGGAAAAATTAGAATCCGTATATCCTTTTCCAAGACAGCCTTAGCTCAATGTAATAAATAATTGGGGATGTTTTCAGAGGGCCTAGATAAATTTACTGAGGAATTTCTGAACTTGGTTCTAAATTTTGAGCTA
This sequence comes from Tolypeutes matacus, assembly GCA_026826555.1. Classification (NCBI taxonomy): domain Eukaryota; kingdom Metazoa; phylum Chordata; class Mammalia; order Cingulata; family Chlamyphoridae; genus Tolypeutes; species Tolypeutes matacus. The sequence continues at coordinate 1,323,223 of JAKSZT010054271.1, read as the reverse complement.
ACATGAGGAGATAGGCATGCTATTCTATATACATGCTGCACCCATGAAGAAAAATGCTGCATTAGGGAGGGGGCTCAGGGCCATGCTGATAAGTTGGCAGCCCAACAAACTCAGAAATATTTTGTATGGACCATGTCAATCCCAAATACTGACCCAAACTGGGACGTCCAAAGGGGACAAGCAGACCTAAAGAAAAGAGGCCATATGATAACATGTTTATTAGAGCGAATGATAAAGTGGGTCATCAAGTCTGTTAACTATAATAAGCTGCAAGAAATAACCCAGCAAGAAAAGATAACCCTGCCCTGATCCAAGAGAGATGAGTGGAAACTAAAAGAAAGTAAATGCAGGATAATCCCGACTCACCGGAGGGACAGATTGTGTTAAAAACCTATTTTATTGGACAGTCAGCACCAGGTATTAGAACAGAGCTCCAAAAACTAGTGCAAGGACCCAAAACCCCACTGATCTCTCTTAAAATCAGCTTTTCTTTCTTCAACAACTGTGATAAGATCATGGAGGAGTTGAAGGTAAGGAGAGACAAGAAGAAGCCTCACTTTATAGCAGTCACATGGACAGTGGCCTGTCCAGCTCAAGCTCCAAAGCCTCAAGATCCTGCTTCAACTGTGGAAAGCTTGGCCACTGGAAGAAAGTCTACTCTAAACCACCACAAACCCACAGGAAGCTCCCCAGGCCCTGCCCCCCAATGCAGGAAAATAGACAATTGGTCTCTGGAGTGCACTGAACCCTGAAAGGGGATGGAGCATGACCATGGGCTCTTATGGCAATGACTAGGAAAGACTGATGGGGCTCAGACAAAAAGTGGTTCCTTGGACAACTCCATGGAATATCAACCTGGAGGAGCCCTGGGTGAGCTTTGACATGGCAAGTAAGAATATGAACTTTTTAATTGATGTGGGGGCCACCCATTCAGTTCTTACCTGTCACTCCAAATATCCCTCTTTCCAAACCTTTCTGGCAATGGGTATTGATGGTAAGCCTAAAATTAACAACTTACTGAGCCTCTCCTGTGTCAAATAGGAGACCTAAGAGTAAGCCATCAATTTTTAATTGTCCTTGAGTGCTCTATCTCCTTACGGGGATAAGACTTTCTTCATACCCTGGGGGTATATATCCAAATAGTAGGGATAAATAAAACCTCTATGATGCCTATAGTCCAACTCTCAAAAGAAGAATGTGGAGCCTCAAGTTTAGTCACTATTCTAGATAAGGAACTAGATGCCTTCTCAACAGACATACCCCAGGAAATCAATAGTAAAGTAAATCCTGTAGTTTGTGAAACTGTGTTGCCGAGATGGGACCCCCAGGTTCCCCCAGTTTCCATTGCTCATAATACCAGCCAGCCCTACTGTCATAGAAAGCAATACCCCCTTAAAGAGGAAGCTGTTAAAGGCATACATCCCATGATTAAAAAGTTCTTGGAGAATAGCCAACTAATCCCCTGCCAATATCATTGCAACATGCCCATTCTTCCTGTAAAATACCCAAAGGCACTTACTGGCTGGTTCAAGATTTAAGAGCAGTTAATAGCTTTGTTATAACCAAACCATCCAGTCATATCTAACACCTAAAGTCTGCTAAACTAGGTCCCAGAAATTGTAGTTCGGTTCACTGTTCTTGACTTAAAAGATGACTTTTTCAGCATCCCATTCCACTGGGACTCTCAATTCCTTTTTGCTTTTGAAAGGCAGGAGTGCAACTTTAAACTTCTAGTCTAGCTTATGTGGAACATGTAGCTGCAAGGGTTCTGAGACAGCCCCCATATTTTCAGGAAAGCATTAGCTCAGGACCTAGCTGATGACCACTTGCATCAGAGCTCCTTCTTACATTATGTGGATGATCTGTTGCTTTGCAGTCTAACAAGGAAATTTCTAATGCCAACATCATTTTATTCCTTAATTTTCTAGCTGATAGGGGCTACAGAGTGTTGGAATCCAAGGCACAAGTCTCTTGGCAGAAAGTCTCCTATTTAGGGTTTCTTCTCACCCCAGAGGAAAGGGCTCTGTCCCTAGAAAAAGTTGAAGCCAACACTACTATTCCTCAGCCCAAAACAAAAAAAAACAACTGCAGGCTTTCCTGGGAATGGCTGATTACTGTAAATTGTGGGTAATCAGGTTTGGCAAAATGTCCCAGCCACTGTACTGTGTTATTGCAGGAGCTGATAACCAATTGTTAGAATGGAAAATAGACAAGGAAACTGCTTTCCATGCCTTAAAAAAAAGCCTGAATTAGCCCTCCAGTTTTAGGGATTCCTGTCCTAAATAAGGCTTTCTTTCTGTATGTAACTGAGAAGAATGGTGTGGCTCTAGGAGTCTTAGTCCAGAAACTGGATGAGATTTCTCAACCAGGAGCTTATTTCTACACCCCCCTGAATAACACAGTGCAGGGATGGCCACACACTTGCCTGAGAGCAGTAGGGACAACCACCCTTTCAATTGAGCAAGCCACCAAATTAATCTGGGGGCAACCTCTCAGTATTTACCCCACACCAGGTGAAAGACATGCTAGAGGCCAGGGAACAACAATGGCTTACAGGTAACGAGTCAATTACTAGAGACCCCTGAGGTGCATCTAAGGGGGTACGAGACTCTCAACTCAGCCACCGTGCTACCATCAGAGGGTCCAAGGTTAGGTCCTGAGAGTCCCATTCTCTACTCCTGCCTTGAAACTACTCAAGCAGACCAGAGTTAAGGGATGAGCCTCTAGTAAACCCAGACTAAGAATGGTTCATAGATGGAAGCAATTTTATTAGAAAAAAATGAAAGAGACAAGCTATGCAGTGGTTTCTCCATTTGAAATGATAAAAGCCCAAGGCCTTCCTTCTGGGACCTCAACCCAAAGGGCAGAGCTAATTGTCCTCAGCTGAGGCTTAATGGTGATAGCTGAGAAAAGAGCTAACACTTATACAGACACCAAGAGCATATTCCCCATCCTCTACATCCACTCCACTGTGTGGCAAGAACAAAGCTTCCTTATAACAGTGGGTCACCTATTAAGCATAGGCAAGAAATCTTGGATTTACCAGAGGGTGTTCTGTGGCCCCAAAAAATAGCAGCTATGTATTGCTGAGGGCACCAGAAAACAGACACAGCTATAGCTGGAGAAAATGCCCAAGCAGATGCAGAAGCTAAAGCTGCAACAAAAACCCAGGTCTCCCTCCTAGACCTTATTCCAGAATTGGTCCTGCTACTTTAGGGTCCAGACTATAGCAAGCATGAGCAGACCAAAGCAGCTAGCCTAGGGTTTACCCTGGATGCTAGCCGGTGGCTTGTTAAGGAAGCTTAAGTCTACCTGCCAGGAGCAGTGCAGTGGTAGTCCTTCAGAGACTTCACCTAGTCACATATCTAGGGAGGGACGCCATGATTAGTATTGTCAAATGGGTTTTTGAGGGCCAGGGCCTTGCAGAAGCAATTAAGGAGCTCACCAAAGTTGCTCCTTATGTGCAATTAATGACCAAAAAAGGGGACACTTGACAAACATCCTCCCTTAAATCTCCCATCCAGCTGCAGGGATCATACCCTGGGGAGAAATGGCAGATAGACTTTAGCCACATGCTGTCTTGCCAGTGATATAAGTATCTCTTAGTACTGGCAGATAAACTTTTACTGGATGGATGGAAGTGTTCACACTAGAAGGGAAACAGCAAATGAGGTGGCTAAGGCCCTCCTAAAGGAAATCATTTCCAGGTTTGGGCTGCTTAAAACCCTCCAAAGTGACACTGAACTAAACTTTATTAGCAAAATAACCCAAGGTTTTTTGGTAGCCCTCAGAATTAAATATCATCTTCATAGTTTCTGGAAACACCAATCCTCAGGGAAATTAGAAAGAGCTAACTGTACCCTGAAACAAATTCTGGCTAAACTTTACCAGGAAACTACATCACTTTGTGTCACCAATCTACCTGTTACTTTGCTGAATCTGTGTATAGCTCCAAAAGATCTGCTTCAGCTTATCCCCTTCAAAATTGTCTTTTGGCAAACTTTCCTCACCCAGGACCTTATACTAGACCAAAATATCCAGGAATTCATCAAATATTTTCGTGACCTTGGAAAAACTCAACAAATTATCCAGGAGCTAGGGAACAACATCCTTCCTAGGCCCAACTGTGAGTTACCTTTACCGAAAGTGAAACTGGGAGACCAGGTTATAGTCAAAACCTGGTAGAAGAACAGTTCTCACTCCCAATCAGAACCAAAATGGAAAGGATCTTACTTTGTGGTTCTGAACATTCTTACAGCAGTTAAAGTTAAAGAAATTGCAGGCTGGGTGCTTTTCTCATCATGGAGGTGAGAACAAAATTGGTATAATGTATTTAAAGTAGTGAATGAGAAAAACTGCCAGCCAAGAATTCTGTGTCAGGCAAAAATGTCCTTCAAAAATGAGGGTGAGTACAAAGTCTGCACAGACAAACAAGACTGAGAGAGTATGCTATAAAAAAAACAGAATTACAAGAGATGCTGAAGGGAGTGCTGTAGCCTGAAAGGAAAAACAAGGGGAAAAGACTTGGAGAAGAGTGTAGAAATGAAGATTAATAGGAAAGATAAAGGATAACAAGACAGACAATAATAAGATATGACAATGGAAAACCAAAGGATAAAATGGATGAAGTAAATAATGCCTTTACAGTAATAACATTGAATGTTAATGGCTTGAACTTCCCAATCAAAAGACAGACTAATAGGATGGATAAAAATATGAGCTATCTATATGCTGTCCACAAGAGAGTAATCTCGGAAATAAGAATGTAACCAGGTTGAAAGGGAAATGTTGGAAAAGATATTCCATAAAAATAGCAACCAATACATATCTGGAATAGTGTTGCTAATATCAGACAATATAGATTTTAAATGCAAAACTGTTATAAGGGATGAAGAAGGTCATTATATATGAATAAAGCAAGCATTTAATCAGGAAGAAATAACCATAATAAATATTTATGTATCTAACCTGTGTACCCCAAATTACATGAAGCACACAATAGAAATGAAGGACAAAATAGAAATCTCTATGATAATAGTTGGAGATGTTAATACACCACTCTCAGCAATGGATAGAAAACCTGGACAAAGGACAAATAAAGAAACAGAGAGCTTGAATAATATGATAAATGAACTAGAACTAACAGGCATTCATAAAACATTATATCCCAAAACAGCAGGATAAAGATTCTTTTAAAGTGATCTTTGATCCTTATCCATGATACACCGTATGCTGGCTCTCAAAGCAGGTCTCAATACATTTAAAAATATTGAAATAATAAAATAACACATTCACTAATCATAATGGGATGAAACTGAAAATCAGTAATAATGAAAAAGATAAAATTCATAAATATATGGAGATTGAACAACATGCTCTTAAATAATCTGTGGGTAAAAGAAGAAATTCCAAGATAATTCACTAAGTATCTTGAAATGGATGAAAATGAGAACACAACATATCAAAGCCTATGAGACACAGCAAAGGAAGGCTGAGTGTGAAATTTATAGCCCTTAATGTTTACATTTAAAAAGAAAGAGCTAAAATATAAAACATAACTGCACACCAGGAGTTACTAGAAAAAGAACAGCAAATTAATCCCAATCTAAGCTGAAGGAAAGAATAGTCATGAGACTTCCCAAAGATGAGCAGCTCAGGACCAAAGTGCTTCAGAGGTGAATTCTATCAATCATTCAAAGATAACCTAACATTAATCTTGCTCAACAGGAAAGAATGCTACAAAAGTTACTCTATAAAGCCAACATCACCCTAATACCAAGGCCAGATAAATATACTGAAAAGGAAAATTACAGACCAATAACTATAATGAATATAAATGCAAAATTCTGTAACATAGAAAGTTTATATCAAAGAGAATGGCTTTGCAGGAAATCCTAAAAGGAGTGCTAGAGCCTGAAAACAAAAGACAGGGGAGAGTGGCTTGGAAGAAAGTCTAGAAATTAAGATTATATCAGTAAAATTAATTAAAAGTATAAAATGAGTGGTGAAAATAAAACATGACAGATAAAACCCAAAGGCCAAAATGGGTGAAATAAGAACTACCTTGACAGTAATAACATTGAATTTTAATGGACTAAAGTCTCCAGTCAAAAGACACAGATTGGCAGAAAGGATTAGAAAATGTGAGTCATCTATATGTTGTCTACAAGAGATTCATCTTAGACCTAAGAATACCAATAGATTGAAAGTTAAAGTTTGGAAAAGGACATTCCATGCATGCAGAAACCAAACCAACCAACCAACAAACAAACAAAAAAAGCTGAAGTAGCTATACTAATATTAGATGAAATACATGTTAAAAGAAAAACTGTTTTTAGAAACAAGGTAGGACATTATATGTTAATAAAAGAAGCAATTCAACAAGAAGAAAAAGCAATCATAAATGTATATGCACCTAACCAGGATGAGTCAAGATACATGAAGGAAACACTGGCAAACTGAAGGGAGAAATAAATTTCTTTACAATAATAGTTGGAGACTTCAATACACCACTATCAGCATTGTATAGAACATCAGCACAGAAAATCAATAAAGAAATAGAGAGCTTGAATAATATGATAAATGGACAAAACCTAATAGACATTTACAGAACATTGCACCACAAAACAGGATATACATTATTTTCAATTGCTCAATGGTCATTCTCCAGGATATACCATATTCTGGGTCACAAGGCAGATCTCAATAAATTCAACAAGATCAAAGTTATAAAAAGCACTTTTTCTGATCATAATGGAATAAAGTTGAAAATCAACAAGAGGTGGAAAAAGAGAAAACTCACAAATATATGGAGATTAAACAAGACTGTCTTAAATATCCAGTGGGTCAAAGAAGAAATTTCAAGAGAAATCAATAAATATCTTGAAACAAATGAATGAGAACACAAAATATCAGAACCTATGAGATGCAGCAAAAAGAGTCCTGAGAGGGATATTTATAGCCCTCATTTAAAAAAAGAAGAGATGAAATCAAAGACTTTACTAAACAGTTAGAGGAATTTGGAAAAAAAAAACAAAAACAGCCAACTATTCCCAAATCAAGTAGAAGGAACAAAATAACAAAGATCAGAGAAGAAATAAGTAAAATTGAGAAAAAAACCAATAGAGAAAAATAACATAAAGTTGGTTCTTTGAAAAGACTAAGAAAATTGACAATATCTTAGCTAGAATGACAAAGAAAAAAATGAGATTATACAATTAACTGAAATAAAAAATGAAAATGGGGTATTACTACTGACTCCACAAAAATAAAAGAAATCGTTAAGAGGGTACTATGAACAACTGTATGTCAAAAAACTAGACAACGTAGATGAAATGGAAAATTCCTAGGAACATATGAACAACCTACACTGACCCTAGAAGAAATAGAAGACTTAAACAAATCAATCACAAATAAAGAGATTGAAACAGTACTCAAACAACACCCCAAAATGAAAAGCCCAAGACCTGATGGTTTCACAGTAGAGTTCTACCAAGCATTCAAAGAAGACTTAATACCAATCTTACTCAAGTTTTCTAAAAAATTGAACAAGAAGGAACACTACCAAACTTATTTTTGAAGTCAATACCACTATAATACCAAAGCCATATAAAGATAAGGAAAAAGAAAATTACAGACCCACTTCCCTAATGAATATGAATGCAAAAATCCTCAACCAAATAAATACTAAGTGAATCCAACAACACATTAAATGAATTATTCATCATGATAAAGTTGTTTTTATGAAAAGATAGTTCACCACAAGAAAATCAATCAGCATAAAAATAATGTGATGACATTAATAAAGCAAAGAAGAAAAATCACGCGATCCTATCGATTCGTACAGAAAAAGCTTTTGAAATAACACAGCATCTATTCTTGATAAAAACACTACAAAATATGAGAATTGATAGAAATTTATCAACATGATAAAGGCCATATATGAAAATCCTACAAACAACATTGTACTCAAAGACTGAAAGCTTTCCTGTTGAGATGAGGAAAAAGGCAAGGATCACACTGTCATCACTGTTTTGCTAGAGCAATCAGGCAAGAAAAAGAAATAAAATGAATACAAATAGGAAAGGAAGAAGTAAAAATTTTGCTATTCACAGGTGACATGATCCTGTACTTAGAAAGTCCTGAAAAATCTACAACAAAGCTGCTAGAGCTAATAAATGATTTCAGTAGAGTGTCAGGATACAAGATATACTGGTAATGTGCAATCTGAAGAGGAAGTCAGAGAAAAAGTCCACTTACAATAGTAACTAAAAGAATCAAATTTTTAGGAATAAATATAGCCAAGGGTGTAAAGCACTTGTACATTGCTAAAAGAAATGAAAAAAGACCTAAATAATTGGAAGAACATTCCACACTCATGGATTGGAATAATTGAAATGTCAATTCTACCCAAATTGATGTACAGATTCAATGCAATCCCAATAAAAATTCCACCAACAATTTTAAAGAAATGGAAAACACAATTATCAAATAATTTGGAAATGTAAGAGGGTCTCAGCCACAAACATCTTAAAAAGGAAAAATGAAGTTGGAGGACTCTCACTTCCAAACTTTAAATAATATTACCTTGCTAAAGTGGTAGAAACAACAGACTCTCACATCTGTGGTCAAGTGATTTTAGACAAGCCTGCTAAACCCACTCAACTAGGGCAGAACACTCTATTCAACAAATGTTGCTGGTAAAACTGGATATTCATATCCAAGAGAAAGAAAGAACAACCCTAACACCTTATAAAACATTAACTCAACCTGGATCAAGGACCTAAATATAAAAGGTACAAAAGTAAAATTCCTAGAAAATATGTAGGAAAACGCCTTCAAGATCTTGTGATAGGCAGTAGTTTCATAAACCTTACACCCAAAACATGAGCAATGAAAGAAAAAAAATAGATAAATGGAACCTCCTCAAAATTAAACACTTGTTCTTCAAAAGACTTTGTTAAGAAATTTAAAAGTTCAGCTACTCAATGGGAGAAAATATCTGGAAATCGTATATCTGATAAGGGTTTGATATTCACATTATATAACAAACCATACAACACAACAATAAAAAACAAGTAACCCAATTAAAAATTAGGTGAAAGACTTGAATAGACATTTCTCCAAAGTGGAAATACAAATGGCTTAAAAGCACATGAAAAAATGTTCAACATCACTAGCTATTAGGGAAATGCAAATCAAAACTATAATGAGATAACATTTCATATTATATAGAATGGCTGTTAAAAAAAAAAAAAAAAAAAACTGAACAAACAAACAAACAAACAAAAAAGCCAGAAAACTACAAGTGCTGTAAGTATGTGAAGAATCAGGAACACTCCTTCACTGTTGGTGGGAATGTATATTGGCGCAATCTCTTTGAAAGACAGTTTGGCAGTACCTCATGATACTGAATATAAAACTGCTTTATGATCCATCAATATTACTCAGGATGTATTCAGAAGAATTGAATGCAAGTATGTGAACTGAATTGATTTTTCACACTGATGTTTATTGCAGAATTATTCACAATTGCTAAAATATAGAACTAGCCCAAGTGTCCACGAAGTGATGAATGAATAAACAAAATGTGCCAAATACATACAATGGAAGCTATTCAGCCATAAGAAGAAAGGAAATTGGGATGCATATGACAACATGGATGAACCTTGAGGGCATTATGTTCAGTGAAATAAGCCAGACACACAAGGACATATATTGTATGGTCTCATTAATATGAACTAAATATGATGAGTAAACTCAAGGAGGTAAATTCTAGAGTATAGGTTACTAAGAAATAGAATGGGGATTGAGAATGTGAGCACATGCTTAATGTATGTAGCAATATTACTATTGTTACTATACATAATATTACTTATTGTTTTTGTATGTTCATGTATGAATGATATACTTCAACAAAATTTTATTTTAAAAAAAGACATTGATTGTAAACCTTGGATGGATTATGTGGTATGAGAGTATATCTCAATAATACTTTGAAAATCAAGATAAAGGCACAAGAGAAGATATACAGACCAGTGGAATTGAAATTGGAGTTGAGAAATAAACTTTCATGTTTATGGCAAATTGATTTTTAAAGGGGTGCCATATCCACGCAGTGATAATTGAATAGTGTCTTCAACTTATGGTTTTGGGAAAATTTTATTGCTACATGAAAAACAATGAATGTGGACTCCTACCTTTCACAATATATAAAAATTAAATTAAAATGTATTGAATATCTAAATATAATCTATTGGGATTATAAATCTATTGGGAATTGAGTTATGTACCCCAAAAAGCATGTTCTTAATCTTAATACATTCCTGTGAGCATAACAAAGCACTAACATAGTGTCTGATCAGGGCAGGTCTCAGTAAAATTTGGCATTTGAACAAAGTCTTGAAGAGGGAAGATTTAGTCATACATTTTCATGGCAGGATTTTTTTCCAAATGGGAACACCAGTGCAAATGCCCTGGTGGTGCTCTGTGAAGTTTCAGGTACTTAATGTAGTTCCATTTAACAAAAGTGACAAACTATTGTGGGTGAGGGCGGTAATAATCAAACAAGTACATATATATGGATAATGATAACTATTAGGGAAGAAAAACTAAGTAGATGTGTCCATGGAAACAGTAGAACTTGCTTTCTTAAAAAATAATTAATAGAAAATTCTCCAAGGAAAATGTCACGTTAGAGAAACCCTAATGAAGTGAAATAGAAAGCCATACAACTACCTGGAGGCAGTGAGGCTCAGACAAATGGAAAGATAAAATCAGCATCCCATAATATTATTCCATAATATTAGTTTCTTTGTGCCCCTTTATGTTAATGGTTTGCATTATTTTCTTTTAATAAAAATTGTGTAAGAAATATACTGGATTTTGTATTTTGTCTTTGATATGCTTTGAATTTTAGAGGAATTAATACTGCATAAGAGATATAAAATGAAAATGTTCTCTATTGCATGTAATTATATTCTGTTCACAATGTATTTTCATTTTTGTGCCCAGTTTATTTGTTGTCTTTAGCTATTTTAATATAATTTCTCTATTGTCCTCCAACCCCTTTCTACATTTTGAATGGAAACTATCTTACAAAAGAATCCTAAATTATTCTAATACTATGTTCTACAAATATCAACAAAAATCTTGACTGCATTTTTGAATGGATTTTAATCTTTTTGTATGTATATATGAGTGATTTCAAATCTATATAATATCAAACTTTCAATTTGATTCCATTAATTGAAATTTTCATTAAATACCCTGGTGTTTCAAGAAGTCATGAAATAGTCATTGACATAAGGTTAGTTAGGAGCAAAACACAATGTGATGTCTTCTGGAAGGATAATTTCATCAAGTTACCAAGAGACTAGATTATGACATAGGGCTGGAGATTTGTTATACCCTTGAGGAATAGCAGTGAAGGTAGTTAGCTGGCCTTGCCAGCTGAAAGGAAACTAACAAATATTGAAAAAATGCAAAGTATTTTCCCAATCAGTTGCTGCATATCAGGTACCTGGGGATGTGTTATTTGATTTAAGCAATGATAACATATCTGAAACAGCACCTGCAATTAGAGTAATTGTCAGGTTGGGTTTTTGATAATCCACTGCCCTCCAAGATCCATCTGCTTTCTGCACTGTGCAAATAGAGTTGAATAAGAATGTGATAGTTTCACCAACCTTACATCCTTTAAGCCTTTGTTGGTGGCACTAATCTTCACCATATATATGTGAATCTATTTCTGAACTATCTATTAAATTCCATTCATCACATTATCTACTTTTTCAACAAGACCACAATCTATTGATTATTATATCTTTTTGATAAATCCCAAAATGAGATTATATGAGACCTCTTTTTTCTATTGTTTCAAGGTTGTTTTGACTATCTTAATCTTTTGCAGTTTCATTCATATTATTAAATCACATTGTCAATTTCTGCAAAAAAATGCTTTAATTTTAATTGTGATGCATTAAATTTATATATCAATTTGAGATTGCATTTAATTAATAGAACAGATTCTTCCAAATGGCTCCCTATCAATATCATATATCTTTAGTTCTTTATTTTTTCCAGATTCCATAACCAACATTATCTATCCACTAAGTTAGAATGCCTTGGAGTTGGATTAACTCATTCATATACTTTTCAAAATTATCTTGAGATTTTCCTATGTATGCAAGTAGGTACTCAAACATTGATGAATATATGATATACAAAAACCATGACAGACCGTATAAAACTCAAGACATAATATATATTAATTTATAAAATAAATATTAATGGAGTTTTTAAGGAAATGAAATTATACTAACAGCAAAACAAAACCGGATTTCAAGAAATTTAAATCATTAACATAATGCAAATTGCTAATAAATATTTGATATAGGAAAATATATTAGAAAAGTAATCATTTGATTACTTTTACAATCTTTCGCCAAATGCTTTTTCCGTTGAGGTATCGTTTTTAACTAAAGGCCAAAGATCTTTCCTGTAGTCATTTCTGTCATAGAGTTTGTTATTCCAGAAAGTTTTACTTTTTTATTATGGAAAAAAAATCTCATCTTGTTGCTGTTATGTTGTAGAAGAAAGTCACTGTGTTTTCTCCATTGACATCCCCTGTGGATGTCAAGAAAAAATATATCAAATGGTATAAGAATATACATGCATAATATTCAGAGCTTATCATAACTGAATGACCAATTCAGTTCCAGAAATAAGAGGAAATATTTTTATGACTTACATAATATTTTAGAAACTACAACTGTGATTCTCAAACTAGAGTATGTGCTTTATTGATTAAATTTGAGATAATATGTTCTAGTTTACACAGAGTTGTATTAAAACTGAAGCACAAAAATAGAAAAATAAATTAAAACAAAAACACTGAAGCATAAGCCTTCTAAGGAATACAGCATGGAAAATCAAAATAGGTCCCTCTATATACTTAGATCAATAGAGCTACAAAATAGAGATTTGATTTAATTTTCATGGTGGAACAGAAGGAAATAGGGGAAGTAGAAATAAAGGACTATATTTAAATATTAGGGAAATTATTAAAGACAGAGAAAATGAATTTTCAATCTTAATTTGGTATTTGACATTGATGTAATAATTATTTTTAAGAAAGAAAATTATAAATTAATATTAAATTAAATTTGCACATTTTCTATCTTATCTAGAAGTCATTTTATTCTATTATTTTAAAAATGCCATTGTCTTTTAAGAATGATGGCATTATAAAAAAATTAAAAGAAATTAAGAAATAGTTTGTATTGTTTCTAGGGAATAGTGATTCTAGAATTTTGCATGTCATAATGGAAATGTATATATAATCAAGTGTCTTATTGTATGGAGTCAGAGAAATCTGAGCTAGATCTTGGCTCTACTGGTAACTAACCACATCACCATGATTGAATATTATATATCTAGCTTGACATGAATTTTCATCTATGAAAGAACACAAAATTATTTAGTTTGTTGATTGCTCTGTAATTTATATAAATAACATCCACATAATCCCTAAACTCTAGTAACCACATAATAATATAGTGGCTCTCATAACTTTTCTTCTCATATTTAATGTTTGTAAATGTCTTCTTATGGACATTTGTTATTTTATGTTTTCAGACTATACGAGATTTCAGCTAATGGCTTTATTTTAGTTTTTCAGATTATATGTAATAAAAAAATTATTTATGCTTCTATCTCCTCTTTAAGTGAAATCAGCTAAATATTACACATATGGTTCATTGGTCCAGAATAGTTAACAGGAATAATTGTTTTCAGAGAAGACTGGATGAAATGACTAAATACCATATGTTTTCTCTACAAAATAGCTTGTTATAGTGTTGTAGAGAATTTTTGTAGTGGGACATGATTTCCTACAAAATACACCGTCGTTCAAAAATCAACTTCTTGCTATTCAGAGATCAATGACTAAGAATTGTCACAGAATTGTATTGTCAAGAGTATCAGGGGAATGTAAATAAATTTACTATTATTTCTTTGACATGTCCATAAGCAGAATATTGCATTATCAAGTCCATAAGTAACAGAGGTCAATCATTTTGATCCCTTTTAGCACAGAATATTGGCATTCACTGGATTTATTCTAAATAGAATTATACTGAATACATTTTTAGTGTCATATAGCAAACATATGCATAACTTAAAGAAGAAATATATTGCTTCTGGTTTAGTGCTCATTAATTATGTAACACTGTTGAAAAATATTGATTTTATAACTCCTTATTTATTTATTTTAGATAAATAAAATAAAGATGTGATATTTCATTTTTATGCTTTCTTCACATGTTTTAATTTCCTATGCTGCTTAAGAAAATACCATAGAATGATTGTGCTTAAACAATGGGGATTCATTAGCTTACTGGTTTGAGGCCAGGAAAATGTATAAATGGAGGACTAATCAGGGTATTGCTTTCTCCCCAAGAATGTGGCATTTGGGTGCTGGCTGCTGGCGACTTTTGGTCCTTAGCTTATCACATGACAAGACACATGGTGGCGTCTCCTGTTCTCTCCTCTGGGTTCTGCTCAGCTTCTGGCTACTCCATCTGTGACTTTCTATTTCTTTGTGTGAATTTCATTCCACTTATGTTAAGACCCATCCTAATTGAGATGGGTCACACCTTAATTGAAGTAGTTTCATTAAGAGGCTTTACTTACCATGTGTTTCTACATAAAGGAATGGATTAACTTTCAGAACATGATTTTTTTGGGATACATACATCTTCAAACCACCACACTCCACCTACTCTATTAGTCAGGGTTCTCTAGGGAAACAGAAGTGACAGGAGATAAACATACATATTTTGAGACTTTTATAAGAATTATCTGAAGTGACTGTGGGAGTGAACATGTCCAAATTCCATAGGGCAGGCTGCAAACTGGGAACTCCAATGAACGTTTTCAATGAATTTCCCAGGAGAAGTTAGTTGGCTGAAAAAGAAATGGAAATTATCTCCTCCAACTATTTAGTTCATTATTTCTGCTTTGAAAGCTTTTAACTGATTGGATGTGTATTCACTCATTGTTGAAGGCAATCTTCTCAGTTGATTGCAAATATAATCAGCATAGCTGCAAGCGATTTACTAATGAATAAGTGCATGAGGTATCCTCATAGCAACTCTGCAGCCAGTGCCTGCTTGACTAAACAACTGGACACCAAAACCAGACCAAGTTGACACTTAAACTTAACTATCACAGTCCACTCAACTAAGACTCCACGCCCTTGTCCTTAAATCATATGTAATCTGTAATAAAAACAATAATATTCATATTTCCATGTAACAATACTCAACTATGTTGTGTACAACCAGAAACACACTAATTTTCCCCAGGGCAGGGTGAAAATCCTCTGGTAATAGTCACTCCTAAACTTAACATTCTATAACTGTGACATGAGGTTGATACAATTTATTCCATATTATAAGGTGATAAGATTGGGAAGGAAACACAGATATTTGCTTTATTTATATATATAAACATACTCATAACAAAACAAGAAAGAAGCATTCATAAGCATTCCGTCCCTTGCTTCTGTAACTGGTCACATGGTCATAGCTCCTATCAATAACTATCATCTTCCACTATCCATTCCATATTCCCTTTACCCTCAGCAAGCACCTCAGCTGGGTGCCATTCTTTGCCTAGTGAGCTGAACCAAACCTTCATTCCTGAAGTTTTTAGGTCATTGGTAGTCTCCCTTGGATTGAGTTGATGCAGTTTTCCATTGACTTTAATCAGATGGTATAGTAGAACAATGAGTCATTCTAGGAGATCTCCTGTATTCCAGGAAAACTCTTCTTTACCTGCATTGTAGTTCTATTTCCCTTTGTTTGTCAAGATCAATAACCCCAGCCAGTACAGTAATTCCCTTATTTGTCTGTAGATTCAGAGAACCGAGGAGCCCAAAGTGGTCAGGTGGCATCTTAACTACGAGTTCAATTGTTGTGTCTCCTAGTGGAAGCACTCCTTCTTTTGGAATTAGGATGTGTAGAGCAGCAGCTTAACATTAAAATATATATATATATAGTAGATCATCAGTGGTAATAATGAGTGGTTTCTCTCCCATTTCCACCCATTGATTCCTAGACCTATACATCTTGGCTACGGGAGAAATTACCATAGAGTGGATATGATTTATAGCATAAACAGCTTCTTGGAGAACATTGCTCAGCCCTTGAAAGTATTGCTACCTATTTGACACCATAATTGAGTCTTCAAAAGGCCATTACACCATTCTATCAACTTATCTGCCTCAGGAAGATGACATATTTGTAAGACCAGTGAGTTCCATGGGCATGTGTTCCTTGCTATACTTCATTTACTGTGAAGTGGGTTCATTGTTCTGAAGCAATATTGTGTGGAATACCATCATGTAAGATAAATCATTCTATAAATCCATGAATATGATTGTTGAAACTATATTCCAGTAAGAAAATTAAGAACCACCCTGGGGAGTCTTTATTGATGTATCTTAATCAAAAGGACTTTAACTGAAATAATCTAATCAAAATTCCTCTTCACATTAGGTTTATACCCACAGGAATAGAAAACCATGGAGGCAGGAAGCTAGAGGCAATGAAACCTGAATGAGAAGGAAATGACTGGCAGAGGCCTCCATGTGTCTTGCCATAAATGTGGGATGAATACAGAGAGAGAAAGAGAAGACCACTAAAGGAAGAAGCTGAAATAAATGAAACAAGAAGAGAAAGAGGAGACTAGCAGATGCCACCATGTGCCTTGCCCTGTGATGGAGTCAGAGGAATCCAGGATTGTCAGCAGCCAGTGTTCAGGGAGAAAGCATTGCCTGATGATGCCTTGACTAGACAGTTTTCTCAGGCAGAAAATGTAACCTTGTAAGCTAATCAATTCTTACTGCTAGGATCTAACCCATAGTATAGTGTCTGCTTTCAGCAGCTTAGCAAACTATAGCAGGAGTCATCATGCAACATTTTAAAATTACATAATTGTCACACCTGCTTCGTCTTTACATTTAATACAGTCTTGTGATATGAATGTGGTTGTTCACCTTTATAATTACTACCAATAAGGAAAGGCATTTTCTGCATATTGTTACAAATGTAGAACTAGTGCTCAGACCTATCATTACAAACTGAAAGGTCAGGGTTGCCATCTGGTTTGGATATAAACAGAATTCCATTAAAGAATGTGACTGAAGTCACCATATGTTGTAGGTCTTCATGAATTATTTTGAGCAGGAAATTCTCTTATTTTCAGTATCATAGTGTTTTCAACTAAAATATTTTTGGATTAAAAAATCCCAATATTCATTTGTGCTTGAAAATTTTAAGATAATGTAATATGAGAACAGGAAGTAGAAAACTGACCAGAAATGAAGTGAAGAATTAATATTTAATTTCACAGATTTTTAAAACACTCATTTAACCAACAAATGAAAGATACAGTTTATTCTTTTAATTTACAAAGGGCAATTCATCCACTTGGACCCAATTACTTTGCTTTTGCTAGTAGCATTAATGCCATGGATTATATTATATCCTTCCAAGAAACAAAGATGAGGATATCATGGTATTATATCATTGCCTTGAGGACCTATCATTATAAACTGAAATGTCAGGGTTGTCATCTGATTTGGATATACACAGGATTCCATTAAAGAGTGTAACTGAAGTCACCATGTTTGTTGTGGGCCTTCACATAGCATTTTGAGCTGCAACTCTTCTTATTTTTTTTTTTTAAAGATTTTATTTATTTATTCATTTATCCCCCCCTTGCTGCTTGTGCTCGCTGGGTCAGCTAACCACGCCGTGCAGGCAGGCTTGCCTTCACCAGGAGGCCCTGGGAACTGAACCCGGGGCCTCCCATATGGTAAACGGGAGCCCTACTGATTGAGCCACAGCCGCTTCCCTCTTCTTATTTTTATTATTTCTAGTAATCTCTTTATTCTGTTAAGAAATTTGGAACTGTTTGTATTGGTCATTGGGGATTCCCAGCTCCACAATCCCATGAATTATTTTTCTGAGTGTGCTATCTTTCTTGTCACCTCTTAAATATTAGTCAATTTCCTGGCAAAGTATAATGCTTTTTCATTTCTTGGATGTGCAAGATAGATGTTTCTTTTAGTCATTTTAGTGGCTCTACAGAGTGTTTCCTTTGGTTGCAATGGCTTGTGATTGCTAGGTAGCTATCTAAAACCCACTGCTCTATTCAGTTAACATGTCACCCAGAAGCCAATCATCATTACTTCTTATGTTGCTGGCATTTTGGATGGTAATTTACACACTGTGGCCACATTTAGCTTTTCCTTCTGTGCATCCAATGAAATTAGACATGTATTTTGTGACATTCCTCCACTCCTTGCTATTTCTAGCAATCTACACCTCACTGCTGTATTATGTTAATATGTCACCCCCAAATTCTATGTGCCACTCATCATTGCTTCTAATGTTGGAGACATTTTGCATGCTACATTACACACAGTGGCCATGTTCAGCCTTTCCTTCTATGCATTGAATGAAATTAGACATGTGTTTTGTGACATCCCTCTACTCCTCAAATTTCTTTTTCTGACACTCACATCAGCCAGCTTCTACTTTCCTACTTTGTGAGCTTTATTGAGATAACCACTGTACTAGTTGTTTTGGTCTCCTATTCTTTTATTCTGTTGGCCATTCTGAAGATGTATTATGCTGAAGGGAGGTAGAAAGTCTTTTCCATGAGTGGCTCTTACCTAAATGGTTGGTCGATTTATCAAGAGACAATCCACTTCATACATGTGAGGCCAATTCCAGCTACACATTGGACCATTTATATGATAGTGTCTCTATTTTACACTAATGTAATTTCCATGTTGAGTCCCATTGTCTACAGTTTGAAGAGCAAAGATGTTAAAGTGGCAATGAAAAGATTGTTTGAGACAAATTAATTCATAAGTAAAGTACAATTTTAACATTGAGTAAAACTTGAAAGAATTGTAGATATCAATCCATATCTCTATGGTAGGAAACTAGGGAAGATAATGCCTTATTTTTAGTTAGCAATGTTTGCATATCTTAGAATATTTCCAAATAAAACATTAATCTGTCCTCCAATGAGGCATTTTTACTCATATATAAATTGTCATCTATATGCCTATGATTGTGTTAAAACTAATTCAAAGAATGGGCATCACCATCCCCAAATCCTCAAGATTGAGGAATGAACAATGGACTAAAATATTGTTCTATTATAGACTTATTGTTATTCTAGCAATGGAAGAACTTTTATCATAGATATAAAGGCAATGGTGACCAGAGGTTCTGAGGGGAGGGAGAGGGTAAAGTAGGTGTAATATGAGGGCATTTCCAGGAAATTGGAATTGTCTTGCATGACATTGCAATGACAGATACAGACCATTGCATAGTTTTGTCGTTATCTATAAAATTGTGTGGGATAGAGTGTAAACTATAATATAAACTATAGTCCATGATTAGCAGCAATGTTTCAATAAGTGTTCATCAATTTTAGCAAATGTACCACAATAATGAAGGTTGTTGTTGATATCAGAAAGTGTGGGAGGGAGAGGGGTTTAGAAATATAGAAATCCCCTATACTTTTAATCTAAAGCTTTTTAAAAAATAAAAATTAAAAATTAAAAATTAAAAATCCCTGATCCATATTAAATATTCATTTATTATTTTATATTGATATCAGTCTCTATGCAATTTAATTATCATTTAATATAATTACAGGAGATGTCCTCAGGAGATGACAGCTTTATATAAATCACATAATTTATAGTAAATCCTCAACACTCATTATGAAGCTAATTCTCCATTCTGGAATCCCTATGAAGGAATCCCTAATTTTACCTATTTGCTCCATATGCCCATATATACTCAGACACATTCAGTCCTCTGTACATGCCTTTTGTGTAAATATTTACCCAATTCCTTCTTTCCTACTGCCCAAATACAGAATTTTATTATTTCTGTTATGAAACTCCCAAAGGTATATTGAGATGGTATAGAAATTATTGAGTATAACTAAGGCTCAAGAAAAACAAAATACATTTCAAAGAATAACTTACAACTGGCTACTATGTAAAGAATGACCAAGATCTGAAAAGCTAGCTAGCCTACTTTGGCAGTTCTTTTGATGCAGATTCTTGCTTCTTTCCTTGCTCTGTTTTATCCTCTATCTTTCAGAAAAGAACTTTCATTTGCATCATGACTCATAGTTTACGCCAATGAGCAAAGCTCTGAGAAATGATCTCCTGTTACCTCAATACACATCTGTCTCTGCCTTATTTATTCTGCTTTGTTTATATTTGTTCTAGGATTTGTTTATTTGAAGGAACATTAGGAGTGGAAAATTGCTTTTCTTTGAATAAAATTCATTCTTTTCCCAGGAGGGATGATTGTCCTGTGAATACAACATAATAATCTCATGAAAACAAGTTAATCAAAAAGTTGGTTATTAACATTGAATTTGAGATCCAATACAATAATTTTCAGGACCTCAGATTCTAATCAGTTATGCCAAGAAATCTCATATATCTCTATTGGAAAAATCACATGTTTTATAGCAGAGTGTTGTTTAAATTTATACTCAAATGTCCTCTTGAGAAAAAAGGAAACAAATTTTCAGAGTTGAAAAGCTGAAATCTAGCTATTTGAAACAACAGCATCTTGACTATAATCTTTTGAATTGATTTTTTTTTGGAATAAAAGAATAAATTACTTCAATAGTGTTTCTGAATATCCATCTATTACAAAAATAAAAATGTTTGCAGAGTCCTAGGATCATTTTATGTCTTCTTTCATTCAAATAATATTTTCAAATTATTAAGGCAAATTTTAGTCATGGTTGTACACAAGTTTATCAGTTTAGTTACTCTTTCAACTTAACAGAAATAATTTTTTATAAACCCAAAGCTTCTCTAATAAAGAAAAGAAATGCAAAAAAAAAAGAAACATAAAAAAGGAAATGTTACCAACCTTCTTGACTAAAAATTATTGCATGTCAAAAAATTTAAATTCATTATGAATTCTCAGGATCACAACTTTTCTCTAATAAAATTTTAAAAAAACAAGAACCAAGAATTTCACTAAACATATATATATATATATTTAAAGAACATAAGTTTCCAGAAACCAAGGAAAAGGAAATTTGTTTTTAATCATAATGATATTAAACAACAAAAAAATTAGTAATTACTGAAACCTGTTGATGCATCATAGAATAGTAGGGTTATAAATAGTTAGTAGCTAGACAAAAAGACAAAACTGCATGCAGATACTTACACTGATAAATTTTTAAAAACTAAAGGTCTTAAAGCATTACAAGACAAGATTTTTCATTTTCCTCATGTACCAAGAAAATATTCATCCCCCAAGTTTAAAAGCACAAGGAATTACGAAGGGTTTTAGTGATAAGTGGAAAACAAAACCTCCATAATAGAAATAGAAAAGGACAAAAATTTATATATATATATGAAATATATGAATACATATAAATAAGGTTAGTCTAACAGTACATAAGCAAAACTCTCCAAAAAGATTAGGATATGTCTATTTTCTTTGAAAATTTAAAATATTTTCCAAATATTCTTCAGTGTTTATATGTACTTTTTTCTATAATTTAATTCCATCACAATATTTTACTTTGTTCTAAGACAAAATATTGAAGTCCTCCTTTCCCTTTTTTAGCTCTTTATTTATGAATAAGATTAGTCAAAATATTTATAAAGATTCAATGAACATTTCCAGTTGAGGAAACTGGATTTGACTTTCAGAGACTTACTAAGTGTATATACGGCTAAAAATCTGGCACATCTAGAATCTAAACACTGCATTTCCTAGAGCAAAAAACACTCTTTGCCAAGGTATATTTCTTCTATACAGAATAAATGTGATTGTTTCTGAAAGTTCTCTCCATAATAAAATTTTCTCAATTTGGAATATGCATGGGGATTTCTACGATAAAATTTCAAGGACAAAAGAACTTTTTTTAAACATATTTACTTGCACTTCAAACCATGCATATTTAGATCACAGGAATAACAGATATTTCAGGGCTTCCAATTACTACATAGAGTAATAAAAACATATTCTTGGAAATTTTTCAGATCATGCCTGGCCTAATGAACCAAGGCTCAACATAAATGCAAACTAGTTAAAGTATACTACTCGCTTTAGAGAGAGGAAGTAAATACTCAAATAATAAAGAAAGAAAAGATGCACTTAAATGTTCAGCATTATAGTCATTTCAAGTGTTTGGAGCCCTCTCTTTTAGCATGACTCTAATGAGAGCATTTTTCACCTCTTTGTTTCAAAGACTATAAATGAATGGATTCAGCATGGGAATTATCATAGTATAAAACACAGAGGCCACTTGATCCTTTCCCAAGGAGTAGGAATTCTTTGTTTTAAATAGGTAAAAATTGTAGTGCCATAAAAATTGTTGACTCCCAGGAGGTGGGAGGCACAAATAGAGAAGGCTTTGTGCTTTTCTGAGGTGGAATTAATTTTTAGGATAGTAGACAGAATGGAACCGTAGGACACAGAAATTGTGGTAAGAGACACAATTACATTTAAATTAGCGATAATGAATATCATGATTTCAGTGTCACCAGTGTCAGTGCAGGGCAGGGCTAAAATTGGGGTTGTCACAGAAAAAGTGATAGATTATGTTGGATTTGCAGAAATGCAAACTGTTCATG
This sequence comes from Tolypeutes matacus, assembly GCA_026826555.1. Taxonomy (NCBI): domain Eukaryota; kingdom Metazoa; phylum Chordata; class Mammalia; order Cingulata; family Chlamyphoridae; genus Tolypeutes; species Tolypeutes matacus. The sequence goes on along the minus strand of JAKSZT010054271.1, from coordinate 1,300,506 downwards.
CAAAGAAGGTTGACTAATAATTCAGTAAAACCAATTATGTAAGACCCAGTGATGCGGGAGCAGCAGAGTCTCCTGGACATAATAACTGGATAGTGAAGAGGATTGCAGATAGCTACGTAGCATTCATAGGCCATTGAAGAAAGGAGGAAAAATTCAGTGGCAGCCAAGAAGAAGTAAAAAGACATCTGGGTGAAGGAGCCTATGAATGGTATATACTTGTTGGAAGTCAGTAAATTCTCTAAGGCTTTAGGTGTGATGACCGTTGAGCAACTGAGGTCAAGGAATGACAGGTGACTGAGGAAAAAGTACATGGGGGTGTGAAGCTGGAGATCCAGATGAATTATCAGTGCCATCCCTGCATTGCCCAGCAGAGTAATCAGGTATATCCGGAGAAATAATATAAAGAGGATCTTTCGAATCTCATCAGAGTCTGTCAAACCCATAAGGATGAAGTCAGGTGAATTTCTGTTATTCCCACTTTCCATAGTGTTCAATTGTTGTAAACTGTTGATAAATTAAAGGTAATACCTAGCAGGAATGACTTCCAAACCGTTTTTGTATGTAGGAATGATCTGCCCTTATTTAAAATATCAGTTTAGTGGCTCTAGAAGTTCCTAATGAAAAGTAGATTGCAAAATATGGAAGAAAATATCTTACTTTGACATCTATAAATTGGGTAAAAATCAATATTTGGTTATTATATAATAAAAACTCATATATATGGCATAATTTGAATTAAAATTACACAGTTTTAAATATTTCCTTTCATTAAGTCATTTATCCAGATAAATATATTATTCCATAGGTATTACTACTGTACACATTTTTTTTCGGTGAGAAAAAGGCACGGAAAGAGAAATGAGTTTTCAAGCATCACGACCATTAAGTATTGCTGATTCTGTGATTCTACCAACATTGACTGAGTCCAGAAACCACACACAAGCACTGCATTCTTACTTATATTTAATTTCAGACAAAAAATGCTAGTTATGAAATAAACAATGATAGAGTTTTAATGCAGTATTTATAGTTCTTTTTATTCCAATATTATGTAATACAAACCAGAAATTAAAACCTTAGATGTATCAAAATTATACAGTACACATTACTGTTAATTTTCAGATCTATATTTTTAATGTTTTATTTGATTCAGTTTATTCCAAAATAGATATTTTCAGTATATGTACATTACTTGATGGCTCTTATTCCATGAATTCTATATTTCCTTTTCTATGATTCATGGCATTACTTAGTTAAACCTATATTATATTTATATGTATATGCATTCTTTTCTAATAATATTCCCATTTATTGAGATAAATTGAAACATTCTAAGTTTGAGATTAACACTTACCATTATTCAAAGTTGTTGTAAAATTTTGTCCAGTATTATCTCTTTAGAAATTTGTCATTCTCATGTTTTTCTCCCAAATAAAAAATGCAAACCATTTAAGAATCCTGAAATTTCTGCAATATAAAATTTGTTTCCTTTGAGATAGCCTATGATTCATTTTTTTCATGTATTTTTATTTTTTGAGGTAAAATCTATAACCTAAAAATTTCTTTCAGATCCTGGTCAAATAGAAAGTTAACCTGGAAATTACGTCTTTCCAATATATCAGGGAGCTATTGTGATCACGAGCATAGCAGAATATCCCTTGCCTTTCACCCTGATAATGCCATGGCACTTCTTATATTGAGGATAGCTGAGAATGCAACATTCAGTCTTCTCTGGACCGATTTCCAAGGAAAATTTCTTGGCATGATCCCAAGGATAAAAGTTCAAGGACTAATGCATCCATGTTAGTTTGTAACAGAAAATTACCTTCCCCTTAGAAGCCACATAATTTTGAGCAGCAGTCTTTGGGATTCTTCTGTTAAGGTCTAATTTATGAGTGGATAAATGAGTAAATATTTCTAGAAAATATTTAATTAATCTGTAGCTCAAAGGCCACCACTATGGATGTAATAGCAAATTTTTCACAATGAAATATTTTTTGTGCTTATCAGTCTGATACTATCATTGGACTGAGCATTGTTCATCACCCCAAAATTGTTTTACATCAAAATTCAAAGAACATGGAGTATTTGTAGCTCAGTGGCTGAGCACCTGCTTTGAATGTATGAGGTCCCTGTTTCAGTTCCCAGTACCTTATAGAAAAAAAAAATTCAAATAAGAAAATGATAATATTTCATAACTGTTGTGATTCTTTAGATGTATTTTCTTTGGAATATTTTCCTTTGTGCATATACTTAAATGTATGCTTATGTGTTTATATAATTTGGCCAAACTGAATTTTAGTAATATCCTGATTTTATTATCAAATATTTATAATACACATTTCTAGAGGACCCTGGAGAGTTCTCTTGGTTCTTTTGCCCAGGAAAAGAATTGAAATCCACACCAAGATTGATTGAACAAGGGAACGAGCTTTATTGACTGTTGGAGTCTAGGAGAGACACCCCCCAGACACCCCCCCCCCAATAATCCCCCACAGTACCCATTGTAACCCTTCTGTGATCCAAATCCTCCATGAACATTTAGTCCATAAAATAATCAAATACACTTACCAGGAAAAAGAAACAAGTGTGATAAGCTTACATGCAAGAGACAAACATAAGGAAACTCAGGGGGAAAAAAAAAACAAAACAAAAAAGAGAGAAGGAAAAAAAACAAATAATCAAACAAAGAACAAAACAAAATAATATATAATTAGTGGATTGGGACATTCAAAAAATGGGCAAAAAAGCAAAGGAAATGCCTTTAAAAAAATATATATATATATATATTCATTTTTTTTTGTCCATCTGATATAGTGTTGTATGCAGACACAACAATGTTTGTGAAACCCATTTTATTATTTTAGTATATTAGCTTTTATTAAATTAAAAGAAACGTGAGAGAAAAACATAAAAATCAGTTCTGAGATGAGTAAATATTTTATAATAAATTATAAATGAAAGTTCACTTCCTCCATATATAACCAGGTAAATTGCTTTCTTATGAATATTGCACTAGTGAACAATAATGAGAAACATTTATGTAGATATAAAAGCAACTCATTTACAACAAAAACTATTCATACTCTGAAATATCAGGAGAGAATTTGATGGAATGGATCAAGGAGTCACAAAGTTATATATTTCATGAGTTTTTTTAAAGCACAATTCTTCTTTTCATCAAAAATTCAGTGATACTGAGATAAGCTTACTTGGTTATTTGAAACCCCAAGTCAATTTACTTCACAATTGAAGACCTCAGGGTTTAAGTCATATGGGATACTAGTGGAGATTATGTCATTGCCACCCTCAATAGGGTTTGCTTACTCCTTGCACAATAACCAAAACAGAGTATTTCTTCCCAGCATTGAAATAATTTTTTATAATCTTTAATTGTACTTTCAAATAATATAAGTAAAAGTTAAAGAAAGAATAACTTACAACACTAATTTTACAACTTTTTTTGTTGAATGCTTATTGGTGGGATGACAATATATGAGCTCTAATAGTAAAATAATTATGACAAAAGATGAGTGAGGAACAGAAAGGAAACATGACTTCGTCGTACTTTTCAACAAAATTAGAACTTTATTCCTGACAATTATCCATTTTTATCATTTTAGAAAAAATTTATTCCTCTTTTTATTTTTGTCGAATTTTGTTTTATGTGCTTTGAAGCTCTGTCAAGGAATTTTTGAATTTTCTGAAAAATTGCATCTTTTGTTATTTTATACTGTCCTTCCTATCTCTAGATAGAGGTCCATTTTTTCTAACGGTAGTGTTTCAACTGTAGTATTTATATGCATATTTACATATATATGATTGTATATCCTATTATTATTCACCTATTATAGACATCACATAGTTGCTCTTACATTTTAATAGAGTCAATTACTGTGAAAAATTATTATATATACATATAAAGCTATTTTAAAATCCTTGGATGTTAACTCAAACTTTGGGATTCATCTTCAAAACTGTTTCTATTAACTTTTAAAATTAATATGGTTTACATTTTCTTGATTTGCCTTATGTTTATACTTTTTATAATAGATTACACTTTATGAATGTTATGTTATTGGAGGGAGTCTAGAATATTTTGTCTTTCAATAAGCAGTGTTGAGCTTTGTTGTGAGACAAATAAATGGCTGGCAATGTCTTTTGAAACTCTTAGGCTTAAAATTATTCTTTGTTAAAAAGATCTATTTGGTGTGATCTTTAGTCTTAACGCATAGTATTTACTATAGGGCCAGGGTCCTTACAATTCTAATTTGTCACTCCTTTTTTTTTTTTTTTTTTGTCTTAACTTCATGCCTGACATATTTGTTGTATTTGCTGAGCCATAATTCCAGATTCTCCCAGCCCTTCATGACCTCTGGTATTTATGTTCTGCTCTTAGTCTTGTAGTAGCCTCTCTTACTAGTTCTAGTTATTTTCCATTTGTGCATATGCAGCTTAGATTTGACCTAAAGTCCTATGGGAAATCCCAGTACTTATATTCAGGGTACCTTTTCATACCCCACCTTTAATATTACATCTTGTTCAAAAGGTGAGAACTCCAATGTGTGCCTCTTCTGCTTATGCAAGACCTTTATACTCTGCTGGCACTCTCTATCTCCCTGGCCAACAAGAAGTACAGAAAGGCACGGTCAACTTGATTCCCTTCTCATATAATTCCATTATCTTATGGATAACTGACCTGTTATGCCTCTTGGCCAATGCCTGAAAACAGTTTTCTATATGCATTTTGTTCATATTTAGAGTCATTTACTATCAAGGGGAATTCTTGTGCCCCTCACAATGTCATGGAGGAAGCAAAAATCTGACCAAAGATTATAAATATCTTCTGATGTAATTGATGATATATTTTGATACTATAGATCATAACATCTTTCCGTATGTTGCTTATCTGTCTTTTTCTCCTTTTCATGCATTATCACTGGTTTTTCCATTTTGGTAGCTTATAAAAGAATGGTTCTTTATCTTTCTATCCTTTATAATAAAGGTTATTCAATTTTTGTCTTCTTTTAATTCATTAATTTTTCATTTGTTTCACCATTTTATTTCTCCTAATTTTACATGGCAACCATAATTAATCAGATTCTATTATTGGAATAAAAAATATTATATAAGCTAAATAAAGAGTAAATGAAGAAATAGATAGTAGCCTCAATATATTCCTAAAAGAATGCACTATAATATTAAATACATTTTTCCTTTTAGTATAACATTCACTAATGTAAATTATTATAAAATGAATTATGCAGGTGTCAGATCCCTGTAAATTATTTAAGTGAAGAAAAAGAAAATGTAAAAGCAAATGTATAATATGTATACATGTACATACACAAACAGAGACCTCATGTCTTGAGCTAGCTTCAGTCACTCCCAACAGTATAGACTGATTCTCTTTATATGAGATTTGTTTTTGATATATCATATATCAAAATTTTGTAATCAGTTGTCCCAAATTATTTAAGTCATATATACAATGTATAACTGTTTATACCTATAGATAGTTATATCCTAACTATTTAGTAAATACATTATTTGAGAAAAATATATCTTTAAATTATTATGCTATATTTAATATATGAGGAATATTTTGAAAAATAATCCTAGAAATATAATTTTCAACAAAACTAATATTTTTAATGTCAATATGGAAATGGTTGTCCATTTACTAAGGAAAGATACAAACATGGCAAACATAAGTATGATAGAATCTTTGACCTTGATGAATTATTACCTATGTGTTTTCACAAGTAAACCAAAACAAAATAAAATGATCTTTTCATAGCATGAAAGACCTTCATCAAATTTGTCTTTGATTCCTTTCAATAAATATTTCAAATATCTTGGCCTAACTCATTTCTTTGACTACTACTCAATTTTTCATGCACAGTAGAGACAGCACTAAAAGATATACCCTTTCTAGTGATCACGTTGTAAAAATGTCTGGGAGAGTACATTCATCAGGGTCAACATTAAAGTAAAATTATTCAGTCCTGAAATTCTCTCTCCTTGGGAAAAATAATTTTCCTTTTAAGATGATAGATTCATTATTAGCAAAAATTTTCTTCTTTACTTGGAGACATGAAAAACTCTATATATACATCCACATTACTTCAGGAATTATTCTGCAGCTAGTGTTTCATTTATCTACACACATACAAACACACACACACATATTTGCTTATTAAGTCCCTGAAGTTAGAGTCACACTACAGTTATTGAGCTATTAAACTCTGCTCTTTTTAATGAAGAACATACTCTGCTTCTTAAAAAGATTATTTTTTTAATTTGATCAAAATCTGTGTTTAATCACAGATAAATTATCAAAACTTTAATTGTTATAGCAAAATGACCCAACGTTATCATGAGAGTTTCCTATACATGCATTCTCTTTTATTGAACATCATTTTACTGAGCTTCTCATATATTGCATAATTTACAAATGGAAGGTTTGTGGCAAACTGCAGTGAATAAGTCTATTGGCAACATTTTTCCTACAACATGTGCCCACTTCATATGCTTGCATCACAATTTGGTAATTATCCCAATATTTCAAACTTTTTCATTATTACTATATGTGTTATGGTTATATGTGATCAGTGCTCTTTGATGTTATTATTGTCATTGATTTGGAGCACCATGAATGTACCCCTGTAAGCCTGTAACTTAATAAATAGATAAATGTTGTGTGCATCCTGACTGCTCCAACTACTAGCCATCCCTCTGTCTCTCCCTCTCTGTAGGCCTCTCTATCCCTGAGACACAAAATACTGAAGTTAGGCCAGTTAATATCCCTGCAATGGCCTCTAAATGGTCAAGTGAAAGAAAGTGCCTTAAGTCTGTCAGTTTAAAACAAAAGGCCAAAAGAGTTAAGTTTGGTGAGGAAGACCTGTGGAATACCAATTTCGGCTGAACCCTTGACCTTTTGTGCCAGTCAGTGAGCCAAGTTGTGAATGCAAAGGATAAGTTCTTAAAGGAAATTAAAAGTGCTACTCCAGTGAACACATGAATGATTAGCAAAACAGCCTTATTGCTGAAACAGAGAAAGTTATAGTGCTCTAGAGAGAAGATTAAACCAGCCACAATATTCACTTAAGCCAAAGTCTATTCCAGAAAATGCCCTAACTCTCTTCAATTATACAAAGGCTGGAATAGGTGAGAAAGCTACAGAAGAAAAATTTGAAGCTTTGGTTCCTAGTGCTGCCTAAAGAGAAGACAAGCAGACACAGAAGAACAAATACGGAGCAGACACGGAGCGCAAAAGCAAGGTGGGGGATGGGGGATAAATAAGTAAATAAATAAATAAATAGATCTTTTTGAAAAAAACAAAACAAACAGAGCAGCAAAACCAAGGGCACAAGAAGAAACTTTCTTCAATGAATCTTACAGCTACAGGAAATAGGAAACACAGCCAAACTCCTAGTCTGATCCACCTAAGCCTTCACAGTAATTTCAATTTACTTCAGTTTCTTCAAACTGCTACAATATGCCTGGCTTTCAACAATAATTCACAAAGCAAACTAAAAGGCAAAACAACCTAAAAATCAGAAGTAGATATGGCAAATAAGTTGCCATTATCAGAGAATTAAAAGTAATTACCTACCAAGTGTAGGAAGCAGAACATTGCTAACAACCCGAACACTCCCTTATGATGTCTTGTGGTCACTATCTTCCTTAGAAAGGTTACTCCTCTTCTGCAGCAAAGATTAATTTATGTAGTAGGTACTTATCAAGTTTGACAATTTAAATATAAATACATAAAAATTCACCATTTCCATGTACCAGTTGTAAGGATTTTACAAACATCTACAATCGTGTAAAAAAAAAATTTACAACTTTCAAAATTTGCCTGCTTATTCTTATTTTGTTTCACTGTACTTTGTTCTCTTCCTAATTTGTGTTTTGTTCTTTACCCTTTCCAGGAGATATTTTAATTTATTTCACACAATCTTGTAAAGAGATAATGGTGAAGTGCTGAAAGAGATTGAGAGAAAGAATGGGAGAGAAAAGTTGGGGTAGAGAGAAAGAAAATAAGGAATATTTTGTAAAATAAATATATTTTCGTTACTACCACAATATATTAATATGTATTTCTGTTATTAATTAATACTTTATAATCATTCAAACTAAATTAGAAATTATTATAAAATTTGTTTTGTGCATGTGTTAGCTTATGAGAGTTTGATAAATTATTTTAATTTATCTTCCTGGTTTTTTTGTTATGTTGAATACCTAGTAAATTGTACATCTATATTTTATTTACTTTGAGAAAGAAACATTAATAGGCATTCCTTCATTAGCTTTGACTAAGCAATAATATCTCTGAAAATATGGATTTGATTTCCTAGTTGTGATTTTATAGCATAATCTAAGAAAAATAACAAATTATTAAAATATATTTACTTACGTATCATCTAAAATTATGTAGGAAACCACTGAAAATGTGCATATCCAATAAAGTGAAATGACCCTCTAAAGGAGAGTGTCTGCCTTAATTTTGAATGCTATACTTATATCTTTATTTCCTCTTCCAACAACACTTTGAATGAACACATTTTAATTAGAGATATGCATTTTTTGTGTCATTACTTCCCAGCTCTTCATACTTTATTTCCAAAGTCTAGTGCTTCCAAACTTTCAAGGAAGAGATCATCTATATTTTGCACAAATTCTTCTGGATTATACAAAATGAGGACAACTCTGAAACTCATCTGAGAAGGTCAGCATAAACCCATTTTTAAAAAAGTTTAAATTTCATAAATAAAGAGGTATATAGATAGTTTAAAATTCAAATAAACATCAATATATCTTTTTTTGTTTGTTTGTTTGTTTGTTTGTTTGTTTGTTTGTTTGTTTTTCAGGGGACCCTCCGTCTGATATGGAGAGAAGAGTCCCGCCACCTCATAAACTGTGGCTTTTAATTGGCTTTAGAACAAAGAAAATACGTGTGAGCATGTGCAAGGGCAATAGATACTTGACAGTTACATTTTACTGAAATTAACAAGATATGGAACTGAATAATCATATGAATGATCTTGAAACAACTATTATACATTTGGGTAATCAAATTTATAACTTAAGAGCCATCAATATATCTTTAGTAACAACTTCAAAGGTAGCCTGTAATCTATTTTATGTCTCTAACGATTTGCCTATTCTAGATATTTCAAATGCAAATAGTCTTAACTGAGATTGGTAGGTTGGTCAGATTAAGACCATCTCCTTTCCCTGTAAAGGAGAGAGAAACAAAAGAAAGAATAAGGTAGAAAATACATCAGGACTGAGAGTCTATGGATGAGTTTTTATCAGCAGAATTATGAATACATATTGTTTTAAAATTATAAAACAAAAAGGATAAACACCCGTGGTAATCTCATCCAACATAGCTAACAAGGACTTGAGCCCTTATATATGTTTTGCTCTTTATTGGATAAAATTTACTGTATTATCTCAATAAGAAGACAGTAAGCCCAAAATTCAGGGACATCAGTGAATGATAAAAAAAAAAATTGTGGATGAACTAGTCAATTCAGTATTATACAACTTGTGATGATCTTTGACAATTTTTTAATATCTGTACTTTTTCAACATAATCATATCTCATTATGCCAGATTCTAATATGCATGGACACATTCTAATGGGCTGAGCTAAAAGGTTTGAATTGTAGCTGTGCTATATAACAAGGGCCTGTGGAGAGGTAAAGGAAGGGCTCATCCTTTTCGCATCTCCAAACAGAGGTTTTCTAATTTCCATGCAATATGTAAAATTTATAACATGGATTACTGATCAAAATGCATGCATCATTTAATGCTTTCAGGTATATTCTGAAAAGAGAAAGAGAATACCCAAGCCCAGACCAAAGGAATGTTTAAAGCTTGGCAAGATCATCAATTCTGAAAGCAGAATATACACACATGATGTAATTTATCTAAGGACTAACCTTACCTGACCTTTCAATTTTGCTGACTTCAAACCCAGTTTGTCCCTCATTAAAAATGTATTCAAGGTACTTCCAAGTTTTGAAACACATGGAAATTTAATACAAAAATAGCTTGGCCCAAGTCATTCTGTTACTGCATCTGATGTATATATTGGACTAAGCCAAAATGTTTACTATTTTATTTTTACTTTTCTATCAATTTACTATTGCAAATATCACTTTGACGGAAATATGTCTCCCCACTCCCTAACACATTGGTCCAACTCTGAATTGGCCTGCATTCATGTCCAAGATTCAGCTGCTCTGACCTTCTGTGGGAAAATTTCAAGATTTTTCAGCTGACACATCAAAGCATGACCAGTGATTGAAACTCACTTAGTTGCAGCAGTAATTTGCTCTCCATTGCACACTTTGCTAGTTCATTTATTTCTTCCTTGTCTCACATTCCGCATTCCCTATTAAATATGATATATCCAAGATCTTGTTGAAAGATCTGCTCAAGATAGAATTTAAACTTTGATAATCCGTGTCTCTTGTATGGAATGGGTAAAATGAGAGCATGGGTATCCATGGCAGAAATGAAATTCTGTAATAGCAATTAATAGGAGGCAAGGTTAATGCTAATATCACGCAACTGAATAACTGGAAATTCTCATCAAAAACTATAATATTTGAAACATTAACCCATACTTGGCATCAATAACACTAATCTGACCTTCATAACCTTTGCTAAGACCACATTCTAGATGAAGCTTTCATACACTGCTTTACTCCTTTCCACTTCAGAATTTTCATTGTGTAGATTTCCAGAATCAATATAGAAATCATAAAAAAAATAGAAACAGATTCTTTGTTTTCCTCAAAGAGCATATTAATGGTGATAAAAATGCCAAATATTCCAGAAAATCTACTTATGAAATAAGAATATTAAAGTGTATAGCATAATGTACTGAGTCTGGCACTGATACTATTGTAATTTCAACAAATTAAATTATTGAAAACATAAGTCAATAATTATCACTGAAGATCATCTGATTATCATGAAGACGGGGGCCCTTCTACTCACTTGAAATGAAGAATGTGTTATTGTTCCTTTATGTGGTTGCTACTTTTACCATAATCAGAAGAATTTATGAGTGTCTCCACCTTCAAGACACAATCCTGGCAGCTTTAATGCAAAATTTGTTATTATTCCCAAAGCATCAGAGACCAGGAAATGCACCACTGTGACTTTGTTAATTATCCAGGGTAGCTTTGATTTCCCTATTGAGAAACATTCTTATATATATAATTTCCTTGCTTTCTGGTATTATTTTACAACCCCCTTCCAACCACATTGCCTTAAGTATATTATTTGTTGGATATTTAGTTAAATTTTTCACAGTAGCTTTTTCCAAGTTTTATGTCTTAGGATGATTTCTATTATATGCCTTATAGAGTTTTTAAAAGAGTCAGGAAGAATAAAATTATGACTATGTGTATTACCCTTATTTTATGTCTTTCTTTTAATCTCACAACTAAATTTAGTTATCCTATCTTAATTCCCTACCCATTGTCATCATAAGTTGCAATTTCCCATTCCACTTATATTCTCCTCTATATATAGACCACCTCTTCTAAGACAGATGATATGTATCCTTAAAAAGCAAAACATCTTCATAAACTAAATATAATGCATGTTTTAATAAAAGTGCATATGTTGTTACATATTTCATTATGATATCAAAGGTCTTTGTTCAACTAGGTTTTTGTATTTTAGATTAATTTTACTACATATACATATACACCAATTCTGTGCTGCTTTATCTTTTCTTTCAATAATAGTAATGTTGTTAAGTTGCTATAATCTCTATCTATCCCTGTTTGCTAAATGCTTTCTTTTTCTTTATAAGAAACATTCAGTAAGTTCCTAATTACTTAGTTCTACATGTATCACCACATAAAAATGTGTGTGTGTCCCTCTGATGATCCATGATTGAATATCTCTGTGAAATAGATACAAGAATGGATCCCTGATTCAGCACAAATAAACAAATTTGACTTCTAATGGATAATTTCTAGATTGCTTTTATTAATATACATTCCACTATCAATGTAGAAGTATTCCCAGCACCTGATATCTTACTTATGAGTATGTGCTGCTTATATATAAGGTAAGGATTGAGAAAAATAATTCAATCATATTTAATTTGATAGAAAAAAAATTATTTTATTTGCCTTGCTATATTATTATATGTTAACATTCAAATTAATGTTCTCAATTTAAAATGCAATTAATCATACTCCATGGCAACAAAGAATTTCTAATATTATAACAGAGATAGATTAACACAAAATTTCCATAAATCTTGAATATTTTAGGATTATTAGTAGTGATAAGGTGGACAGCTTAGTGTAATGCTGATAAATTAGTTGTTGATGTCATACAGAACTGATGAAGACTCTATAGGAGAGGTGGCCTGCTCATTACCAAATCTTTGGCTTTGTCTCCTGGGCACATGGCTGGAATCTTTCTCATTCTCCCCTGCAGAAAAGTATGGCAAAGTGGCTGTGATCTAGCTTAACTCATGTGTGGTATCCCAGCATCCAATTCACTGTGAGTCATTCTTTACTTCACTGTATGTTTATCCTGAGTGGCTTTCTACACTGGCTTTCTGTTTTAGAATCTGTATTTTCCTATTGATGATCCATAAAATGTTGATGCAACATTGAAAGAAGTGTGAAGGCTGAAGAAAAGAATGAGAGAAGTGGTAACAGAGGAAGAGAACATAGCAAAAATAAGAATGTTTTGTTTGCAGCCATATTGATTATTTGGTGATTAAGAAGAAATTTTTTAAGCTCACAAATCTGAACATGAATGCTTCTAACATATGTTTCATGAAGTTTCCAAATAGCATGAAATAATCTCATGACTCCATGTCTAAATCAGTATGTTTTTGTGATTGAGCAAACATTAATAACCATTAATATTAGTAATTCATTCTATTAAATCATTGAACTATATATAGGAGAGGTGTTTTTCTTGTTAAAATTATTAGAAATCTCTTCTCACAATTTTATGTCAAATTACTTTTGTGTTTAGAATTGCTTCTGAAGAAGTAGGCCTTTTGATATTTACATTTTAGTTAACCCATATTCATGTTCATTTTGTGAAATGAGGAAGAGCTTATTATCAAAAATTCTGTGTCAACAGATCTATTCCTGCTCAGATAATCATTATTGCTTGTAAAAATGCCTTGATAAGCAGTAAAGAAATAAGACATATCTGTGACAGCAGCATTGAACAGAAGGAGACAACTGGTATCATAGTTTTGGGAAGGACCTCAAACTATATAAAGTAATAACTCTACTTGAGAGAAAGAAATAAAGATTTATAGTGCTTCATGGAAATGTAGAAAGAAATGAAGGATGGAAAAGGAGATTAGGATGAGGAAGGAGCCAGTAAAATGGTATAAGGCTAAGGGAATATGAAAGGTGAAATGCAAGTGGGGATTTCTTCTGTGGGATTGGCTGTATTACTCTTAGAGTGAGAAGAATGTTATAAATGTATACTGTGCTCAGAGACTTATGACAGTGTAGGCATTTGGAGTTGGGATCTGTGAAATTCCAGAGAGAGGGATACGCCACTTTAACCAAACTTATCTAAACCTTAAGGGACAAGTAAATCCCCATGTTCTTCTTTACAGTTGATGCACTAAATGTCTTTACATCCATAAAATACAGGCATTCTTCATTTTATTGTGTTTCACTTTATTGCACTTCTCAGATACTGTGTTTTTTACAAATTGAAAGTTTGCAGCAACCTTATATTGTATAAGTCTATTGGTGCCATTTTTCCAACATGTGCTCACTTTATGTCTCTGTGTCACATTTTTAGACAAAATGCTATTTCACACTTGGTAGAATACAGTATAGTATAAGCATAAATTTTATATTCAACTGGGAAAACAAATTTATTTGCCTCGATTTTTGCTTTATTGCACTTGAGCCTGTATTGAGGTATAAAATTTAGTCTTTCAAAATACAATGATTTGCTCAGTGGCTCATTAGTAAAAACAGTATAGGTTTTCAGTCACTTAGATTTGAGTTTAAATTTTCAAAATGTTACTTACTATACTTCTGAATTAGGGAAAGTATTGCCCATTCTTAATCTTATATTATTGATGGATTCAGTGTTTACATAAGCCGAGATGTACACACTTGCAATGCTTTCTGTCCAAGACATCCCTAACTCATGGCCTTTGGTCAGAACTACAGCTTCTGCTACGGCTACAGAATGAGGAACCACCGTATGGTTGCTGTTTCAGGTCTTTTCTAACTTTCAAAGGTGTGGCAGTTTGAGATTATTTATGAATTCCAAAAAGAAAGATTGTGTTTGTAAACTGATCTCTTCCTCTGGGCATGATACCCTTTGATTGTATTAGATTCAGCTGAGAGGTCTTTGATTAAATTATGTTAAGAACAGGGCTTTGATTTAACCATGTCATTAGGGCAAATGAGTTGAGTCCCCTCCACCCTTGGTAGGCTATATAAACGGATGCTCAATCAAGAACACAGAAGTAGATACACAGAGAAGTTATGCAGAGGAAGAGAGACAGCTCCAGAGACATGATGAGGCCTCAGGAAGAGAAATGAGTCTGATAGTTTACAGCTGACCTTTTGAAGAGACCAGCTCAGCTGAGCCTGGAAAGAAACAAGCCCTCCAGACTACAGTTGAGATCAGAAGGACCTGGGACCACAGAGCCCTAAGAATAAGGAGGAAGTCTGAACCCTATCAGACATTGCTAGCCATCTTGTTTCTACATGTGACAACAGACTTTGGGTGAAGAAGTACCTCTTATCGTACCTTGAGTTGGACTCTTTAGGGCTTTGTAATTGTAAGCTTTTACCACAAATAAGTACCCTTTATAAAAGCCAACAGATTTCTGGTACTTTACATCAGCACTCCTCAGGCTGACTAATACACTAGGTATGCCCTGACAATCCTTTCTTCATGACTGTGCCTTGCCTCTCCTATTCCCTAATTGTCAACTGGGTTTTGTGATCATTGTTTAGACACAAGATGCTATAGAGCTCCCAGGACATGCAGACATTGACAATCTGGAACAGCAGGTAAAGTAATGTCCCATGGGGTTTACTTTGACCAATAGCAGATCACAGCTTGCAAATATACGTTTTTTTTCTCATCTTATTTCTTTGGAAACTTGAGCTTTGCTGATGTCCCTGGTTGGTTTATTGAGTGGGTTCATTACTTCTGAATGACAGTGTAACAAGTGATATGTCAGTTTGTGTATGGAATCTTTGAGCCAAATACTTTTTTTTTCACCCCTTATTTAAAGAGGATTCCATGTAAAGTTTGATTAGAAAATATATTGTTAGTTATTAGTATGGAATTGGTATATAGCATGTAAACTTTTATGGACACTAGTAAAAGACAGAAGTATAAGGTATTAGATTGTTCTTTCCAAAAATATGCCAATATAGAAGTAGTTGGCAGAAAAATTGCCAGCCCTCCCATAGACATCCAAATCCTAATTCCCAAAACCTGTAATTCTCTACCTTTCATGGTAAAATGGACTTTGCTGGTGGAATTAGTTAAGGAAATTGAGATGAGGTGATTATCCTGTGTTATCTGGGTATGACACAAATTTTGTTTTAAATCACAAAGGTTTTACAAAGGAAAGATGGAGGCATGAGTGACAGAGACAGAGAATAAGACTGATAACAGAAGTAGGATGGAGTGATGTGATTACTGGCTTGAAGGGGTTCACAAGCCAAGGAATAAGGAAGACTGTAGAAGCTGGAAATGGCAAGTAACCAGGTTCTTATAGAACCTCCAGGAGAAATGCAGCATGCTGACACCTTGCTAGTGTAGCAAACAATTTTTGATTTATGTATTTTAGATGTGTGAGATAATAATTTTTAGTTGTTTTAAGCCACTGAATTTGTAGTAATTTGTTTCAACAGCAATAAGAATTTAATACCCGAGACAAAAAAATTGTTTTACAAAATTCATTTGTAAACATAATTAAAAAGAAGAAAATGCTACAGCTTTCAATCTTGACCTTAATTTACTAATAAAACATATTGGGTTGGCAATATTTCAATGAGTTTAGCTCTACTGCTCCACCTAGCCTGATGCATAATGAATCATTTTTACTGCAAAATATACTTCTCTAATTACTAATATATTGGCTGGTGAAGCCAAACCTGCTTGTAATAATTTAAAATCAATAACATAATATGCTTGAAAGCTAATGTAATAAAATTAAAGCAAATTTTGTATCGTGAGACCAGAAATACTCATGGTATATTATGATTATTTTGCTTTCAGCGCTTCTGTATATTCATGACCTATTCTAGAAATTCATTCACTGCTCTGAGACACAGTTCTAGGTTTTTGTTCATTGTTGACTTACCTACAAATGACAAAAATGTAGTCTATTACAGGAATCCGTCTGCATTTGCAGATCATGCCTACTCTATCTCAATACATCCAATGGTAGAAGCCTTTTACATATTCATAGATCTTTCATATGACTTTCAGCTCCTTGAGAAATCATGCCACTTGCAAGATGATTACTTATTTTTCCTAACAACATTTTCACCCCTGAGCACACTAAATAAAAAATGCCAGAAGAAGTGTATTCATTATGGTTTTATAACAAAGGCAATTCTGTACAACAGGATCTAGCATAAGAACACCATATGGGGGAAATTTAATTGTATGTCATATTTGGACATATTTTGCTTTATTTGCATGACTGACTGAGAGGCATGAAAGGTAGAAAACTTTTATCTTTTTTTTTTTCAGAATATTTTGCCATATGTCCTATACCAAGCGTTTTCAAGCATTCATGCTTTGCTTTTATTTTCTTCTAAAGTTATATTTTGTCTGTGATATAAATTGACTTTCAGAACAAGTCTGTGATAAAAATATGAGCCAATGAGTGTACACTTTGAATGGATTATACAAATCATGGGACTGTATAAAACAGAGAATTCAGTGGTGGAAGATGGATGCTGGTAACAGGACAATGATAAGAACATGTTCTCCTGAATGATAACAAGTATATACACTAATATAGGGTCATAATAATTGGGTTGGTTTGGGGAAAATACATCATTTGTAAGATATGGGCAATGGTTAGTAGTAATATTTTGGGGATTCTCTTTCATAGTTGTAACAAATTTTTCACAAAATTGAAGGTGTTGGTGGTTGGGAGATGTATGGGAATCTTGCATGATGATAAACATGTTTGTATTGTAAATTCACACATTTTACTATACATTTATTGTTTATGCATGCTCATGCATGAATGATATACTACAATAAAATTTTATTTTAAAAATTGACTTTAAGATCAAGATATAATGGGCCTCCCCAAATTGTAAATTGATAGAAAAATGATATAATACCTTTAAACATGAATAAAGGAAGGAGTTTGCAAAGAAGATGATTTGATTCTAAAGTACCTCACAAGAAATGATTCTTGCTTATTTCTTAGTTTTTAAGAAATTACATATTATATTAACTGGGATGCATTTATTTATTTTCAAATTATTATTTATGAAATATGTTTGTTTTAATTTTATACTTTATACATTTCTATATATGGAATAATTGGCTGGATATTTTGGCTTGAAATAAAATTCATTGATTTATCCAATTAAAAATAAATGAATGAAAAACTAGCTATTTATTTCCCTTCAAATTATTAGCCATATTTTTTGGAGAAAATTTAAACCCTTAAATAAAGAGAGTTGCCATTATTAACATACATTAGTTTGAAAGAATAGCATGGCTTAATCAGGAATCTCTTCAGTGCATCCTTCACTTCCTTTTCTTAGGCTTTAAATTAGAGGGTTCAAGATAGGTATCACTAAAGTGTAAATGACCTGGTGCATTTTATCACTATCTCTTGAGGTATTTGTCATAGTTTATAAATACATGAGATAAAGAGTACCATAGAACACAGAGAGAGCAATCATGTGAGAAACATAGGTAGAAAAGGTTTTTTTTCTCCCACTCTAGGAACATTTCCTGAAAATGGAGAGGACATCACAAAATAGGATATCAAAACATTGATCCAGGAAAACAACAAATCATTCCCCAAAATGATAAAGATTGCTGCTTTTGGACTATAAGTATCAGTCAAATATAATGCTAACAGAGGGACCTTATCACAATAAAAATTGATGATTACATTTGAAGAGCCTTATGACACAGAGAACACCAAGTGGATATAGTCATTGCAATGGTCAGACTGTACAGGTATGTGAAGAAAGCTAGCAGGGGCAGATCTGCCCAGACACCACCACCATGGAGAGAAGGGAGTTAGCAATAGCCACAATGTGGTCACAGGCCATTGCAACCAAAAAGAAAACTAAGAATCCACCCAGCTGGGCTGCACAAACAAAAATAGGAGATGGTTTTCTTCGTAATCAAGAAATTGACAAGCATTTTAAGAGTAATGATGGTAGAATTGCCAAATTGATGATAGCCAGTAATCAGTGGAAAAATCTGTACAGAGTTAGAAATTGATAATCAGCACTGTTGAGGATAGTGATGCCCAGATTCCCAGCCCAAGAAAGACAATAGATCACCAATGAGATGATAGATCACCAGTGAGACAAAGAAAAGAGGAATCTGGAGCTCTAGATGATTTGAGTCTCCCATGAGAATGAATTCAGTCACCATGGTGACATTTTGTGGTGCCATTTATATTGTTGCTTTCAGCTTTTAATGGAAAAAGTGAAAGAAATTAATTGATGGTCAACTTGCATTTGCTGTTAAGTGGTTAATCTTTGATAAATACTTCATTTAAAATATATTAATTTTTCTTCTTAAACACTGAAAAGTTTCAGATTGTAAGTGTTTTTCTTGTTGCCTTCCACAAATTTCAGGAATACAAAGTCATAAGAAACTCACTGTATGAAAAAGCTGTTAATTTATTATTTAACTATTAATTGAAATCCTGAAATGTAAGTCTTAGGAAATACTGTTACAGCAACATATAATGTCTAAGTGTGGAGAAACACTTTGGAAGTTAAGACATGTATATCTAAGGTACTCAAGAATTTACAGATAGGAAAAATAATGAATCAGATTTATCTATGAGATTACAAGTAATTGTATAGTGTGGCAGTTTGAGATTATTATATGAATCACCAAAAGAGAAAGGTTCTGTTTGTAAACTAACCTATTCCTCAACTTGTGATACACTTTGATTGAATTAAACTCAGTTTAGGGGTCTATGTTTAGATTATCTGTTAAGATTGTACAGGGCTTTTGGTTGGACTACATCTATGGGCGGGTCGCAGGTTGAGTTCCCACCCACATGCTGAGTTTAATATAAAAAGACACTCACTGAGACTGACACAAGAGGAGACAGGAAGTGAGAGTTCTGTCATTTTCAATCCTGCCATGTGACAAAAAGATGAAGGCTGAAACAGCTGAAGCCCTGGGGAAAGATGAACCATTTGCCTGATAATTTACAGCTGAGATTGGGAAGTGAGCAGAACAGCCGAGACTGATATAGGAGGCCCAGAAAGAAACAAGCTCTATGCCAGGAGAGAGAGGACTAAAGGATCACTTAAGCATGAAGCCTCAAACAACTGGGGCCATGGAACTCAAGAGGAAAGGGTGATCCCTGAGGAGAAGTCAGAGACCAGCCAGAGATCAGTGGCCATCTTACTTCAATATGTGGTATTTGACTTTGGTGAGAAAATACCTCTTCTGGATCTTGAGTTAGACTTTCTATAGCCTTGGAACTGTAAGCTTCCCCCCCCCCAATAAACCCCCTTTATAAAAGGAAACAGATTTCTGGTAGTTTGCCTCAGCACTCCTTTGGCAGATAATACATAAAGAAGGAAATAACTTAGGGCCATGATAAAAACATGAGAGTGATTCATTGAGCATGAAACTGGAAAAGTTATGTTGACTCGTTATTAATCTATTACTGTACCTGATAGCCAGAATAGCAATGACATTTAAACATAGGTGAATAAAAGAATCATAGCTATTAAACCCCATATAAGAGAGAAGGATAAATGGAACCAAAATATATTCCAAAATATAATATCAGAGCTCAAAATGGCAATATAGCAATGGAATATATAATTTAATATCATATAATAATGTAAAAGAAAATCTTTATAAAGCTAAAGCTTCAAGAAAATCATATATATCAGAAAGGTAGATGGATAAACATAAGGAAGATATAAAAGAAGGTGTCATAGAAGTCAGAAATAAACTAGATATAAAACAAACAGAAATCTAGTAAAATTTAGTAAAATATGAGGGAATAACTAACATAGAAACCATAATTAAAGAAAGAAAATATGAAAAAAGACAGGTATGAAACAAATCAATTGAAATGAAAAAGAAATTTAAAAAATTAAGAGTAGTTGCCAGAACTAAAATGCTAAGCTGCAATTTTCAAAATGTTAAAAGCTCAAATCATACAGCTATAAATGAATATGTGGTAAAAATCTATTTATTATTTCAATTAACAGGAGAATCAGTAAGATGAGTGATTCAAAGGATTTTTAAGTACCTTATTTTAAATGGGACAACAAAATAAGATTTTGGTTCCTTTTAAATTTTTATTGCATATAATATGCATGTAGAAAAGTACATTTACCATAAGTGTAAGTGAATTTTCATGAACTGATAATATTTCTTTAAATAGGAAAAAGACACGGAAGCAGAATATTGTCATCATTCCCTTATGCAGCCTTCTAGGCAGGATTGGAAATTTATTTGTCTAGGAAGGATCTATGGAAATTCCTTTTCTCTTATGGCTTTTGAGAATTTTGTATGAGTAGATAAAACGCCAGGCTGGATGCAAGAAGAGACAAGACAAGATGAAGAAACAATGACTTCAAGGGCAGAACCATTGGAAAGTGTCCACTGAAGACATATGCTCAGGCCAAGCCTTGGGATAGAACAGGATTTCTGACCCAGGACTGCAGGGGGAAAGCCTTCTGTCCAGATGTTCAGGGAGACTTGAGCTGCCACCCCATTGCAAGATGGTGTGATCTTGCTCACGGTTCCAATGCTTGCTGAGCAAGACCACTCTCCAGGTACTTGAAAAGAGGGGGTCACCACTCTAGTAGCCGCAGAGGACTATGCATAGCTCCATAGATGACTCTCAGATCTTGATATCTAATGGAGTTCACAGGCAGGATTTCAAACTTCCTTGGGAAACCAGATCCCTTTTTTCTTCTAGTTTCTCACCTCTGGAAAGGGACTGTCTATCCTATGCAATTCCCACTAATATATTTTGGAATAAGAAAACTTCTTTTCTAGGTTTCACAGTTCCAAAGACTAGAGAGGAAGTTTTCCCCATGTTGGATCACATCCCCAACTGATTTTGATGATACTTTGGGCTTAGAAATGTTCCTGAAATGACTTAAAGATTTTGGGATAATGGGATGGTTAATATATTTTGCTCATGGGTAGAACATATCTTTTTTGTGTTCCACAGAGCAAATCATTGAAGGTTGAATTACATACCCAAATTTGGATGTATTACTTATATTAATCCTCACATCTTAGGGAGTAAACCATTTTGTAAATTGAACCTCTTGAATATATTATTTTCATTTAAGGTTTGACCAAAATGAATTAGGGTGGGTCTTTAGTACCCTTACTGGGAACTTTATAAAGAAAAGAAACTGGAAACCAAGAGCTAGAGAATGCCATGAAGAAAGAAGCTGGAAAACAGAGAAAATAGTAAGAAATAAAATCAGACACAAGGAGAAAGATCTCTCCATGTGACAGGAAGCAGAGATCCAAGTTCAGGAACCCCAAGAATTGCAGTAAGCCTGCAACAATGCTACAGAATTTTGGGATAAAGCAGGCCTTGCTGTTATTTGCATGTGGCCCTCCAGCTTTCAAAACCCTGATCCAATAAATTTGTGTTTTTTAAGCCAACTCAATTGGTGTTTGTCATAGAAGTCTGGGAAAGTAAAAGAGTTTTTGACAGAACTGACATGATATACATTAAAAGATTTGTTATAGAAATTGGTTCATAGCATGACTGTGATGGTTTCCAAGGCTGAATTCTGCAGGACAGGCTGTGAGTTGGAAACTCCCATTATGGTGAAGTTGAACTTCCAGTAGAGTTTGGCTACCTGAAGTAGAAATTCTTCTTTCTAACTTCTGATAACTTCAGTTATGTTTTTTAAGAACTCCCACTAATTGGATAAGGAGACTCCCCACATTCCTTGAGAAATCTTCATTGTAGAGGCAGATGAAATGTGTTGTAAAGGTAATGAAATGATTATAAATGCACATCCATTTATGAAATACCTCACAGTGAAAATCATGCCCAAGTTGACACATGAATATAAACATCACAGTAATTTTCATGAATGCTATATATGATAAGTTAAACTTTTATGTAAATTCATAATGTAAAGAAAATACTGCACAATTTACTCATTTGAATAATTTAAGAAAGAGTGATGAACTAGTGAAAATTCATTGAAAGTTTAATTCTAAAACAGCTAGAATTTTATTTAAATATTTCAAAAACAATTTAAGAAAATGAACATTTTTATACTACAAAGAAAACCTTTATATACATTAAAAAAATAAAGATCCCTGAAGAGAAAAATATCTAATACTATTTCTTAAATTTAAATAAAATTAATCAAGTATAGGAAATGAAGAAAACATACCTTCTTAAATAAAATTTGAAAAGTAGAGAAAATTAAAACTGCAATTCCAGATTATGTAGAGGCATTTTTCAAAGGAAATATTAACAAGCTACCTGAAAGAAATTTATGGAATTTCACAAAATTTGGATTGATGGTCAATTCATAGTTTTGCAACTTTTCTCTATTAAAATTCATAAAACAAAAGAACCAAGTATTTAACTAGAAAATATATATCTTTTTAAAACCAGGAAAAATGAAATGATTTTTTAATAATGCCAAAATTAAACAAAGACATAGTAAATACTGAAGTTTGTTGATGCATCAGAGAATTGTTAAGGTTTTCAAATGATTAGCAGGTAGATGCAAAGATTTAAGCTCATGAATTTACAAAAATTCAGGACTTCAAGCAATGCAAAATGAGATTCTTGATTTCACTAATATACCAAGAAAACTTCATCTCCCAAATTAAATGACAGAAGAATAACCAAAGGTTATTGTGATGAAGGAAAACAAATGCTCCAAAATAGAAACAGAAAATAGCAAAAATTTATATATTTATATGCAGTATAGATACACATACATAAGATTTGTCTAGAAGACCATGAATAAAACTCTTAAAAAATGATTAGGATATTTGTATTTTCTGTAATAATTTAACATGTTACAAAATTTTCTTCAAGGTTAACATATACTTTGTTCTATAGTTTAATTCTATCGCAATATTTTAATTTTTTACAAGAGCAAAAAGAAGTTCTCTTTTTCCTTTATAACTGTTTGGTTATAAATAAGATTATCCAGAAATATTTACATAACATCAGTGAGTATTTAAATAACAATATCTATTGTGTTTTCAAAATTGTGCAAGAATATAAGCATTCTGATGATGCTGGTCAAATTTATTGTTACTACATTATATTATTTCTATTCATCATCTGATTTAATCTTTAAGGTAACTATATGAATTTAAAATTATTTTTCTGGTACAGTTAAGGATACTAGATTTTTACTTTCAGTGACTTCCTAAGGGATATACAGCTAATAAACTGACAGATCAAGACCATAAACACTGGATTTTTCAGGCAAAGCAGCAGTCTTTGAGATTGATCTATATTTTTCTTTACAGAATAAATTATTTCTGAAAGTGCTTTTCATAATAAAAATCTCTGAAATTGGAATATGCATGGGAATTTCAATAATAGAGTTTGAAAAATAGCATTACTTTTTATTTTTTGTTGTTGCAGATTAGTTGCCTTTAGAAATACATACATTTAAACAACAGGTTTAACACGTATTTCATGGCTTCTAATTACTATGTGGAATTCTAAAACATATTCTTGAAATGTTTCATCATGTGTGGTCTAATAGAGGATGGCTCAACAGAAATTCAAGTTAATTAAATGATGCTACTGTATTTAGAAAATGAATACCCAAAAGGGAAAGGAAAAAAAGGTACACTAAAATATTCAGTGTCACTTACATTTCAATTGTCTCCAGCCCTGGCTCTTCCGCATGACTCTAATGAAAGCAGTTTTTACTTCTTTGTTCCTAAAATTATAAGTGAGTGGATTCAGCATGGGGATCACCATAGTATAAAACACAGAGGCCACTGGATCCTTTCTCAAAAAGTAGTAATTCTTTGGTTTTAAATAAGTAAAAATAGTACTGCCATAAAAGAGGGTGACTCCCAGGAGGCAGAGGGCATGAGTAGAGAAGGCTTTGCTCTTTGCTGAAGTGGAATTAATTTTTAGGATAGTAGACAGAATAGACTCCTAGGACACAGTGATTGTTGTAAGAGACACCATTGTATTTAAACTACTGAGAATGAATATCAAGATTTCAGTGTCATGAATGTCAATACAGGACAGGACTAAAATTGGGGTTGTGTCACAGAAAAAGTGATAGATTACACTGGATTTGCAGAAATGCAAGCTGTTCATGGGAAGAACAATGAGTAATGATTCTGTAAAGCCAATTGTGTAGGACCCAGTTATGAGGGCATAGCAGAGTCTCATGGACATAACAAACGGGTAGTGAAGAGGCTTGCATATAACTACATAGTGGTCATAGGCCACTGAAGTAAGAAAGTAAAATTCAGTGACAAACAAGAAGACAAAAAAATATAATTGTGTGAAGCAACCCTTGAATGTAATAAATTTGTCGGAACTCAGTAAGTTTTCTAAGGTGTTAGGTGTGATGACCCTTGAATTACTGAGGTCAAGGAATGACAGGTGACTAAGGAAATAGTACATAAGAGTGTAAAGCTGGAGATCCAGACGAATTATCAGTTTCATCCCTGCATTCCCCAGCACAGTAATCAAGTATATCAGGAGAAATAGCATAAATAGGACCTGCTGAATATCTTCAGATTCTGTCAATCCCAGAAGGATGAAGTCAGGCACATTTGTGTTATTCCTACTTCCCATAATATGTTTTACTGTTGTAAACTATTGAGAAATCAAATGTGATACTGAGCATAAATTACTTCAAAACAGTTTTTTTTTTTTTGTAAAGAAATAGGAATGATCTGGAAGTTTTTAAAAAATTAATTTAATTATTTTAGAAATTCATAATAAAGAATAGTTTGCCAAATATGGCTGAAAAAAATCTTAGTTTGACTGCCAAATATAAATTTGATATAAATCAACTTTTGGATATTGTATAGTGGGGATACATATATATTGTCTAATTAGAATGACGATGACTGTTATAAATACTTCATTAATACATTTATTCAGATTAAAATATTATATTGTAAGCATTACTATTCTACACATTTTTTTTTAATGAAAAAAGGGCATGGAAATTAAAGTAACTAATTCAGAGTCACAAACATTAAGTATTATTGCTTCTGTAATTCTACCAAAGTTGGCTGAGTCCAGAGATCATGCTCATAACATTATATTCCTACTTATATTTAATTTCAGAAAAAATTAGAGAAAGTCATGCATCATTTTTTCTTATTTTGCATCCAGTATTATATAATAGTAATGACAGATCAGACGTTAAAACCTTAGGTTTATTAATATTACAGAGTACACATTACTATTAAGTTTCAGAAGATAAGTATTTTAAGCAATTATTTAATAAAAATTCCTCCAAATATTGTATTTATTACATTGTCCATTGCTTGATTTCTCTGATTCCATCAATTTTATATTTCCATTTCTACAAATGTTGGTATTACTTAGTTAAGACCTAAATGATATGTAGGTATATATGCATATTCTCATAATAATGTTCCCATTTTTTGAGATAAACTATAAAGCTTTAACTTGAGATTAATACTTACCATGAGTCAAAGTTGGTGAAAAGCTTTTTCCAGCATTATCTGTGTAGACATTTATCAACCTCAAGTTTTTCTCACAAATAAAATATGTAAATCATATAAGGGGCCAGAAATTTCTGAGATGTTAGTTTCCTTTCAAATAACAGGTTTAATTTTTTCTGCATGTATTTTTATCTTTTTTTAATTTGAGGTACAATAAATAACCATAAAAATTTTGTTCATTGCCTGTTCAAATAGAAAATTCACATGGACATTTTGTCTCACAAGTGTACCAGGAAGCCACTGTGAGTACAAACAAAGCAGAGAATCCCTTGCCTTTCATCCTGATAAAGCCAAGGCATCTCTTATATTGAGGGTTGCTGGTAATGCCATGCTTGGTCATCTCTGGGACCAATTATCCAATAAGATTACTTGGCATGATCCCAAGGGTAAAGATTCAAGGACAAATGCATCCATATTATGTTAGTAACTGAGAGTTTATTCCTCTTGGAAGCCTCAAAATGTTGAGCAGCATTTTGGTATTCTGTTATGATGCTTTAATTTAAAACTGGATGAAAGAGGATGTATCTCTAGAGAAATGTTTAATTATTCTGTTGCTGAAAGGCCAGATAATTTACCAGCAAGGATGGATTACCTCATTTTCCCTACTGACACTATCATGGGATTAAAAATGGTTTATTATACATATATTATTATACAAAATAATTAAAGGAAAAAATGAAAATCATTCATAAATATTGTTATTATTTAGATGTATTTGCCTCAAAGTATTTTACTTTGTGCATGTAAAGTTTATTTATATGTATACTTATATGTTTATATAATTTTGTCATGCTCAATTTACAATAATATCATTATATTATTATTAAATATTTATAATATACCTTGACTTCTTTTACAATAAACCTTGAAAAACCCACAATTTCATTTATTTTGCTTTGACTAGTGCAGCATTACTAACTTTTTTCTAGGAGTGCGCACGAGTTAATGAATGGGAGTTTTTGAGGCATGACAAAAAATGTGGTGTTTCTCCAGTCAGGTTTGAGAGTGAGACTAATTCATTGACAAAGCATATGTAATGAATTTAGTCACAACAATAATTTTGCAGTTTGTTTTATTAGTTTAATTTATTGGCAATTATTCTATTAAAAGAAACATGTTTGAAGAATATAAATATCTGTGCTGAGATGAGTATATTTTTTACCATTAATGGCCAAAAGCTTACTCTTCTATACACAAT
Source organism: Tolypeutes matacus (assembly GCA_026826555.1). Taxonomy (NCBI): domain Eukaryota; kingdom Metazoa; phylum Chordata; class Mammalia; order Cingulata; family Chlamyphoridae; genus Tolypeutes; species Tolypeutes matacus. The sequence continues at coordinate 1,273,355 of JAKSZT010054271.1, read as the reverse complement.
CAGGTGAAATGAATCTTCATGAATCTTAATTAAAGATAATGAAATCAATTTTCATGTTGATTTAGAAGTAACTCATACAAGAAATACTGTTTATACTTTAGAATATTCAGAGTGAATTTGTTTGCATAGATCAAGATATTACAAAATGATATTTCATATATTAAAGTTCTGAGTATTCAATTCTTAAACTCATCAAATATTCATTGATACTTTAAAAAGCTTATTTGAAGATCCAAAGGTTAGCATCAACTTATTTCACAATAGGGGCTCTTAGGGTTTTAGATATTCTATGTAAATGCCACCTCAATAGGGTCTGCTTCTTCCTTTATATAATCTAAAGGAGTTTTCTTTTAGCCATTGAAATAAACTTTTTATAGACATTAAGTGTACTTTCAAGTAATTTAAGCAACAGTTGAAGAAATAATATTTTACAAAACTTTTCTGGCTAATATTTTGCTGAATCATTGTGTGATACTAATATCACACATCTAACAGTTTTTAAAAAATGGTGAGTGATCAGGAATAAGAAAAACAGAAAGGAAATATGACTTATTTGCCCTACATTTCAACAAAATTTGAACTTTATCCCTGACAATTATTCAATATCATTTATATATATATATATATATATTAACAGTGAATAACAGTGGGGAATGTTAAATTGTATATATAGAAACTGTATAAAAAAATTAGTCTATGGATCTACACCACTCAAACAGTGAACGCTAAGAAAATCTTGAACATTAGTTAATAGTACAATTTTAAAAATGTGCCATCATCAATTGTAACAAATGTTAAACACCATTGCAACTTTTTGGTGGTGGGTTAATGTACAGGAATCCTGTATTTTACTCATGTGAATTTGGTACATTTGATGAATAAATATTGAAGCATTGCTACTAAACATGGTCTATAGTTTACATTATGGTTTACACTCTGCACTGTACAATTTTGTATAGGTCTCAACAAAATGTATAATGGCTTGTATTCATAATTGGATTATCCTGCAGAGCAATTCTAATGTCCCCAAAATGACCTGTATTACACCTTTTCTTCCTTCCCCTTCCCCACAGAATCTCTGGTGACAACAATCTTTATATCACTATTTTAAATTCTTCCATTGCTAGAATAGTAATAAGTCTACTTTGGTCCATAGTTCCATTCCTCCCTTATATTTGTTTATTCCTCAAGCTTGAGGATTTTGGGATGGCGATGTCCACTCTGCTTCCACTTGTGAGAGGGCTTAGGTCCCATGGGGCAAATGGATGGAACTGTCTTGCTTGCAGTTTTAGATAGTCTCTGTTTTTTGGTATGTGTTTTCCATCATCATCCTTTTGTTAGTTGTCCTGTTGTGTCCACTGAACTGGAGAATAGGTATTGGCCACACCTCTGCTGAGATTCAGTCTTCAACTAGCATATGAACAGACTGAAGATTTAAATCTCTGGGACATATATTTAAAGAGTATACTGCTAATTATAGGTTCAAATAAAAGGGGTAGAAGAGCCTTGTGTAGGAAATTATAAATGAGTTTAACTCTGTTCCAATGGGGAAAGAGGTTAACATATATGAAGGTAAGGCCCACTGATTGGGTGCTGATTTCCTGAATTTGGGTGCCTGCTTATAGTGTCCACATGTCTCTAGATCTCTCAGGAGATCCCCCTCCCCAGCTTGAGGCATTGTTTAATGTGGAAATTGGTGAGAGCTTCCTGACACATGCATAAGAGTAACCTCAGGAATAAATACTATCAACATAAGCTGTTTGTGAGTTTCTAGGAATTTGTCCCTTTCTTCTAAGTTATCCATCTTGTTGGCATACATTTTTTAAAAATATCCTCTTATGATACTCTTTATTTCTGTGGGTCAGCAGTTATATCCCCTCTCTTGTTTTCATTTTATTATTTTATTTTATGTAATTGCATCTTCTCTCTTTTTTTCTTTGCTGGCCTACCTAGGGATTTGTCAATTTTGTTAATCTTATCAAAGAACTAGTTTTAGGTTTTGTTAATTTTTTGAAGTGTTTTTTATTCCCAATTTAATATAGTTCTTCTCTAATCTTTGTTATTACCTTCTTTCTGCTTGCTTTAGAATTAGTTTGTTGTACTTTTTCTAATTCCTCTAGGTGTGCAGTTAGATCTTTTATTTTAGCTCTTTTTTCTTTTTTAATGTAAGCATTTATGGGTATATTGCTGCGTTCCATAGATTTTGATATGTTGTGTTCTCATTTTCATTCATTTCAAGGTAGTTACTAATTTCTTTTGCAAGTTTTTCCTTGACCCACTGATTGGCTAAAAGTGTGTTATTTAATTTTCATATCTTTGTGCCTATTATGGTTCTCTGTCCCTTATTAATTTTCAGCTTCATTCCATTGTGGTCACAGAAATTACTTTGTATGATTTCAATCTTTCTGAATTCTTTGAGTCTTGTTCTGTGATTTAGCATGTGGTCTATCCTGGAAGATAATGCATGTTGGTTTGAGAAGAATGTGTACCCTGCTGTATTTGCATGTAATGTTCTGTATATGTCCATTAGTTCAAGATCCTCTAACATATTATTCAAAGTATCTGTTTCTTTATTAACTCTCGGTTGAGATATTCTGTCTATTAAAATACCCCACTATAATTGTAGAAGCATCTATTACTCCACTTAATTTTCTAATGTTTGCCTCATGTATTTTGGGACACTCTGATTCTTTCTTCTTCATAGATTACCACTTTTATTAATATATAGTGTCCTACTTTGTGTTTTACAATAGTTCTGCATTTAAACTATATATTTTTTTTCTGATATTAAAATTGCTACTCCCACCCATTTTTTAGATATTGTTTGCATGTAAAATTATTTTCCAACAATTCAATTGCAACTTCCTTGCATCCCTGGGTCTAAGGTGAGTTTCTTGCATACATAATTTAGATGGGTTATATTTCCTTATGCATTCTGCCATGATGCAGTACTTACATTGGCCATTTTTTTCTTTAGATTTACAAATGCAATATTTTGTTTTTATTTCTCTTTTTAACCTTTTAGTTACTCTTACTAATAATTTTCCTTTCCAAAATCTCCTCCAACCCTCTCTCTAGTGTTTTGTTTGTTTGTTTTTCCTTTCAACCCACAGTACTCACTTTAGTATTTCTTGTAGTGTGGATTCTTGTTTACAAGAATCATTTTCTGTTTATCTGTGAATATTTTTACCTTCAATTTTTTTTAAAGATTTAGGTTTTTTAATCCCCCCCACCGTTGTTTTTGCTCTCGCTGTCTACTCTCTGTGTCCATTTGCTGTCTGTGCTCTCTATGTCTGCTCATCTTCTCTTTAGGGGGAACCAGGAACCTAGCATGGGACCTCCCATGTGCTAGATGGAAGCTCAGTCGCTTGAGCCAAATCTGCTTCCCTATCCTTCAATTTTGAATGACAACTTTGCTGGAAACAAAATTCTTGGTTGACGGTTTTTGTTTTTTCTCTTTTTCTCTTAAAACACCTTAACTACTTTATACCACTTCCTCCTTGTGTCATGGCTTCAGGTGAGGAATCAGTGCTTAATCATATCAAGTTTCCCGTACATGTGATGGATCTCTTTTCTCTTGCTGCTTTCAGAATTCTCTCTTTGTCTTAAGAATTTGAGAATTTGTTAAATATGTGTCTTGGAGTAGGCATGTTAGGGATTATACTTTTTTTTTCTTTTTTTTTTTTAGGTTCAGTACTTTTTTATTCTCTATTAGAAAAGTTGTGGGTTTATAGGAAATCATGCGTACAATACAGGATACTTTTAAACCACTCTACCACCAACACCTTGCATTGTTGTGGAACACTTGTTAAAAATGAATGATAATTTTTATAATTTTAATATTTTTATAATTTTACTATTAAATAAAGGCCATGGTTTAACTTACGGTTCACTCTTTTTTTTTATTTTATTTTTTTTTTATTATTATGGGTAAAATCAAAATTCTCACAATACATACAAACATTTGCAAAATGATATATAAATATATATGCATATATGTGTATTTGCTTACAAAAATATTATTTATATATATATATATATATACATATATTTTAAGAGGTGCTTAGATTACCCAAAATACTACACGGAACCCACTAGGATTCCCATGTTGCCCATGTACCACACCTCCCACCACATCCCACACAAACATCTCCCACAGTGTGGCCCACCACCCTCAATGAACTTACACATCCTGGAGCCTTGCCACCAACCATAGACCACAGTTCACACTGTAGACCACACTCTCTCCCACTCATTTCTTAGTGGTGTGTGCTGATTTAAAATGGCCTACATCTGTTGCCACAACAGTACTCAGGACAACCTCCAACTCCCAAAGAAGCCCCTGTATTTCAACTGCTCATCCCCTCCCTACCCCAAAAGTGTCAAGTGGCCACTGGCTCCACCTCATTGTTATAATTTCTTGCATTGCTAGAATCACCATATGTGAACAAGAGAATACCATCAAGTCCACTCTAGTCCATAGTTCTTCCCCCAATCCAGAGGGGACTGGGATGGTGATGTCCACTCCAACTCCAAGTGAGAGAGGGCTTATATCCCATGGATATGGTGGGTGGGATGATCCTGCCTGCAGATGCAGGCCCTCTCCATTCCCTGGGATGGCCATTGCCCATCGTTGTCTCCTCAACAGGTGACTTGGATGAGTCCATTGAACTGTAGGGTAGGAGTTGCAGCTCCACCTAGATTTCATGCACACCTGGCACATAGGTAGGCCAGAGGCTCCAGTCTCTGGAAGTATACCTAAAAACTCCAGCATCACATGTAGGTTTGAATAGAAGGGACTGGTGAACCATGTGCAGGGAGGACTTATTTGAGTCTAATTCTGTCACTCTCAGGAGCACAGATTCCAAAATAGAACCCACTGATAAGGCATCAGTCTCTGGGGCTATCCCCCCTTATATAGGACCAGGGTGTCTCCGGAGCTCTCAGGAACCCCACTGAGTGGGGTGATAGGCACTTAGATGTTCTATGAGCTCCTACTGAGGTGTGCGTAAGAGTTACCTTTGGGATGACCTCCTGACTCTCTTTGAAGTCTCTTAGCCACTTGAACTCATTTGTCTTTACCATTTCCCCCTTTTATTCAAGGTCTTTTTCCAGTTCTGTTGCCAGTTGGCACTTCGGAAAAGTTTTAAATTAGCAATAATCGTGCCTCGGATAAACCTCATTGGCTACAATACTGCCACTGCGCAAAGCTGCCAGTTGGCACTTGGTATTAATCCCTCGTTGCCAGGGAGGCTCATCCCCGGGAGTCATGTCCCACGTTGGGGGGAAGGTAATGCAATCATATGCTGAGTTTGGCTTAGAGAGAGGCCACATTTGAGCAACAAGGAGGCTTTCAGGTGGCAACCCTTAGGCACCCCACAACTGCAGGCTATTCTCATTTACAAGAGCAAAGACTCACAAGGGTAGTCATCAATAAAAAAAAAAATAAAAAATAAAAAAAAAATCAGTGGGTCATCCTATTTTGACAGGCACTGTCCCTACACTCAGAGGACTATTGCTGCTCCCTTGGAGACTGTGGCAGATCTCCCCAGGCTAGGTATTCAGATTCCCTCATTTATTGTGTGATTATCCACCCATCGTGACCATGCCCCATCCCCCGATCCTTTGAATGATTTTGTATATCTTTCATGTATATTTGGATGAACGAATCCCCATGAAACCCCCCCAGACACCCCACCCAATAATCCCCCGCAGTACCCATTGTAACCCTTCTGTGATCCAAATCCTCCGTGAACATTTAGTCCATAAAATAATCAAATACACTTACTAGGAAAAAGAAACAAGTGTGATAAGCTTACATGCAAGAGACAAACATAAGGAAACTCAGGGGAAAAAAAAAAAAAGAGAGAAGGAAAAAAAAACAATAATCAAACAAAGAACAAAACAAAATAAAATATAATTAGTGGATTTGGACATTCAAAAAATGGGCAAAAAAGCAAAGGAAATGCCTTTAATATATATATATATATATTCATTTATTTTTCCTTCCTCTTTTCTTTTTTCCCTTTTTTCCTTCCCTTTATCACTGTGTTATCGGATGTCTGGTGTGCCATGACACCTTACTCCTCTCAATCCCCATTGTCTCCCAATTTTTCATTTAATTTTCAAAGAAGTTTTAGGTCACAACAAAGTCACACACGGAGTGCCAGAGACTCCCAGATACCAAACCACCCCTCCTTCCCACCCCATATTAACTCCCCCCCCCTTTTTTTTTGGTTGTTAGCATTTTTATAACTGTTATGCAGGTAGCAAAATATAGCAGCTAAACTTTGTCAGTGATTTACAGTATAGTTTACAATTTAGATGATACAGTTTAATAATTTTGATGATATTTACCATATCCTGTGTCCATTACTGTAAGGTAATGAAAAACCTTCCCCATGACCACCAAACAACCCATTAGTTCTTGACTGTTCCCTTCTCCCCAGTCCCCCAGGGCCCATGATACCCGCCTCTCCCAAACCATGGAATGTCAAGACTCACAGTTACATGCCCTGGGGATTTGAACCAGCACTTCCTAATCCACCCACCCCCCAGTGCTGCACCACCAAACCCAGGAACACCACCACTCATCTGCCCCATCCCCCAAAATGCAACCACACTCTGTCCCTTTACCATAGATTATGTCCATATGGGTGATGGCTCAAAGCCTGCTCTTCTCTTACTCTCCATTGTTAACCTATCTTTCAGACAATGGTTCTCAGAGACTGCTCACTTTCCTCAGTTCAGAATAGTGAGGTCATATACTGTTCATCCTTCAGTGCCTGGCTTGCTTCACTCAACATAAGGTCTTCAAGATTCATCCACGTTATTCCATGTGTTAGCACTTTGTTCCTTCTTACAGCTGAGTAATATTCCATTGTATGTATGTACCACATTTTGCTTATCCATTTGTCTGTTGATGGGCACCGGGGCTGATTCCAGCTTTTGGCAATGGTGAACAATGCTGCTATGAACATTGGTGTGCATATAGCTGTTTGTATTTTTGTTTTAGTTCTTCTGGGTATATACCCAGCAGTGGAATTGCTGGATCATATGGAAGATCTATTGCTAGTTTTCTGAGGAACCGCCAAACTGTCCTTCACAGTGGCTGGACCATACCACTGTCCCACCAGCAGTGGATGAGGGTTCCTATTCCTCCACATCCTCTCCAACATTTATTGTCTCCTGTTTTTTTTAATAGCTGCCATTCTGATGGGTGGAAGATGGTATCTCATTGTAGTTTTGATTTGCATTTCCCTGATAGCAAGTGATGTTGAGCATTTTTTCATGTGCTTTTTAGCCATATTTATTTCTTCCTTGGAGAAGTGTCTTTTCAGGTCACTTGCCCGTTTTTTATATGGGTTGTTTGTCCTTTTATTTTCGAGGTGTAGGATTTCTTTATATATGCAGGATATTAGGCTCCTATCAGATATATGGTTGCCGAATATTTTTTCCCATTGGGTAGGTTGCCTTTTTATTTTCTTAATAACATCCTTAGAGGTGCAGAAGTTTTTAATTTTGATCCCATTTATCAAGTTTTTCTCTTTCTGCTCGTGCTTTGGCTGTGAAGTTCATGAAACCATTTCCTATTACAAGGTCCTGTAGATGCTTCCCTACATTATCTTCCAAGGTTTTTATGGTTTTGGCTCTTATATTTAGATCTCTGATCCATATTGAGTTGATTTTTGTATAAGGTGTGAGATGGTATTCTTCTCTCATTCTTTTGGATATGGATATCCAGTTCTCCAAGCACCACTTGTTAAAGAGGCCACTCTCTCCCAATTGAGTGGGTTTCGTGGCCTTGTCAAATATCAGATGACTGTATATACGAGGATCTATATCACAACTCTCAATCTGGTTCCATTGGTCAGTAGGTCTATCCTTGTGCCAATACCATGCAGTTTTGATCACTGTAGCTTTGTAGTATGTTTTAAAGTCAGGTAATGTGATACCTCCAACTTCATTTTTCTTTTTTAATATATCTTTTGCAATTCAGGGCCTCTTGCCTCTCCAAATATATTTTGTGGTTAGTATTTCCAGTTCCTTAAAAAATATAGTGTTGACTTTTATTGGGATTGCCTTAAATCTGTAGATTAGTTTGGGTCAGATAGATATCTTGATGATGTTTAGTCTTCCTATCCATGAACAGGGAATATTTTTCCATTTATTTAAGTCTTCTTTGATTTCCTTTAACAGTGTTGTGTAGTTTTCTGTATATAAGTCCTTTACATCTTTAGTTAAATTTATTCCTTGGTATTTGATTCTTTTGTTTACTATTGTAAATGGTATTTTTTTTCCTGATTTCCTCCTTAGTTTGCTGGTTATTGGTTTACAGAAATGCTACTGATTTTTGAGTGTTGATCTTATAGCCTGCAACATTACTGAACTCCTTTATAAGTTCTAGAAGCCTTGTTGTCGATTTCTCAGGGCTTTCTATGTATGGGATCATGTCATCTGCAAATAATGAAATTTTTACTTCTTCTTTTCAAATCTGGATGACTTTTATGTCCTTTTCTTGTCTCAGTGCTCATGCAAGTACTTCTAAGACAATTTTAAATAGGAGTGGTGATAGTGTGCATCCTTGTCTTGTTCCCGATCTCAGAGGGAAGGATTTTAGGATTTCACTGTTGAAAATAATGTTAGCTTTGGGTTTTTCAAATATACCCTTTATCATTTTCAGAAAGTTTCCATCTATTCCTATCTTTTGTAGTGTTTTTATGAGGAAAGAGTGCTGTATTTTGTCGAATGCTTTTTCTGCATCTATAGAGATGATCATTTGATTTTTTTCTTTCAGTTTGTTTATGTGGTGTATTACATTGATTGATTTTCTTATATTGAACCATCCTTGCATACCTGGGATGAAACCCACTTGGTCATGGTGTATAATCCTTTTGATATGTTGTTGAATGCGATTAGCAAGTATTTTGTTAAGGATTTTAGCATCTAGGTTTATTAGAGTAATTGGTCTGTAATTTTCCTTTCTTGTGGTATCTTTATTTGGTTTTGGTATTAGGGTAATGTTGGCATCATAGAATGAGTTAGGTAATATTCCTTCTACTTCTATTTTTTGGAAGAGCTTAAGTAGAATTGGTGTTAGCTCTTTCTGGAATGTTTGATAGAATTCAGCTCTGAAGCCATCTGGTCCTGGACTCTTCTTAGTTGGGAGGTTTTTAATGACTGAGTCTATCTCTTTACTTGTAATTGGGCTGTTGAGTTCATCTATTTCTTCTTTCATCAATGTCGGCTGTTTGTGGGTTTCTAGAAACTTGTCCATTTCCTCTAAATTGTCATTCTTGTTGGCATATAATTTTTCAAAGTATCCTCTTATGATACTCTTTATTTCTGTGGGGTCATTAGTGATATCACCTTACTCATTCCTTATTTTATGTATTTGCATCTGTTCTCTCTTTTTCTTTGTTAGTCTGGCTAAGGGTCTGTCAATTTTGTTGATATTCTCGAAGAACCAGCTTTTGGTTTTGTTTATGGTTTCCAGTGCTTTCTTATTCTCTATTTCATTTAGTTCTGCTCTAATCTTGGTTATTTCCTGTTTTCTACTTCCTTTAGGTTTAGTTTGTTGTTGTTTTTCCAATTCCTCCAAGTGTGCAGTTAGGTCTTCAATTTTAGCTCTTTCTTCTTTTTTAATATATGAATTTATGGCTATGAACTTCCCTCTCAGGACTGCTT
>JAKSZT010054271.1:1123222-1263268 GCA_026826555.1 Tolypeutes matacus | reverse complement strand
TTTTTTTTTTTTTTTTTTAGCCAAATGCAGGACCCAAAATAATTCCTCCTCTAGACCAACCCCCTTACGGAAGGGACCCTAGCTGGGCCCGTGGAAATTAATCAAGCATGTCCCACTTTCCGGACTCCCCAGGTTAGCTGAAGCTCTGATTAGTCAGTGAGGAATGCTAAAGATGGCAGATTCTGCCCCTTCTGGCACCGAGCTCCAGCATCACCGGGCTTCTCAGTAAATGAGTTTGAGTGTAGATTCGCGTCTGCTCTCAGCCTGATGCTGCTTCAGGTCGGCTTATCTGCTCCCCAAAGCTATGGGGCGGTGCAGACAGCCAGATCTATGTCTAAAAATATAAAATACCCTTCCCTGTCTTCCAACGGAACCCTCCCTTTTTTGGGAAGTGTCCCTTCCTCTTGGCTCCGCAGCGGCCCGGGTCTTATCCCTGGGTGGCTAGGGAAATCAGCTCCGTTCCCCGACCAAAATCCCCCCTCCGGTTCACCGGGTGCTGATTAGCTCGTTTGCTCTGTTCATACAAGGTCCAAGGGGTGCCAGGCAGCCAGATCCCCAGAAAATAAAACTTTTTCGCCCCGCCCACGGCTCCAAATGGCCGTTTTATTTTTTTTCCCTAACCGCGGAGCTCAGCAGCCTATGCCAACCTCCACCGGCAGCCTCAAAACTCACGAATCTCCACCGTTCGGTCCACGCCACCAATCCACGCAGATAGATGTCCCAAGCTTCTCACTCCACGCGTGCACAGCACAGACCCCCGGGCAGGACCCCGTCCACAATCAGCCTCGCTCTGGGAGCTTGCAGTGTGTGCCCTCCTACACTAACGCCATCTTGCCCAGGGATTATACTTTTTGGAGTGCACTTCAATTCCTGCACATGGACATCCATTTCCCTTATAAGAGATTGGAAATTTTCATTCATTATTTCATCCAACACTCCTTCTGTCCCCTTTCCCCTCTCTTCTTCCTCTGGGATGTCTAAAATGCATATGTTTGTGCATTTCATGTTATCATTCAATTCCCAGAGTCCCTGCAGATATTTTTTCTATCTTTTTATCTATCTGTTCTTCTCTCTGTGCAATTTCAGATGTTCTATTTTCGACGTCACTATTTCTTTCCTTTGCCTGTTCAAATACGCTATTATGTGCTTCCTGCCTATTTATAATTTCTTGCTTGGTGCTTTTCATCACCATCACATCTGTTATCTTTTCATGCCTATTTACAATTTCTTCTGTATATTCATCCAGTGTCTTCATAATATCCTTTATCTAATCCTTCATTTCATTAAGTTGATTCATGAGATTTGTTTGTACATCCTTGAATAGTGTTCCATGTTCAGCATCTCCTTCTGCTTTTAAGTTTTTTCAGTAGACTGGATCATGTCTTCCTCTTTCTTAGTAAGGCTTAAATTTTTTTGCTGGTTTCTAGGCATCTGTTTATCTTGATGAGATTTTTCAGTTGGTTAACTTCTCTTTCTACTTTAAGGTTTTATTTTACTTTGTTTTGCAATAAAGTTCCTCTTTGCCACTTTGTTCCACTTATTCTTTATCATTGTAATTGTCCACATTTCCCCTAAAAATATTAAGGTCATTAAAAAAAAGCAAAAGGAAAAGGAAAAGAATAATAATAATAATAACAATAATAATTAAAGGATGAAAAACGAGCTATAAGAAAGCCATGAAAAAAGAAAAGTAATGAGAGTAAAATCTCATAAAAAATAAAAAGGATTAAGAATTTAAAAGGTGGAATTAAACACAGAAACAGGGGAAAAAAAGTAAAATAAAAGTCCAGAAAGATGAGGAGAAGGGAAAAAAAAAAGAAGACCAAACAATAGAATGTGGAAAGAAATTAAAGGAACAGAAGAGGGAAAAACAAAATAATGAAAAAAAAATTAGAAAATAAAGAGAAAAGAGAAAAAAAAATGAAGGAAAAAGGGGAAAAAAATACAAGAAAAAGAGGCCTCCCTATCAGGTCACTCACAACCATCTCAGACTATTAGTGCTCCCTAATTTATCACTCTGTGACCTGCCCTTCTCAGGTAAGATACCTTGATGTAAAGAAAACAATTAAAAATAATTTATATAAAAAACTAAAAATTAAAAAAAAAACTAAAAAGAAGATCTCAGTCTAAGTTCTTTGTCACAAAGCTGCTTGTCCTGCAACTTCCTTCACTCCAGGCAGCTGGCTCTGGGCTTGACAAGCCCTTGGATCACTCTCTGGCTCACTTCTCTTCTAGCTGTTTGGGCATCTAATGGCTCCTACTCCCTGTCCCATTTTCCTCAGGCTGGTTGGACTTCTGATGGCTTGCCAGCTGCCTCTCCTGGCTCCCCTCTCACTCAGGCTGTTAGGTACCTGTCAGCCCATACCTTCCCTGATCTAGTTCCTCTCTTTGCCAAGGCTGGTGTGTGTAACAGAAGTCTGTATGATCAGTTTCCCTCTCCCCTCTCCCTGGAGCTGCTTCACTGGTTGACACTGTTCCTTTTCCCAAGAACTGGCTGAGAACCCGTCAGCCCACCTTATAAACCCTCCACCTCAACTCTGCTGTCCCTGTGAACTGGCTGGGTACAGGTCCCTACACTTGTTAGCCCCATATTTCCCCCATTTCAAGAAGCTGCTGGGCACTGGGACACACCTTTGGTTGCCTGGTATCTTTCCTTACTCTTTGAGTTGTCTGAGAGCTGGTCTGCCAGCCAAGTCATTTCCCCAGATTGCCTCTCCTTCTGAGCTGGCTTGCCTACCCTATCTCCCACAGCTTCCCTCTCCTCAGCCAAGTGGTTCCCCCATCTCTAGCTGTCCTCTCCAATTGCCTCTCCATCCTGTGGCTTCCCTTCTCTCAGGTAAATCTGACTATCTTCCTGCAGTTTCTGGAGGAGGAGTGCAGCCTGCCATTCCCTACTCATCCATCTTGGACCCCATAATGCTTACTTTTATATATATTCTAACTTTTGCATTGTAGCATATTGAGTGTCTTCTCACTTTTATCTAGATATATTTTTCATCTATTTTCCTTGTGGTTATGTTGGGTTAAAATTTCACATCGTAAGTATAAAAATCATATTTGGTTTGACACCAATGTTACTTCAATGCCGTAAACCAATAATTTTCCTATACTGCTCTTGTACTTGTTACCACTTATATCTTTTTACATTTTATATCCAAAACAAAGCTTCATCATTACTTTTTATGCATTTGCATTTTAGCATATGCAGGAAGTAAGAAGTGCAGTTATAAACAAAACAACACACTATAATAATAAAGATGATTATAATTACACAAATAGTTACTTTTACCTTAGGTCTTTATAAGTTTATGCCACAATGAACCACTTTCTGGTGATCTTTCCTTTCTTAGGAATAACCTTTAGCATTGCTCATAGGCATGTCTAGTGGTGAAGACCTCTTAGCATTTGTTTATCTGAGAATGTCTTAATCTCTCCATCATTTCTGAAAGAAATTCTCCCAGTTATAAAATTCTTGGCTCATAGTTGTTTTATTTTAGCATATGAATATGTCAATCCACTGTCTTTTGGCCTCCATGGCTTCTGATGACAATTCATCACTCAATCTCATTGTATACTCTTTTACTTTTGTCTTACAGCTTTCAGAACTCTCCCTTTGTCTGTCACATTTAATAGCATCAAAAATATGTGAGGGGTACCCTTTTCTTTATGTTTATTCTGTTTGGGGTTCTCTGAGTTTCATGGATGTGCAAATCCATGTATTTTGCTAATTAGGGGAAGTTCTAACAAAATATCATGACACTAGTAAAAGGTCAGACATAAAGACCATTAGAATTGAATTGGAAGTTCAGGAATAAACCTTCATTTCTATGGGCAATTGATTTTTGACAGGGGTGCCACATCTACTCAATGATGAGAGAATAGTTTCTTCATCATTTGGTATTGGGAGAACAGTCCCCAACCCACCTTATTATTTTATTATATCATAAACCATATAATTTACCTAAAGAATACAATCATTGGCATTTGGTATAATCATAGATTTGTGCATTCACCATTTCAATCAATTTTAGAGCATTTTCATTACTACAAAAAGAAAAGAAAACAAACAAAAACCAGTATCATACTCATATGTTAGTGCTAATTACAAATCCTATGATGCTTTCACATTTTCTATTCGTTTCCAAATATTTACAAACACTATTTTTTACCAATTCTGCACATATTACATTTCAGCTTCCCATTCTCTAACCACATTCTACTCTCTGGTGACTTACATTCTAACTACTAACTCTATGAGTTTGCACATTACATTTGTTCATAATAATAAAAACATGCAATATTTATACTTTTGTGACTAACTTGCTTCACTAAACATAATGTTTACCAGGTTCATTCACTATGTAAAATGTTTCAAAACTTCATTTCTTCTTAGAGCTGAATAACATCTCATTGTGTGTATATATACCACAGTTTGTTTATCCATTCATCAGTTAATGGACATATGAGTTCCTTCCATTTTTTGGCAATTGTGAATGATGTCACTATTAACATCAGTGTGCAAATGTATGTTCCTGTCACTGATTTCAGTTCTTCTGGGTATATTCCTAGGAGAGTTATTGTTGGGACACATGGTAGGTCTATACCTAATTTCCTTAGGAACTACCAAACAGAGTTCTACAGTGTCTGTACCATTCTACATTCCCACCAACAATGAATAAGCATTCCAATCTCTCCATATTATCTCCAACATTTGTAGTGTTCTGTTTTATTTAGAGTGGTTATTTTAATCGGTGTGAAATGATAACTCCTTGTAGCTTTGATCTGAATTTCCTTAATAGGCAGTGATGTTGAACATTTTTTCATAACTTATATTTCTTCTTTAGAAAAATGTCTATTTAGGTCTTTTGCCCATTTTTTCCATACTCACATTCATGTTTATTTCAATCCTATAGTACACACTGACTATAATACCCTTGAAAAATACTTTCATGTCTCCTTCATAAGTTATTAAATTCTACCACCCATTTTTATAAATTAAATTTACTAGCGAAAACCACATTTTAAAAAACAGTAAAAGAATAGATGATCACAATCAACAAAAGAAATGAACTCAGGAATTTAAAGCAGTATTATGTCAGGAAGTTTATCTTCATGGTAAACATTCACTTTTTGCAAATCTCACTTGGCTTCCCTTAATTAAAAAACTGAAAGGACAGCCATGGTACTTGGAATGAAATACTGAAAGCAGGAAGCTATTGAAGAAGACCACTAGTCCTAATTCCACTAGACAAATTTTTCATCTTTTTCCAGAATCTCCTTTGGAAGTCTCAGCTTCATTTAGAAGAATCATTCCCATGGTGAGAGCAGCATTCCATATGGGAATAATATGTGACTCTGCCATGAATCGAGCCTGGCTGCTCCCTTGAATGTAGCTCACTTGTCCATTGTGAGGGTTCATATGAGGGTATGGAGGCCCACAGATATGATTCCACATGTGGCCAGAAGTCACAGCAAAGAGGATACACAGAGACACCATGGCCCAGCCAGGCTTGTTACAGATGAATTCTGTTTCTCCTTCCTAAATAAAGTAAACCACCAACAAGTGACACCAACAGGGCAAAAGCAATGGTGCCAGAGTTATTGGGTGGTCTGAAGACCTGAATATGAACATCTGTTCTGTCAATAATCCATTTTGCTAGTTGTTCTGCCACCAATCTGATTCTTTGAAAGGCAAATGTATCAGCTCTCTGAGGCCTGCCTTTTGGAGGAGATTGCATGAATGTATGGGCAGACATCATGAAAAGCTGTTGAAAAACACCTGTCCACTCATCATAGTCCATCATACTGAAGAGGAGTTTGTTACAAAGAGCAGATGAAGAGTGCCAGGAACTGGCCAGCACTTGATATTCTTCCTTAGCTTGCCTGCACACAGAACACTGTCACTGAGGTTGGAGAACAGGGAGCACAGCCATTATAGAACAGTTTCGAGGTGGTGCCTTTATAAATTTGGGGGATTTTTCACCATTCATTTGGAAGATTCCATCCGCTGTTCTCTTTTTTCTTCTTTCCTTCCCAGAGCTGCAGGAGGAAAGGAAAACTCCCAGTAGGCAGCTGCCACAGCCTTCGCCTCCCCTGCCTAAGGCATTAAGGAGCGTCCCTGGTCCTAATCACAGAGGTGCAGTCTCCTCCACTCTTGGTAAATATTGCACACTCAGCTTCTCTAAGCGCCCTACAGCCCCCAATCATGCCTGCCGCCAGGAGCCCCCTTGTTGTGCCCTAGCAGGGATGGCAATGGCATAGAAAGAGACTCATTTGGCAGCCTAAAAGGACACGAAAGAGGAGACTGACAGAGATTCTGGTTCAGCAGGAGAAGGAACCTGAAAAGCATTTTGCCCATTTATTAATCAGGTCATTTGTCTTTTTATTGTTGAGTTGTAGGATCTATTTATATATCATGGATATTAAACCCTTGTCAGATGTGTTATTTCCAAATATGTTCTTTCATTGTGTAGGCTGCTTTTTTAAACTCTTCAAAAGTCCTTTGAGTTTTAGAAGTGTTTAATTTTGAGGACGCCCAAATTATTTATTTATTTTTATCTTTTTTGACTAATGCTTTGAGTGTAAAGGTAAAATTAAAAAAAAAAAAAAAAACTACTACAAGGTCTTGTAGATGGTTCCTTACATTATCTTCTAGGAATTTTATTTTGCTGGTTTTTATGTTTAGATCTTTGATTCATTATGAGTTGATTCTTGTATAGGAAGTATGATAGGGGTCTTTTTTCATTCTTTTACTTATGGATATCCAGTTCTCCATGCACCGTTTCCTGAAAAGACTGTTCTGTCCTGGGAAAGTGGACTTGGTAGGTTTATCAAATATCATTTCACCATAGAGGTGAGAGTCTATTTCTGAACTCTCTATTTGATTCCGTTGATCAATGTGTTTATCTTTATGCAAATACCATGCTGTTTTGTCCACTGTAGTTTAAAATACACTCCAAAGCCAGGAAGCTTCTGACCCTCATAATATCCTCTTATGGTACTTTTTATTTCTCTGGGGTCAGATGATATCTCGCTTTTATTTATTTTATTTTATTTTATTTTATATATTTTTTGTATTTTCTCTCTTTTTTTTCTTTGTTAGTCTTGCTAAGAGTTTTTTGATTATTTTACTTTTTATTTTGTATTTTTTCAAATAACCAGATTTTGGTTTTGTTGATTTTCTCTCTCTCTTTTTCTTTTCTTTCTTTTTTTTTTTTTTTTTTTTTTTTTTTTTTAATCCATTTCATTTATTTTCTGTTTAATCTCTGTTCTTTCTTCTTCTTTGGGAATTGTTTGCTGTTCTTTTTCTAGTTTCTCCAGTTCTTCAGTTAGATCTTTGATTTGAGCTCTTTCTTATTTTTTATTGCAGGCATCTTGGACTATAAACTGCCCTTCAGCACTGCCTTTGCTGTATCCAATAAGTTTTTGATATGGTGTGTTCTTGTTTTCATTTGTCTTGGGATTTCTACTAATTTCTCTTGAAATTTCTTCTTTGACCCATTGATTGTTTAGGGATATGTTGTTTAGCCTCCATATATTTGCAAATTTTCCACTTTCCTGCCTATTATTGTTTTCCAGCTTCACCCCATTATTGTCAGAGAAGGTGCTTTCTATTAATTCAATTTTCTTAAATTTATTGAGAGCTTTGTTGTGTGTAAACATGTGGTTTATCATGGAGAAGAATCCATGAGCACTTAAGAAAAATGTATAACCTATAGATTTGGGGTGCAATGTTCTGTATATGTCTGTCAAGTCAAGTTTATTTTTCCTATCTTTCACATTTTCTGTTTCTTGTTTATATTCTAGTCTCATTTGTTCTAACTATTGATGTGAGGGTCATATTGAAGACTCCAACTATAATTGTAGAGATGTCTAGTTCTACTTTCAGATTTGCCAGAGATTTCTACATGTATTTTGTAGCACCCTGGTTAGGTTCATAGATATTTATATCTGTTACTCCTTCCTGGTGGATAGTCCCTTTTATTAATATATAATGACCAATCTCAAAAATATATGTAATGGTCATCTGAATCTCCTGTCACATTTTTTTTTTTTTTTTTTTTTTTTTTGTATTTAAAGTTTCTTTTCTCTTACACCAGTATAGATACCCCTGCTTTCTTTTGGTTATTATTTGTTCCAACCTTTCATTTTCAATGTATTTGAAAATGAAATATCTTGTTCCAACCTTTCATTTTCAATGTATTTGCATCCTTGGGTCTAAGGTGATTTCTCCTGCAGACAGCATATGGATGGCTCATGTTTTCTTATCCATTCTGTAAGCCTTTGATTTTTTATTGGAGAGTTTAATCTACTAATATTTAATGTTATTATTATAAAGGCATTACTTACTTCAGCCATTTTATCCTTTGGATTTCATATGTCATATCTCACTTTTGTCCATCTTCTTACCTTTTTAGTTACCCTTTGTGGCAGTTCAAGATAATTTTGTGAATCTCAAAAAGAGAAAGATTATGTTTGTTAACTAATCTATTCCTCTGGTGTGTGATATACTCTTTGAGTATATTAAATTCAGCTGAGGTGTCTTCGATTAGATTATCTGTTATGATTAAGGCCTTTAATTTGACTATGTCAATGGGCATGACTCAGGTTGAGTCCCTGTCCCCTTGCTAGGTCTGATATAAAGGGACACTTTCACAGACAGATAGGAAGAGAGAGCTCTGCTATTTTTGATTCTAACATGTGACAGAAGGAAAAGACTAAAAAGCTGTGACTGATATAGAAAGCCCATAAAGAAACAAGTTTATGCCAGGAGAGAGAGGACTGCAGGATCACTTAAGCATGAAGCTACAAAAGGCTGGGCTCATGGAGCCTCAAGAAGAAGAGGAAGCACAGAGGGAAAGGTAGAGATCAGCCAGAGATCAGAAAACATCTCGCTTCAATATGTTTTATTATTTTAGCTTATTGGCTTTTATTCTAAGAGAAACATGTTAGACAAATGGAAAAATCAGTGCTGAGATGACAAAGATTTTATAATTATGTTAATGGCCAAAAGCTTATGTTCTCTGTATACAAGCATGTGAACTGAATTCCTGTCAATCTTTCATTAATTAATAATAATTAAATCAGTTTTCATGTAGATTCATGGAAGAAATACTGTTTATACTCCAGAATTTCCAAAGTAAATTTTTATATGGATCCATAAATTAGAATATTATATTTTATATATTAGGTAAAGCTTTGTATGTACAATTTTTCAATTCATTGAAAATTCTGTGACTGAGAAAAACTTATTTGGCAATTAAAACCCAGCATCAATTCATTTCAAAAAGGGTCAACCTGGGGTTTATGATGTTCTTTGTAAATGCCCCCTAAATAAGATCTACTTACTCCTTGGAAAATAACCATAAGGAGGTCTTTCTTTTCAGCATTGCAATAAGTTTTTATAGATATTAAGTGTGCTTTCAAATAAAATAAGTAATAGTTGAAGAAATAATAATTCACAAAACTTTTTTGACTAATCATTTTTGTTTCGTTGTATTGTTGAGATTCTAATACAACACCTCTAATATTTTTGAAAAATTGGCAGAAGATCAGGAGTAAGACATGGAAAGGAGATATGACTTATTTGTCCTATATTTCAACAAAATTAGATATTTATCTCTAAAAATTAATCAATGTCGTTTAGTAAACTTTTATTCCTCTATAATGATTTCAATTTTTTTACATGTTTTGAAGCTCTGCTTAAGAATGTTATAGTTTTCTGAAAAATTGCCTCCACTGTTATTCTATGCTATCCTTCATATCTCTGTAATATAGGGGTCTAATTTTCTAATAGTACTATTGTACACAGGTTTATTTATTTTCTTTTATTTATAAGGATACAGTTTTACATCCTTTACTATTCATATTTTTAAAGTTTTTATTTATTGGAAATGTTGTGGGTTTACAGAACAATCGTATATAAAATATAGGATTCTGATATATACCCACTACCAAAAATGTGTATTATTGTGAAACATTCATTACAATTGAAAATGGCATGTTTTTAAAATTGTATTATTGACTAAAGTTCACATATTTTCTTATGTTTCAGAGTGTAGGGTAGTTCTACAGATAATTTAATTTTTTTTTCTCTTATCTGGTATGGAATCTAGCATTTTCCCTTTTCAATCAAATTCAGATATCTATTTCTGATTATTCAGTACCTCTGTATAGAAACACAACTGTACCCCATCACTTTGGTGAATTCAGTCTGGAAATTCTGCAGTATAAACAGTATTTCTTCCATGAATCTACATGAAAATTGGTTTTATTATTGTTAATTAATGAAAGATTCACAGGAATACATTTCACATGGTTGTACAAAAAGGAAGTATATTTTTGGCCATAATGTAATTATAAAATCTTTCCTCATCTCAGCACTGATTTTTAAATTTGTCTAACATGTTTCTCTTATAATAAAAGCCAATAAACTAAAATAATAAAACATATTGAACTAAAGTTTGTGATGGCTAAATACATTTTTTCTTTCATTTTTAAAAATAATATTTGTATAATGAATGATGGTTAATTCTATGATAGTGTCAATTGAAAAAATGTCAATCTTATCCAGCCAAAACAGGGCCCAGGATCCATGAATGGAGTTAAGATCACCTCTGAAGATCCCTGGAGAGGGGATCAAGAAGGGTGCCAAGAACTTCTATGCTAACTCCTCAAAGGTAAGCTTCCCTGACCTATCCAGAAAATATGGCCCTTCAACTAACTACCCCAAAAGCCCAGGAGGCCAAGTCCTTATGTCTCCATCATTTCCACCCATATCTAGGTCAATTTGAAAAAATGTTGGCTGCCACCCTTGGCAGGACAGGCTGGAACAATGGCAGCCACTGCTTTTATCAGAGGCATGTGGAAATAATGGCTGCTCTTCAAACCCAGGTCCCAGTAAATCCAAATTCACTAATCAAATCCTGAGAACATTAATCCACAATGACCACATCTTGTCTTGGGGAAATGAATTTTTGTCCTTTTCTGTTACCAATGAGCTAGACAGCAGCTGGACTGCACTGTGGTCTACCATAAAAGTGAGGGATAGACACCAGTAGCCACCACATTAAGTGATCAATCTACTGCTCTTTATTGTAATTTATCAGCTTCTTCCTCCTGCACTTCCCTGGTGCTTTAAAATTTTCTTCTGGCATCCACAGTTTCAAATTAGGTGTTTCTAACATTTCACACCTGTTTAATTGTTGTTTTGCTGGATGGTCTGAGTTCTGGAGCTCAGTATATTACCAACTCAATTTAGATATCATATGGTTGGGACTTAATGTTAAGTAGAGTCAGTTATGGGGCATTTAATTGGAGTGCTTAGTCCACTGATATTCAAAATCATCATTAATGTGCAATTTTAATTTCATATATACTTTTGAAAATCTGATTCTTCACTTTTGATTTCTTTTTGGATGATATGATATTAATATTAAAATTTGATCCATATGTTGGATTTTTTAACTCTATTTCATTTCATTATATTGCTAGTAAGTTCTCTAGGAAATAAAATTTCATGTGTTCTTTTTATTATGATGATGGATTCTAGGCAAACAAATTGGCAGTATAAGATAGTTTAGATTCTGTTCAGGCAGAGAATATTCGAAAAATACACATAAAAAGGCCTAACTATCTTCACCAAACTCTAGAAATCAATTAAATTATTGCAATAACAGAGTCCTGAATTAAGAAAATATAACTTAAAACAGGTAGCAACAGCTGGCATCTACCATAACCCTGCCCTGGCATCTGTGGAGCCAATCTGAACTCTTATTGTGGATCCCTGTCTCTATTTCAGAGGGAACAGGACAACCTCTACATGCTACTGGAGTGAATGTATGTTGGTTCCTGCAAGTCTGAGACCAGACACCCATTGCTGTCTTATTCTTCCCACAACTTGCCATGAAGGCAGAAACGGGATGAAGACAACTAAAGCAGTGTAAGAGGCAATCGATTCAATGTGGTCTGGGACAAAAGATTCCCTGCTTTAGGACTATAAAAGTGCACTCTGATGGGGATAATTTCTATTACTTTGAATGGGATAATTTCTATTTCATAGTGATAGTGGAGGCACTCTAATTCTAGTGAAAAGGGAAATTTCTAAGAAAAGTAGAGGGCCCACAATATTGCCTCAGGTTGGTCTTAATAGGAAAGCTAGATTATGAAGAACACCTGACAATACAGAGCCAATTTTCAAAACCAGTGAAACATGTTTTTTGCATTGAATTTTTTATTAGCTCCTGACTTTCAAAGAAATAGTTGTCAGATAAATATCTGGATACAAACTTTAGAAACATACAAATCATGACTTAACACTATAGTTAAAAAATTAAAATAGTAAAATGTATATTGTTAAACATAAGCTTATGAGACATCTAAGCTTCCCCCCCTGCCTCAATCAGAAGCAGAGTGAACATCACCAACTCAAAATCCTCAAGATAGAGATAGCTGAATGAACAAACATAAGGGGATAATGCAATGATGGACCAAAGTAGACTTATTATTCTAGTAATGAAATAACTTCTAAGACTGATATAATGATAGTGTTCACCAGTGATTCTGAGTGGAGGGGAAGGTAAGAATAAGTGGAACATGGGGCAGTTTGGGGACATTGGATTTGTTCTGCATGATTTTGTAATGATGGACACAAGCCAGTATACATTTTGTCAAAATCTATAAAATGGTATGGTGCAAAGTGTAAACCGTAATGTGAACTATGGACTATGTTCAGTAACAGTGCTTCAATATTTGTTCATCAACTGTAACAAATGTACCACGCTAATGAAATATGTTATTAATAGGGGAAAATGGAGAGTGGAAGGAGGTGGAGTATATGGGAATCCCTTATGTTTTTTGATGTAAATTTTCTGTAACCTAAACATATTTAGAAATAAAGAAAAAATAAAAGCTTATGAAACAAAGATGCAAGAAATTATGGTCCATATAAAGGAGAAAGAACAAACTTCAAAATTCATCAGAAAAGAACCATAGGTTGGATATAGAGAAGAAGAATTAGTGAAAGCAAAGGCTGCAAAATTGAAATGATTCAAGCTGTATTGGAGAAAGAAAAAAACTATGAGAAAAAGTGAACAGAATCTTAGTGTCAGAAGGTGAATATAAATACATTCTTAATATCTTAATGTGATTTTGAGGAGGAAAAAGAGATAATGGGGAAAGAGAAATATTAAAAGAAATAATGGCAGAAAACTTGTCTAATCTAATGAAAGACATGCACAAATATTCGTGAATACTAGAAAAAACAAGATAGAGTTGGAAAATTTTCAACCGTTATTTCCTCCCAAACTCCTTCTGCCCCCTTTCCCTTCTCTTCTTCCTCTGGGATATCTATAATGTGTTTGTGTGTTTCATATTGTCATTCAATTCCTGAGTCCTTGCTGATTTTTTCTCTCTTTTTCTCTATCTGTTTTACTATCTATCTGATTTCAGATGTACTATATTCAAAGTCACTAATTCTTTCATCTGCCTGTGTAACTCTACTTTTATGTGCTTAAAGTGTATTTTTAATTTCTTGCATTGTGCCATTCATCACCATCAGAGCCATTATCTTTTTATGTAAGTTTATGGTTGCTAGACACCTAAACACTATAGGTAGGGCAGACAAGTTCAGAAATTTGGCATCCTATCAGTGGGCTTTACTTTGAAAAATATGCTCCTGAATGTAATAGAATTAGATTCATGTATACTTTCCCTATACATATCTCTTCTGACCCTTTTATTTGACCCTGTAATTACCATTATACTTATTAAATATATGTACCAGTCATTGAAATCTTTGGTCTGTTCATATGCCAGGTGAGCCCTGAATTCAGCAGAGTTGCAACACCTACTCTCCAGTTCATTGGATTCATTCAGGACAGTTAACAAAAAGGATGAAAGTGGACAATGCCTGTCCCCCAAAAAAGAGAGAATCTAAAACTGCAAGCAAGATAGTTACATCAATCAGCCCCATGGAATCTAAGCCCCTTCTCAAATGGAAGCAGAGTGGACATTTGTATCCCAAAATTCTCAAGATTGAGGAATTAACAAGCATAAGGGTGCAATGCAACTATGGGTTAAAGTAGATTTATTATAATTCTAGCAATGGAGGAAATTGAATCATTGATATAAAGGCAGTGGCCACCAGAGGTTCTGATGGGAGTGAGAGGGAAGAATATGTGGAACATGGGGACATTTTTGAGACATTGGAATTATCCTCCTTGACATTGTAATGACAGGTACAGGCCATTTTGCATTTTGTCAAAATCTATAAAATTGTGTAGGACAAAGTGTAAACCATAACGTAAACTATAGTCCATGGTTAGTAACAATGCTATAATATGTGTTTATCAATTGTAACATATGTACCAAACTAATGAAAGATGTTTTAATGTGGGAAACTGTGGGAGGGGAAAAGATTAGGGTATATGTGAATCCTGTATAGTTTTGATGTAAGATTTATGTAATCTAATGATACTTTAAAAATAAAAAAAGAAATATCTTGACATGATCTTGACATGCCAAATCATATATATGAAGCTAAAGTAGTAATTAGGGGAAAATGCATAGCTTTGAATAACTTTTTTTTTTTTAAGGAGAAAATTTAAATATAAAACCTAACCTCACAACTTGAGGTACTACAGTAGAAGAGCATAACTCCAACAAAAGCTGGGGGTATGAAATTACAAATATTATAGTGAGATAAACGAAATAGAGAGGAAAAACTAAATAGGGAAGATCAATTAAATCAAAAGGTATTTCTTTCTAAAGATGGACAATATCAACAAAACTTTAGCTAGTCTGACAAAGACTAAAAAGACAGAACATAAATAATTAAAATAGGAAATGAAAGGAGGTACATTATCATACACTGTACTCTAAAAAAAATGGAGTATATAAGCAGGAAAAATGAAGACTTGTGCCCCAAGAAATTAGATAACCTAGATGAAATGAACAAACTAATCACACTCTCTCAGGAAGGAAAAGAAGATTTCAATAGACTTTAAAAAATGGAGATCAAATCAGTAACCAAAATCTCTAAACAAGCAAAATAATAGCAAATGTTGGGCTCACAAATGAATTTCATTAAACTTTGACAAACACCTGTCTTGTTTGTCTTCCCCCTTCCCCCACCCCAAGAAAATTGAACCAGGTATAATACTTTGGCACTCATTCTATAAACTGAGCCTCACTCTAATATCAAAGCTAGATAAAGATACTGCACAATAATTATGGACCAATATCCCTTATGAATATTGATGCAAAAACACTCAAACTCTAGTAAACATAATCTAACAGCATTTTAAAAGATTTATACACTATGACCAACTGAGATTTATCACAGTGGTTCAAAATAGGAAGATCAATTAATGTAATACACCATATATTAATAAAATGAAGTTAAAGAAATAAAAACATGACCATTTAAATTGATGCAGAAAAGTCATTTGGCAAAATCCAACACCTGTCTTGTAAAACTATCATAGAACTAGGAATAGTAGAAAATAATTCAAAATAATAAAGTTCATATATGAAAACACTATAGCTAACATCATATTCAGGGACAAGTGTGCCCCCTATCTCCAATATAATTCATCTTTGTAGTGTCAGTTATAGCCAGAGTAATTAAGCAAGAAAATGAATTAAAAGGCATACAAATTGGAAGGGAAGAAGTAAAACTTTCATTATTTGCAGATGACATGATCCTATATATAGAAAATTCTCAAAAACATGCAAGAAAGCTAAAAGCTAATAATTAAGGTAACAAAATGGAGGGTACAATACCAATTAAAAATATCAGAGATGTTTCTATAGATTAGAAATTAACAATTTTAAGAGAAAATCAATAATAAACCTTGTATATTAGAGCAAATGTAAAACATCAAATCACTATGATGAAATTTAGCAAAGGCTGTGAAGGGTTTATACAGATAAAACAGGAAAACCTTTCTGAAAGTACTCAAATAAAACCTATATAAATGGAAGGATATACCACGTTCATGGATGTGAAGACTAAATATTTTTAAGGCATCAATTCTACTCAACATGATTTACATTTGAAATGAAATATCAACCAAATTTCAAAGGGATGTCTTGACAGAAATAGAAAAGCTAGTCAACAACTTTTTATGGAATAGTGAAGGCCCAGGTACCTACAATCATTGTATTAGTCAGCCAAGGGTTGCTCATGCAAAGTATCAGAAATCTGTTGGCTTTTATAAAGAGTATTTATTTGGGTAGAAGTTTACAGTTACAAGGCCCTAATGGAACCAACCCAAAGTACCATATGATTTACTTCCTTACCAAAATCTGCTGCCATGTGTTTAAGCAAGATGGCAGGTGATGTCTGCTAGGGTTCGGCCTTCCTCTTTCCTCTTAAGGCTCCATGGGCCCAGCTTCTTCTGATCTCATCTATAGGCTGGAGGACTTGTTTCTTTCTGGGCTTAGCTGCTCTGTTCTCTTAACAAAGTCAGCTATAAACTGTCAGGCAAAAATGGTTCATCCCTCTTCTTTTGGCTGCAGGATAAAAGCTGACAAGTTCTTTCCTCTTCTGTGTCTATAAGGCTCTCTCTGCTCCTCTGTGATCTTCTCCTGGGTATTACTTCTGTGTTCTCATTGACTGAGTGTCCATTTATGAAGCCCAAAAAGCAGGTGTGGACTCAAACTGAATCACCCTAATGATGTGGTTGAAACAAAGCTCTAATCTTAACATAATTTGATCAAAACCATCTCAGCTGAATCTAATATAATCAAAGTGTATCATGCACAGTGGACCAGACCAGTTTACAAACATAATCTATATCTCTTTTTGGAATTCATAAATAATATCAAACTACCACAATCATCTTGAAAACAAAGAAGAAAGATGGAACCCTAACACTTTCCATTCTTAAAACTTATTACAAGGTTATAGTAACCAAAGTCTATTACACTGCTCCAAGGACAGACATAAATACAAATGAAATTTAATTGAGAGTTCAGAAATACACCTTCATGTCTATGGCAATTTTATTTTTGAAAGTGGTGCTACATCCATTCAATGATTAAAGAATTGTCTCTTCAAAATATGGTTTTGGGAAAACTAGAAAACTATATGCAAAATAATGAATGTGGCCCCAATCACTCATCATATATAAACATTTACTAAAAATGGATTAAATAAGAACAAGAAGAACCAAATGTATAAAAACTGTTGGGGATTGAATTATGTACTATAAAAAAAAACTTGTTCTGAAATTAAGTCATTCTGTTTTAAATAGGACAATGATGATGCTTTTTAATATTAAGATGTGATGAACTGAACTCATTTGAGTTGGTATAATCTCCAGTTCTTTATAAGCAGAATGAAATTGAGATGAGTGGAGAAAAGACAGAAACTGGAAATCAATGGATTCAGAGTAGAAAAGAGAATAACATCACAGTGTACACTGCATTTGACCGAAAAGCCAAGGGCAAAGAATGACTGCTAGCCAGACCCAGAACATCACAGTCTTTGGGAAGAAAGACCAGCTG
This sequence comes from Tolypeutes matacus, assembly GCA_026826555.1. Classification (NCBI taxonomy): domain Eukaryota; kingdom Metazoa; phylum Chordata; class Mammalia; order Cingulata; family Chlamyphoridae; genus Tolypeutes; species Tolypeutes matacus. The sequence goes on along the minus strand of JAKSZT010054271.1, from coordinate 1,245,757 downwards.
TGGGTTTTAATTTTCTGAATTGTTTTTTATTCTCAAGTTCATTTATTTGTGCCCTAGTCATTGTTATTTCTTACTTTCTGCTTGAATTGGGATTAGTTTGCTTTTTTTCCTAGTTTCTTGAAATATGCAGTTAGGTCTTTGATTTTAGCTTTTTCATCTCACTTAATGTAAGCATTTAGGACTATAATTTCCCCTCTCAGCACTGCCTTTGCTCCATCCCATTGATTTTGAGATGTTGTGTTCTCATTTTCATTCATCTTGAGATATTTACTAATTTCCATTGCAATTTCTTCTTTGACCGACTGATAGTTTAACAGTGTTTTTTTTTTTTTTTTTAACTACCACATACTTTGAAATTTCCAGTTCTCCCCCTGTTTTTAACTGTCAGACTCATTCCATTATGGTCATATAATTCCAACCTTTCTTAATTTATTGAGACTTGTTTTCACTCAATATGTATTGTTCAGGTGGCTGACTGAAACATATATTGTCTTTGCCATAAAGTCTCATTTGTACTTAACATTTCCCCCTTTTGGTCAAGTTCTTTTTCCAGATGCATTGCTAGTTGATGCCTGGTAATTATCCCTCAGCCAGGGAGACTCATCCCTGGGAGTCGTGTCTCATGCGAGGGGGAAGGTAGTGCATTCATATACTGAGTTTGGCTTAGAAAGGCCACATTTTAGCAACAAGGAGACTTTCAAGAGGTAACTCTTAGGCAGTATAAAAAACTAGGCTAAGCCTCAATTTCACAAGTAAAGTTCCATAAGTACAATAATCAATGTCAAGGGCCTGGCACAATGGTCTGTCTTCCTTCACTAGACATGACCCTTGCCCTTGGCGGGTTTTTGTTGTCCTATTAGACAGTGTACCAGCACTCCCCAGGATGGGAATTCAGTATCCTTTTTGTTATTTTGTGAATTTTCACCCACTGAGGCAATGTCCCATGAAAACTTGAACGTATTCATATGTCTTACAGGCATGCCCCAGGTCATCTACTTCCATGTGTCCCCACATCACTGACACTCTGCAAGAGTGATCGTCTACCACCACTGCTGTGACCCTTCTGTGATCTAAAACCTCTACAAAAATGAAGCCAAAAATAACCAAATAAAATTTATAAGAAAATTATATAATAATTTTAAAAATACCAATGAAATACAAAAAAATTAAAACAATTTGAAATAATAAGAAAAAAAAATTTTTAAATTAGACATTGTGTCATTCATCAGTGTAAGATCTGTTCTCTTTTATGTACAGTGACATTTTCTTCCATATATTCCCCCGGTGCCTTTTTTTTTCCATATTATTTTCAAAGGAACTTTCAAATACAAAAATCTCACATAGAGAATACAAATGTTTCCCATATAACCAATGCCCTCCTCTTTTTCTCCTCTCCCTTATTAATAACATTTTACATGTGGTTGGCACATTTGTTACAATTGGTGGATAGTTGGAAGATCATTCCAGAAGTAACACTTACACACGTCTCAGCAGGATTTCATTGACTGCCACACTAAACAGTTTCCCAATAGTGGGGGATCTGAGGGTTCTAGAGATATCCAGAAACTGTAAGCAGGGTGGACAGCTCAGGTTTGGTGCCCTGTCAGTGGGCTTTAATTTGGAATTTATGCTCCCCAGTGTAACAAAATTAGACTCATTTATAGGTTCTCTACACATAGCCTTTCTGACGCTTTTATTTGAACCTATAATTAGCTTGATACTTGATAAATATATGTATCAGAGTCTTAAATCTTTGGTCCATCCATGTGCCAGTTGAACCCTGAATTTCAGCAGGGTGCAACACCTACTCCCCAATTCATTGGACCCACCCAAGCCAACTAACAAGGACACGATGATGAACAATGCCCATCTCAAGGAACAGAGTGTCTGCAACTGCAAACAATATAGCTCCATCCATCTGCCTGATGGGATGTAAGCCAGCTCTCATTTAGAAGCAGAGTGGGCATCACCATCCAAAAATCTTCAAGATTGGGGAATGAACAATGAACTAAAGTAGACACTTATCATTCTACTATAGACTTATCATTATTCTAGCAATAGAAAAACTCTTATCATTGATGTAAAGACAGTGGTCACCAGAGGTCTGAGGGATTGGAGAGCGAAGAATGGTTGTAATATGGGCACATTTTTGCAGCATTGGATTTGTCCTGCATGACATTGCTGTGACGGATACAGGTCATTGTATATTTTGTCATAACTTACAAAATTGTGTGCAACAAAGTGTAAAATATAATGTAAACTAGTCCATGGTTTAGTAGAAATGTTTCAATATAGTTTCATCAATTGTAACAAATGTACCACACTAATGAAGAATGTTTTTTTTTTTAATTAATTTATTTTTTACTGTGGGTAAAAATCAAAATTTTCACAATACATACCAATATTTGTAAAATGATATATAAATATATATGCATATATGTGCATTTGCTTACAAAAATGTTATTTATATATATATAAATATATTTTAAGAGGTGCTTAGATTACCTAAAATATTACATGGAACCCACCGGGATTCCCATGTTGCCCACCTCCCACACCTCCCACCACATCCCACACAAACATCTCCCATAAGTGTGGCCCACCACCCTCAATGGACTTACACATCCTGGGGCCTTGCCACCAACCATAGACCACAGTTCACATCGTAGACCACACTCTTTCCCACACAGTTTTGAGTGGTGTGTGCTGATTTAAAATGGCCTGCATCAGTTGCCACAACGGTACTCAGGACAACCTCCAAAGTATTATGTGTTTGGATACATAAACTAGATAGGTAGATTTTTTTCCTAGTTATGTAGTTTTATAATTGGTCTTAGTAAATTTCTAAAATTTGTATCATTTTGTGTTTGTTTTTGTTTGCTTTCCTCTAAGTAGTAAAATTTTGAGCTATACTTCTCTCTCTCTCTCTTTCTCTCTTTTTAGATTTAAAAACAGTGTCACTTTATTTTTCATGGAATATTGTCATTTGTTCAATTGAACATGAGAATGGCTGCTCTGATACAGACATGAATAAAGACCATAGTGTACACTTAAAATTATATGTTCATATAAAGAAGTTAGAGAAAGGGATATTAAACTGAAACATATTTATATAAATATTTATATATATATTTATATTATATTTTTTTTTTTTTTTTTTGCAAACTAAGCTCAAATCATATCTCCTTTCCTACAGAATGCAAAGAGGAAACCCACAAGGCAACTTCACTGTTGTTAAGTCACAAATTAATAGATTATTAGAAATACATTCCTCTAGGGCAATGCATGTATTTTAAAGTCAATAACACACTTAATAAGTACGTAAAGTTAGGTGAGCCACTTTTTGGTAAGCACAGTTTGTTTTCATCTCAACTGTGGAAATAAAAATAATCTGTCTTACACACCTCACCTGGAGAGAAGGAATTCGTTGGTCTAGGCTATGGTATGGAGACCATCCAACAGCCAATACCAGGCATGGTCCCTTTGTTGAAAATCTGCATGAGAAGTGTCTAGTCTAGAGGGTAGATTTTTTCCATTTGATCACAATCATCATGAGCTTCAGGTGCTTGGAAAGGGGGTGGGGCTGCCATTCCTGCAGACAAGAAGGACAAAGCATAGATCCATAGATAACTCTCAGACCTTGAAATTAATGGAGTTTGCCAGGCTGGATTTCAAACTTGCTTGAGATACTTGATCTCTTTTTTCCTTCCAATTTCTTTCCTCTGGAAAAGGAATGTCTTCTCTATGCTTGCCCCATATATTCAGATAACTTGTTTTCTAGGTTTCACAGTACCAATGATGAAAGAGGAATTCTTTCCCAGGATGGACCACACCCCCAAATGATTTTGATGACAATTTGGACTTACCAGTGTTACTAAAATGACTTAAGAATTTTGGGATAATGGGATGGAAGGATGTGTTTTGCACATGGGAAGAATATGTCTTTTTGTGTTCCAGAGGGCAGAATGTTATAGATTTAATTATGTTCTCCAACTTAGAAATTTTCCTTATATTAATCCTTATAATTTGGGGAGTCAACCTTTTTGCAAATTGAACCTCTTGAATATATTATTTTCATTTATGTTGTGCTCCAAATGAACTAGGATGTGTCTTAACCAATATTACTGAGGGTTTTATGAAGAAAAGAACTGGAAGCCAGAGGCTAGAGAAGGCCTCAGAGGAAGAAGCTGGAAGGCAGAGAAAACAGAGCAGACACAAGGAGATAGAGAGTTTTCCATGTGACAGGAAGCAGTGATAGAATTCCTGGAACTCCAAGAAATTCAGCAACACAGCACCTGAATGTTACAGAATTTGGGTAGAAAGCAGGTCTTTCTGATAACTTGAATGTGAACCTCTAGATTTAAAAATTGCTGCTTTTAAGCTAACTCATCGTATGATATTTGTCTAGAAATATGGCAAAATAAGAGCACTTTTGAAAGAAATGACATAGTAAAAACCAAAAGATTTGTTATATAAATTGGATCACAGCCTATTTATGCCAAGGATGAGCTCTGCAGGGCCTTCTGTGAGTTGGAAACTCCCATGATGGTGAAGTTGAATTTCCCAGTAGAACTTGGCAGGCTGACATAGAAACAGAAATTCTTCTTTCTGTTTGCTGATATTCTTATTTCTATTATTTAAGCCCTCCAACTAATTGGATGCAGAGACTACCCACATTGTCTTCAGCAATCTCCTATGCTGAGTGTGGATGAAATGAGATGTGGAAGCAATGAACTGATTATAGATGCATTTTTTCCTGTAAAATACATATACACACAGTAAATCAGGCAAGTAGTACATTGATTCAAACAGCTGAACACTGTAATCTTCCCAAATTGAAACATGAACTTAAACATTACAATCCACTGCTTATCAACTTAGCACTCCTACATATCTACTTGGGCCATAATTTTTAACAATTTAATACAACTTATGTTTTATTATAAGGTGGTAAGAGAAGGAAGAAAACAAAGATATTTACTTCATGAATATATATATATATCTGTGTGTGTGTGTATAAACATATTCTTAACAACATAATGGAAAATACTTAACAGTTACAGTCTTTATTTCTGCAAAGGGTCACATAATCATAGCTCATATTTATATCTACCTTCATCCAATACCTACTACATATTATCTTAACCCCCAGGAAGCCTTCAGTTGATCATTGGCGTCTGCTTTGCGGGGTGACTCAAAAATTAGTTCTTGGAAGATTTAGATCATTAGTATCCCTGTCTGGATGGGATTGCCTTTATTCAGACATACCCTTCTGTACTTCCATTAGCAGTCAAGTTTCCCCTTGGTAAGCAGGATAAATTACCCCTGTAATTTATCCCATTTTGCCTATTGATTCATAGGCATGAGGAGACCAAAATGGCCAGCTGGCAGTCTTATTCAAGTTCAATTGAATCATTCTGTGTCCTGGTGGAAACATTTCTCCCTTTGTAGACTTTTAGGCAAGCAGATCATAAGGTCACTGGGATAGACAAGAAGCAAAGATATTGCTAGTGGATCACACCAGTAATATTGATTGGTGTCATTCCCATTTCCACCCTGGGAGCCTGAGCCCAAGAATCCTGGCTATGGGAGAAATAGTACCATAGAACTACACATGGATATAGAACACATACAGCACCCTGAAAAACATGTATCCAGGACTGCAAAATATTGCTGCCTTGCTGATTGAGTCTTCAATTGGCCATTGCATGGTTCCATCAATCTAGCTGATTCAGGATATTGGGTTACATGGTAAAGCCAGTGAATCCCATGAGAATGGGCCAACTGGTCACATTTCATTTGTTTCAAAGTGATTTCCTTGAGCAAAACAATGCTTGTTGAATACCACTTTTGGTGGACCTGACACCCTATAAGTACACAGATGGTAGTTTTTGCAGAAACACTGTATGAAGAGAAGTCAAATCAGTATGCAGAATAAATGTCCTTTCCAGTAAGAACAAAACACTGCCCCTTCCATGATGAAAATGGTATAGTATAAGCCACTTCCCACCAGGGAGCAGAGTGATTGCCTTAGGGAATGGTGACATATCAGGGACTGAGTGTTGGTCTCTGCTGCTGGCAGATGGGACACTCAGCAATGGCTGTACCCAGGTCAACCTTGGTGAATAGAAGTCTATGTTGCTGAGCCCATGCATAACCTCCATCCCACCACAATGGCCACTTTGTTCCTGTGACAAGAGTGGATGTGTGAAAAAGTTGACTGGTATTCACAGAACAGGCCATCCTATCCACTTGATTAATATATCCTCCTTTGCTAAAGAAACATCTTGGTGAGAATTCACATGGGATGCAAACATGTTCATGTCTTTCACCCATTCAGAAAGTTTTATCCTAATACTCCTCTAACAGCCCAATTAGTGTCCAATTTTCCAATCATGTTCTTTCCAAACACTAACTAGCCAGCCAAAATAATGGCCACAGCCCATGAGGTGCATATGCATTTCCCCTTCCAAGCAAAATAAACTACCAGGTATACTTCCTTAGTATCTGCCCAATGGAAGGACTATGCTCCATGACTGTCCTTCAGGAATGTTACAGAATGGTCTTGTAGTTTTGTAGCTATCCACATTTGAGCAGTATATTTTTATTTTGCCAAACCTTCTGTAAACAAGGCCCAAGTTTTCACTTCTTATAAGAAACTCCTTGAGGACCTATAGCTGTGCGCTGGGATGGAGAAGATAAGGAAGAAGGAGAGGAGGCCATGGGCATTTGAGCCACATCCTCAGTACCATGTTTGTGCCTTCAGGACTGGCTAGAGCCTGATCTTGTATAAGCCACTTTCATTTGATGATGGAGTGATACAGTGCATGCCCAATTTAATGATTTTGAGTGAAACATTTCATGATAGGCAGCTCAGTTCTCAAGATAATTTGGTAGCTCAAAATTAAGCATTCAGTCTCTACTAAGGCCCAGTAGCAGACTGAAAGCTGTTTTTCAAAAGGAGAGTAATTATCTGCAAAGGATAGCAAGCTATGTTCCAATATCCCACTTCTGTACTGTGATTATATTTAAAGTACTGAAAAAGGCACCAAATAGCATTTCTATTTGGTACTGACAATTCTAACACCATTGGATAAAATGGATCTTTATGGCCCAAGTGACAAAGCAGTCTGCATGGCAGTCTGACCTGTTCCAGATCATCCTCTTTTTCCAATTCCCACTCAAAACCAGCAGCTTTTTGGGTTACTCAATTGGGTCAGAGGAGCACATCCAAATGAAAAAACGTTGACTCTAAAATCCTTAGAGACCAACTAGGCATTCTGAATCATTTTTCACTGTAAGACAGGGCAGGTGCAATAGATTAGCTTTCACATGAAAGGGGATATCTACCTATCCACTAAATAGAATTTCATTTGTGTGAGACCCAGGCATCCATTTGCTTTTCAAAATTATTCTGAGTCTTATGTCGATAACCAAGTACTAGTCTAAATGATTAATACATGTGATGACCAAGACATGAAAAAAACATAGAAAACTCAAATAATGAGACTTTTAACTCTACCAGACCTCTAATAGTCTAATGTTCTATCCCAGAGAATGTTACATTATCTGTCTACTGTTCCTATTAATACTTCTTATCCATACATTCGCCCTCTCTGTGGGAGTCTCAATGAGATAAATTATCTCTCATGCCACTTTGAAGTATAGCACATTAAAATTTCAATAAGAAGCATGGTAATTTTTATTAAATACTTTTATAAATAGCCACAGGATATGTTTTCATATTAGTTTATTACATATATATTTATCAAAGTTTTGAGTAATTAATGAGGTTAAATTTCCAGTAATAGGAAACTGGATTTCAGGTAATTTATGCTATTGATCTATTGCTATATAGGTAATACATATCAGACATAGGACTATAAACTAGTATGTAATAATTAGATGATTTTCCAGTACATTACCATGTGGCTTTTGCCCTGAGGGTTCATTTTTTAGTAAGAGCTAAAGAGCTTACAAGTAGTCATTTTCATCATGTAGTTCATTGTTCCAGAAACATTACCTTGGTTAATATGGGGGAGGGGGGATCTCATCTTCTTTTCTGTTGCAGAAGATAGTTATTGTGTTTTCTCCTTGGGATTCCCATGTGGATTTAAAATTATTTCGGTAGCATAAGGATAAAAAAATCATAATATTCAGAGTGCATGGTAATTGAGTGACCAGTTCAGTTCCAGAAGTGAAAAGAAAAGTTTTTCTTTTTCTACACAATATTTTATGGTTTGTGAAACTTTCCTTGTGAACCTGTTACTTTAGGATTTCAGTCTATATGAGAATTGAGCAAATGGTTTTATCTGAGTCTTTCATATTGATCAAGTTTTTAAAAAAAAAATTCATGTTGTCTATTTTTCTAGTCACTATCACCTTTTAAAGTAAAATCAGCAACATGTGTACACAACTAGTTTAATAGTCCTGAAATATTAGTTAGCAGGAATACCATCAGTCTGAATGAAATGATTAAACTCCATATATTCTGTGCCATGTATACATCTCCTTAGAATAAAGTAAAGAATTTCTGTGATGGGCAGGATTTGCTAAAATATATCTTCATTTGTAAAGCAAATTATTACTCTACAGGGATCAGTCAGCAAGAATTTCCAGAAAATTATATTGCCAAGAGTTTCAAGAGAATTTAAATGAAATATACTTTTATTTCATTGGCATGTACATAAGTAGAATGTGGTAACAAAGATTAATCATTTTGGACACTTAAATTATAGAATTTTGGGATTTCCTGGATTTATTCTCAATAGAATGATATTTAATATATATCCATTATTATACAACAAACATAAAGAATACTAAACTTTTAGTTTAAGGCACTACATTTCTCAATGATTTGATAAAAAAAAAAAAAACTGATCTTATAAATGCCCATTGATTTATTTTAGATAAATAAAATATGGACATGATGTTACAATTTTATGCATCTTCACATAATATAAAAAATTTAAATTAATACAAACATTTCAATGCATTTCAGAAATAAACATTCTGCAATGATATCATATTCATGAAATTACTTAGACATGCCTAACAATTTAGTTCATTACTAGTTGTTTTTTTTTTTTTTTTTTTTTTTTGAAAGATGAAATTACTTTTGCAAGCTCATTCTATCAATAGGGGCTAAACTGGACATTTTATTCCAGGATTATAGGGACTATTAATCCTCAAAATTGTCTTTATTGGCATACCAGTGAAATGAAGGCTGATGTTATAATTTTGCTGAAATTTCTCTAGTGTGTTAGTCAAGATGTACTATGTAATGAACTTCTTTAGTAGGCTACCTATGGATACATTTTAAAATTTTGCTTGTGGAGCAGATATGGCTAATGTGGTTGAGCACCACCTCCTGCTTGGAAGGTCCCAGTTTCAACTCCCAGTGCATCCTGAAAAAACAAAAAGAAAAAACAAGTAAAACAAATGAAAAAACCAACTGAGGGAGGCTAATGTAAACTAAATGAATAAATTAAATGAATGAATATATGTATCATCCATTTGTTGGCTTAATGAGTATTTTAAAAAATCTGCAAATTTATATATTTGTTTTTGAGTACAATTTGATCAATTTTCCATATCCTGTTCTTACATTAAATTACTTTAAAATATTCAAACACATAATAATTTTGGTATTTTTAAATCCAAAAATGTTATACTGAGAAGCACAAATCTAAGTACTAGGCCTATATTTGCTACAATGTGTCTAAAATGCCTTTCTTTAATGGTTGCACTTATGAAATGTGAGTAAATACATTCACATCACACGACTGTATTAAATTTAAAGAAGCAAGTTTTAACATTATGTAGTTTTAAATTGTTTCCATAGCACTACAAATTAGGATAAATAAACTCACATTTCGACTTGTCTTACAGGAAATCCCTTCAAATTAAAAAAAAAAAAAGTGCTTTTTCCTGGCAATGATATCGTTCCATTAGTCTTTCAGGAAAAGTGCTGAACAGGGTAACAAAAATATCCTGGAGGTAGATGCAACCCTGTTTGCAAACAAAAGCAATGGGATGTCCTTTTTTATTATTATTTTCAGACACTAAACTAAATTAGAAATTATTATGAGTCCTTTTGTGTTTGCTTTCATGAAACAATGCAAATTGTCTCAATTTATACAGAACTTGGAATTTAGCTTCATTGTATATTTTTACTCTAGCTTTCTCTATCAAATCAGCATATTTTTCTAAGCCCACAATTATGAATCTGTTTATTCCATGTGTTAGAATAATATCTTACCTAGATCTGTGAGAGCCTTTCTGGGAAAATAAAGACAGGCTGTTTTCTTCTCAGTCCAGTAATTTTAAGATGATTTGCACATTATTTTCTTAACATATGAACATCTCAATATACTGAAACCTTAGTGTATTTCATTTTATTGATATAAATCATTTGTAGATCAATGAATGTAGCCTGGCCCAGTACATGGAAAATGTTTTACCTCTTTAAACCCTGGAGAAGACAATGACTTACGATGGCTCAAACATCTTGGTCTATGACACAATCAAGGAAATAAAAAAGATACCTTTCTGAGCCCCTAAATGCGTATCCTGGATTTAGTGTTCAATCACTAGGGCTTGCAGTTAATATAGATGTGCCTTTTTAAGATTTTCTTTTTTGCCAAGCATTTTTTATCAATAAATTGTCCATTTTGGCACTTGTATCATTATTATTATTGTTATTCATATTTTAACTTAATTACAATATATGATGTTTCTTTTTTCATATGCTCATTTTTCTTGTGAGGTCCTTGGATGGATTTTAGAAATATACTTTGTCAAAAGAAACACGACCATTTCATATATATCTTGGATTTGTTTATGTAGTTTCTAAAATGATGGTGAAATAAATATCACCGAATGATTAGTAATAAAATTATTTATACAAACTATTACTGAAAGAATTAAATCATGAAAGTTATGACAAGTTGTAATTGATTTCTGGCATTCCCCTTTATGCCATCAGACTGTTTCTCATTCAGTGAAGTGTGAAAAACCAAAGATGAAGATATAATTGAGTGGGCTCTATTTTCACAAGATATTGTCTTGAGAATCTATAAATATAAATGAAATGTCAGAGTTAACATCTGATTTGGATACACACAGGATTCAGTTGAAGAATATAACTGAAGTCACTATGTTTATATTGATGGACTTCTTGGGCAATTTTTATTTTCAATTTTTATTTTTAAAGAAGCTTTAGATTACATAAATGTTAAATAAAAAATATAGGGTATTCCTATATGCCTCATCCCCTCTCCCTCTCACATTTTCCCACATTAACAACATCCTTCACTAGTGTGGTACATTTGTTACAGTTGATAAACACATATTGAAACATTGCAACTGTGTAATATACCTTACTTAATAGTTTACACTCAGCCCTGCACAATTTTGTAGGTTATGACACAATACATAGGTGCTGTTTCCATCATTGCATATCATTCAGGACAACTGCAATGTCCTGAAAATGGCCCCATATTACACCTATTCTTCCCTCTCCTATCCTCAGAGTCTCTGTTGACCACTGCCTTTTTATCAATGATAAAAGTTATTCCATTACTAGAATATAATAAGTCTATAACAGAAGAGTAATTAAGTGTACTTTATCCCATTGGTCATTTGCTAATCTTGAGGATTTGGGGATACTTATGTCCACTCTGTTTGTGATTGAGAGGGGGCTTAGGTCTCATGGGGCAGAGGAATAGAAGTATAATGCTTGCAGTTGCAGACACACTCTGTTCCTTGGTATGGACATTGTCCATCATCATATCCTTATTGTCTGGGTGTGTCCAGTGAACTGGATAGTAGGTTTTACAACCCCATAGACATTCAGGGCTTAACTGGAACATGAAGAGACCAAAGATTTAAGTCTCTGAGATGCATGTTTAAAAAATATAGTACTAATTACTGGTTCAGATAAGAGGAGAAGAAGAACAACGTGTAGGGAAATTATAGATAAGTCTAACTCTGTCACACTGGGAAACAAAAACACCAAAGTAAGTCCACTGACAGGATGCCAAATTTCTGAGCTTGTCTGTCCAGCTTATAATGTCTGGATGTCTCTAGAGCCCTTAGGAGCCCCACTGTTTGAGACACTGTTTACTGTGGCAATCAATGAGATCCTATTGAGACATACATAAGGATAACCTCTGCAATGACCACCTGGTTTACTTTGAAATCTCTTAGCTATAAAAACTCATTTCTATTTAATATTGCCCCCTTATTGTCAAGGTCTTTTTCCAGATGAATTGCTAGTTGGTACTTGGTAATAATCCCTTCGTGCCAGGGAGGCTGATCCCTGGGTGTCATGTCCTACGTTGAGGGAAGGTTGTGTGTTTATATGCTGAGTTCTGCTTAGAGAGAGGCCACATTTGAGCAATAAGGAGGCTCAATGTGGTGACTCTTAGATAATATATAATACTAGGCTAAGTTTCAATTTCACAAGAAAAGGTTCATAAGTACAATAGCAATCTATCTCTTTAAACTGGTAGGAAATTTGGGACTGGTTCTATTGGTACTTGGTAATTCCCAGCTCCACAATCCCATGCACTATTTCCCGAGTGTGTTGTCATTCTTGGATGCCTGCTATTCTTCAATTGTCACCCTCAAAATGTTAGTCAATTTCCTGGTAGAGAATCACTCCCTTTCATTTCTTGGATGTGCAACATAGAAGTTATTTTTTTATCTTTGGGACTACAAAAAGATTTCTCTTGGCTGCATTGGCTTATCCATGTTATGTAGCAATCTACAATCCACTCCAATTTTCAGTTAACAGGTCCCCCCAGTTTAAATGTTAGTCATCATTGCTTCCTGTGTTAATGGCATTTTTATGCATGCTGCATTACAATGGCCACTTTTAACCCATCTTTCTGTACATCCAATGAAATTAGATATGCATTTTGCAACATCTCTCTAACCCTCACGATGGGTGGATAATCACACAATAAATGAGGGAATCTGAATTCCTAGCCTGGAGAGCTCTGCCACAATCTCCAAGGGAGCAGCAATAGTCCTCTGAGTGTAGGGACAGTGCCTGTCAAAATAGGATGACCCACTGATGTTTTTTTTTTTTTATTTTTATTTATTATTATTTTTTTTTTATTGATGACTACCCTTGTGAGTCTTTGCTCTTGTAAATGAGACTTAGCCTGCAGTCGTGGGGTGCCTAAGGGTTGCTACCTGAGAGCCTCCTTGTTGCTCAAATGTGGCCTCTCTCTAAGCCAAACTCAGCATATGATTGCATTACCTTCCCCCCAATGTGGGACATGACTCCCGGAGATGAGCCTCCCTGGCAACGAGGGATTAATACCAAGTGCCAACTGGCAGCTTTGTGCAGTGGCAGTATCGTAGCCAATGAGGTTTATCCAAGGCACTATTATTGCTAATTGAAAACTTTTCCCAAGTGCCAACTGGCAACACAACTGGAAAAAGACCTTGAATAAAAGGGGGAAATGGTAAAGACAAATGAGTTCAAGTGGCTAAGAGACTTCAAAGAGAGTCGGGAGGTCATCCCAGAGATAACTCTTACGCACACCTCAGTAGGAGCTCATAGAACATCTAAGTGCCTATCACCCCACTCAGTGGGGTTCCTGAGAGCTCTGGAGACACCCTGGTCCTATATAAGGGGGGATAGCCCCAGAGACGATGCCTTATCATATCAACTAACTTTTATTTCTACTTTGTGGGCTTTATTGAAACAGCACTTATACTAATTGTCTTGATCTCCTATGATTTCATTTCTTGGTCATTATGAAGATGAATTCTGCTGAAGGTGAGTGGAAAGCCTTTTCCAATTTTGGCTTTCATCTAGCTGGTTTGACACTTTATCATGGTATAATCCTGTTTATGTATGTAAGGCCAAGTTCCAGCTATGCTTTGGACCATGATATGAAAGTGTCTCTATTTTTTTTCACTATTGTGATTCCCAGGCTGAATATCATCATCTTTGGTTTAAGGAGGAAAGGTGTTAAAGAGGCAATGAAATAATTGTTTAATAGAATTTGGTACATAAATAAAGTATAATTTTAGCATTGAGTAAAACTTAAAAGAATGTTATATATTAATTCATATCTCTATGGTCAAAAACTAGGGAAGAACATGTCTTCTTTTTAATTAGTAGTGTTTGTATATCTTAGAATATTTCCAAAGAGAGTATTATTCTGTCCTCCAATGAAACATTTTACATTTATAGGTACATTGATTTCTCTATATGCCTATGATTTTGTTCCAACTTACCCATATTAGTCATTAACTTATATTGATATTGTTAGTCTTTGTGTAATTTGTTTTTCACTTACTATAATTAAGGAAGATATCAAGAGATGACAGCTTTATATAACCACACATGGTTTATAGTAAATCCACAGTATTCATTATAAAATTAATTTCCTATCCTGGAATCCCTGTGAAGGATTCATTAATATTACCTCACTTCTCCAAGTGGCCTTACACTCTCAGATCCATCTGGGCATGTGTTTTGCCTTCTTTGGCTCAGCATAATAAATATTTATCTCATTATTTCCTTCCAAAAGTCTGAGTGGATGAGATCAGTAATAACTATAGTGACTCTGATGTTCTATTACATTTTTTTTTTAACATGGACGTTCAGTTACACCTTATTCACAAAATGGTGAGAATTTGGAAACAACCTAAATTTTCAATAGGATGATGTTAATAAATGTTGGCCTTACATATGGGAAAAAAAGTCCATTGACTAATTGTTATACTTTGAAGATTCTATTCATCTGAGATTTTTTTTCAACATTCTTACTCTCTTTCTTCTTCAACAATTTCTCAGTGCTTAAATGGGACACATAAGTAGATGTAGGCCTTGGGCTGACAATTGCAGATATGATGTGTCTGGTCTCCTGTTGCCCCCAGTGAGCCCCTCCTCTGCTGACCTCTAGAGTTAAATGGATCATATGGTTAATGGCATCTTGAATATCATCCAAAATAGGAACCATTACCACATTAGGAATTGCAATGTAGGCTTCAGTTTTTATAAAGGCAATTATATTGTCTGACTACTTTAGCCTATAATGGCTTGCAACAAATATTCTTCTTTTCATTGTCTCCAAAGATAAAGGTGTAGCTTTTTGAAAATTGTCTAATAATTAATGAAACAAAAAAGCAAATTCCTCTTTAAATTCATCTCTTTATTAACATCAACATCACTCAAAATATTAACCTCATAATTAGTGCTTTACCCCTCTTCTGTTTTACTTCCAAAAACAACATGTTACTGCTGTTCTAGCAATTGTTTTGTTTTTCCCATTGTATTTAACTTCATAAATTTTCTGAACTAATGATGTAAGTTCTTTACAGCTTTTTCCACATGCTTATTTTTGTGGGTTAAAACCTCAGCCCATTCTTTTGCATATATCTCATTGAAGGTCAACAAATCTTCTATTCTGGTAGCACCACTTTCAGGGAAGAAAATTAACACCATTTTGGCCATCTCTTTAGAACTGCGTCAATAGGCATTTCATACAAATCACTGACCTTCTTTAAAAGTTGACTGAACATATCCAAAACTAAAACCGACCTCTTGAAAGAAATTTTCCAATGTTAGACAGCCATGTTAATATTGTGAGTAATTGTCTCAAAACAGATTCTACCTTTTTAATTTTAGAGGTTATCAAGTTAACAAATACAGAAGGAACTTCCTGACATATTTCATCATAATACTGCAACAAGACTTTGCACAGTATTATGATGTCACACAAAAAGTGTGGCTTGTAATGCATACTGTAACTGTGAAATCTCTCTGACCCAGGCTGTAGGATAGACCTCCTCAAATTCCACCAGGACATAGGAAATTTTGTTATGCTAACAAATGATGGATTTACTTTCCAAACTTGACACAATTTCTGAGTTTTTAAAGAAATAGTTGATGGACTCTCTTTTCCAGCAATAGAACTTCCTCACCCAAAGTATTTTTCCTGTGATAGAAAGCATATTATGAGCAAGAGGGGGATCATCATTTTGAGAATGATAAAGCTTCTTTGTAGCTTCAAATTCAGCCACATAACACTGAAGAATATGCTCAATTGTGTGGTGTATTTCTAATTGAAGACAGGGAATGTTCAACTCTGAAATCTTTGAAGCAGCTAAAGAGCCTGCTAAGACAATTTTTTTCAAAAAGTACTGTTTATAAAAACCTGTATCTGTATCTCTAAGCCATTAATTTTTGACACAATGTCTAAGAAATCTGTTTCAAATTCTGTCTTTCATGGATCCAGAATGTAATAGTGCTTTTTCTTAACACCTTGATATATATGATACATCCTTTTAAATTTTATTGTCATAATATCTATTCCCTCTATGGAATTATTCAAGGCAGAATATGTTTGCACAATAGTTTTAATTTCTGTAATCTTCTTCAGTTTTTTACAGAAATCTTCAAATTTTCTGAAACCTCATATGATATTTTCCCTGAGGATTCTAAAATCTATTTCCTCATTTTGTGAAAAGATGCCTGATATTCTCTGAAGAGAAAAATGCAATCCTACATTTTCTTTAGTACTGGAGTTTCCTGATTCCATATATGTTTCGTTCCTCCATCAGTAATATATGCTTTACATGCTGTCACCATTTGATTTATTACCCTGATAAAAAGTAAGGTCATTCTCTTTGAGCTATTATAATACCTTCACATACTGTGAAAAATTCTGATGGCATTAACTAAAATTTGCATTCCATGTGCCATTGAAACCAGATGATACTTATAGAGAGGCTGGCATACTTTTTCTAAAGTGTAAGAATATCTGACATTATTATTTATTTATTTGTTTGTTTTTTGGAGAGAGATTTCTTTAATGTAGCAATTATAAAGCAGAACAGGATGGTAAGCACTTGTGTAACACTTAATATATTCATGTTTTCCATATATTAACTCTAATCCTCACAACAGACCTATGAGTAGGATTATTACAATCAAATCTTACAGAGTAGAAACTGAATCACAGAGAAGTTTGATAACTTGCCACATGTCATATCTTTTGATTCATTTGCTATATCAGTTTTTCTTACATCCAAATCATGCCTCACTACATGGAGTAATAAAGTTGACTTGTTCAACCACAGAGGTATTGGTGGTCTTTGATTAAAGAGAAAGAGTTCTGACAAATCATGTCTCAAGTTAAAATATCTAATTGAGAGGAAAAACAACATATACATATATGTAGGAAATTTAATCTGTGAAAGATACTATAAAGTAGTGCTCAATGAAAGCTAGAAATAAAATTTTAAAAAGCACAGAGAAATGCAATGTGAGAAAGAAAACAATACTTCAACAAATAACATCAATAGAGTCAGTACAGCTGAAAAAAAAAAGAATGTAATGTAAGTGAATATAAATCATCTTATCATAAAGTTAAAGAAAAGTAAAGAGTGGGAAAAAAATTGCCCAAAAGTTATGGGACAATATTAACAGTTTAATATACATGTAGTTAGAGTTCAGCAACAAGAATAGAGAGGAATGGGCTTGAAACCATATTTATGGACATACTGCCCAAGACTTTTCCAAAACTAAGGACAGTCATCAAATCACAGAGCCATGAATGTCAGCAAATCTTCAGGGAAAATAAATAGAAAAACAATGAGACTCATCAGACTCACTGCTGAAAAACAAACAAGTTTACAATTATGGAAGAAGTCAGAGAAAAATACATTTCATAAAGAAGAAAAATCATAAATATTATAGACTTGTCATTGGTAATGATACAAGCTAGGAAAGAGAGATTTAAAGTACTGGAAGATAAAAATATTCCAGGGTTCAATACCCACTGAAAACAACTTTCAAATATAAGAAAAAATTGAAGAATTTTTAGGGAAACTTACACATAAACACATACAGACAGAAAAATTTACATTTTTTTGTCAGCAGACTTGTGCTTTAAAAATATTCAGGCAGGAATAAGATAATAGAAGAACAGTTCAGTCTATACACAGACATAAATGATGCTAAAGTGTAAAAGTGAAAGTAATTATATCAATTATTTGATTTTTAAAATTTTAAATTGCTTAAAGCAAAACTAAATGGATGAATTGTTGGGTTTAAGTCACATGTAACAGTAAAATTTATGAGAAAAATAAAAAAATGGGAAAGAAATTTGAATCTCTTCTATTATAAAGTTCTAATTTTTAAGTTATGTGGTATATTATTATAGGTAGGCTATAACAAATTAAACAGGCACATGAAAATCCTTAAAACAACCACTAAAAAGAGAGAAAACAAAAAGTATAAACTTAAAGTTATTCAGTATAGTCACAAACAAATATTAAAAGGATCTAAGAAAATGTTACAAACAACTTTTAGATGGTAAATTTGATAACTTAGAGGAAATGTACAATTTTTAAATGTTCACATCACAAGAAAGGTATAACCTGTTTAGTTCTATGTCTTTTAAAGAAAATGATTTTTACCTTGAAAATCATCTAAATGACAAAATATCTGAAATAGTTTTCCAAATGTAAAAATCTCATCTTTCCTTCAGATTGGAATGTGGACAGAATGCTCTGGGAAACCTCTTCAACCTTGCACAAGAGGATATCTTGGGAAATGTAGAGCAACAATTAAACAACCCTGGGACCCAGAATTACCTCAAGGAAAGAGCCACCCACAAAGCCTAGTCAACTAAAGTCTGCACTGTCACACCCAAGGACAATACTTTCCCTTCTGTTTTAGAAGCCTTTTCTTACACCAACCAGACTTTACTTAATACAAGTCCTCTTCCCAACCCAATCACATCACCTGCAAAATCACTCTTTCTTTTTCAGAGTTCTTCTTTTCTGTAAATTGGACTCTACATGTATGTTTGAGAACATTTAGCAACTATCTTCAAAATTACACTGTCTTCTATTAGCATCTCTAGTGAGGACTGCAATTAACATATCTTTCAATAAAAAAACCCAGTATTTAAAAAATACTTTAAAATATAATACAGTAATTTATTATACGTTTTCAACTCTACTGGTTATAGTAAAATTTTGTAGGAAAAAATGCCATATATATATTGGTGATTAGAAATATGGGCTTTAAAGTCAGACTGCCTGGATTCTAATTTGAGCTTGTCCTTAAACCTGTTGCCTGACCATATAAAAGCTATGAAACCTCTCTGTGCCCCAGTTGCATCTTGTACTAAATTCAGCCCTTCAAATACGCTTATTGAGGCAATCTTCTGGGTACTGGGTATACAGCATTCAGCATAAGAGGCAAAAATCTTGTGTTCATAGAACTTTCAATGTGGAGGAAAACAGAAGAAACAAAAGGCATAAGCAAAATATGTATGAAATGGGTAACTGTTATGGAAAACAAATGAAGCATTGATGAATGTTGGGGCAAGCGCGATTTTAAATAGTTGTAAGAGGAAAAGGCTGAAGAAAGACCACGTAGGTACCTGGGTGGGAGGGAATTTCATGAAGAAGATAAATAGGAAATGTTCCAGGCAGCATCAGATCGAATGTGAATAGGGAAGTTGAAGAGGTCACTGTGGCCACTCCAAAGTGAGTGTGATAGATGCAATTATAAATGATGAGTTCATAGAAGTAAGAAGGAGGAGCAAGATCATGTTGGACCTGTAGGCTCTTGTAAATTTTTAAAATTTTTCCTCTTAATGTGATAGGAAGTTTTGTAGGATATATGAAGTAAGGGACATAGTACAACTTACGTTTCAACAGTATCATTCTGGCCTCTATATTGAGATTAGACTCAAAGCAGAACACAATGAGACAACAAATGAAAGACTGAGATGATGGTTATTTTGGCTAGAGTAGCAGAAGAGATGTTGAGAAATAGTCACACTCCAAATTATTCAGCACAAAGAATCAATACAGTATGCTGATGGACACTTTGCAAGATGTGTGACATAGAGAAAATTCTTGAATGAATCTTAAATATTTGTCTGAACAAGTAGGAGAATAGTCTTCCATTACCTGAGATTAAATTTTAGACATTGTAAACATCTACCTGAGAGTTATCTTGCAGAGATAGAGTATGTTAATTACATATCTACAGCACTTTGAATACTGTCTGGCACTCAGTAGATACTCAGTAAATATCATCTATTTTTACCATTATTATATAACACCAAACTTTTACAAACAAAAACTATTGTCCTACTTGTCATGCTCTGTTCCAG
Source organism: Tolypeutes matacus (assembly GCA_026826555.1). Lineage (NCBI taxonomy): Eukaryota > Metazoa > Chordata > Mammalia > Cingulata > Chlamyphoridae > Tolypeutes > Tolypeutes matacus. The sequence goes on along the minus strand of JAKSZT010054271.1, from coordinate 1,225,592 downwards.
TCTTATTTTCTTAATCATTTTAAAGAAGTTCAATGTTTATAATATACAGAAATTTGATATTCCAGTATAAACAAAAGGATTTAATGTTAAAAATACTTTAGACCACATTTTACATAAAACATGATATGCACTAACATAAATAGGTAAGAGTGACAATGTAAAATGCCTAGTGTGGTCACACTACCTAGTGTTTATATTACATTTATTTTATAGCACCATAAATTCTTTATAAAATATATTATAAGAGGAAATGTTAATCTGAATTTAATTAAAACATAAGCAATTCCTGAACTTACTACTCTTTGAAAAATTAGAGAATCTGTTCATCACTGTTGTCCAACAAACCAACAGGATATATTTTCTAAATCATAGAAATGTAAATAAATGAAAACAAGGCTAGCACAGCTCATAAAAAATACCATAAAATATAAAGAGTCTATAAATATAAGAAAGGATGCTATTATATACAAGATTGGAGATTAGATTAAAAAGTATATTATTTTAAAAATAAATACTACTCAAATACATAGCTAATTGCAAACAAAACAAAAAGTTATTGTATGAAATAAGAATTCTATACAGATTTAAGAGCAAAATTAAATCTTAATACATTAATTTATATCATTACTATGATAAGTTAATGTTTTATTTAAATTCAGAATGAAAAGAAAGTTAATGGATATTTTAATTATTTGAATAAATTTAAAAACCATGATTAACTTCTTAGAATTCATTAAAATTTTAATCTTAAAATCACTTGAACTTTATTATTTCAATATCATTTAAGAAAATGAACAAATATTCTACAAAGAATATTTCAATATAAATTAAATATATATAAATCAGTTGAAGGGGAAAATATATCTAATAACCATTGATTATGTTTAAATATAAATAATCATATATAGGAAAATTAAGAAAACATTCTTCCTTAACTATACATTGAATAGCAGAGAAAATGAAAATTGTAATTCCAGATTATGCATATGTTTTTGTAAAAGGATATATTAGAAAGCTACCTGGATGAAAGTTATGGGATGTTACAAAATTTGGTGTCATTTTTAATTCTTGGCATTACAACTTTTCTCTACTAAAATTCTTAAAACAAATGAACACAAAATTCAACTCAAAAAATGTATATCTTTCTAAAGATCATGAATTTACAGAAACCAGGGAAAAAGCAATTATGTTTTTTGGAAAAACCAAAATTATACAAAGAAATAGTAATTTATTAATTGGTTGATGCATCACAGAATGGCAGCATTTTCAAATGGTCAACAGAAAGACACAATAGGTACAACTGCATGCATATATATAGACTCATGAATTTACAAAACATCAGTACTTAAAGCATTGGAAGATGAGTTTCTTGATTTTGCTCATTTACCGAGAGCATGTTCATCTCCCAGGTTGAAATGACAAAGGAATTACTAAAGTCTATAGTGATGAGTTCAAAACAAAACCTGCAAAAAACAAACAGAAAATGACAAAAAAAAATCATATATTTCTATCTATACCTATATATCTAATGTGTGAACATATGAATAGTCTAGAAGACCATTAACAAAATTTTTCAATGTTAACATATATTTCTTCTACAACTTCATCCTATTGTAATATTTTACATTGCTTTACTACAAAATATTGAATTTCTCTTGGTCCTTTTTAGCTGTTTATGAATAAGATTAGACAAAAATAGTTATAAAACACCAGCAAACAAATTCATAACAAAAAGCTATCGTGTATTCAAAATTTTATAAGAATAGAAAACTTCTCATGATCCTGGTCAAAATTTATTAGTACTGCATTAAATTATTTCTATTCATCATGTTATACAATCTTTAATGTAATTCTATAGATGAAGAGATTTTTTTGCTTGTAAAGTTGAGGACACTAGAATTAATGTTTGAATGTACTTACTAAGGGCTATGCAGCTTAAAAGCTGTCAGATCTACAAACTAAACTCTGGATTTCTCAGTCCAAATCAGCACACTTTAAGACTTGCTATATATTTTTTTTACAGAATACGTAATTTCTGTAAGTGCTTTTCATAACAAAATTCTCTGAAATGGAATATGCATAGGGATTTCTATGATACAGTTTTAAGGAAAACACAACATTTTTGTTGTTGTTTTTGCTCATTAGTTGCCTTTAAAAACACATACAGGGAGCAGATGTAGCTCAGGGTTGAGAGTGTCTGCTTCCCATGTTCAAGGTACTGGTTCAAAAAAAAAAATACATACATTTAAAACACAGGTCTAAAACATATTTGATGGCTTCCAATTACTAAATTGGAATATCTAAATATTTCCAAGGATATCTAAAATCATATCCTTGGAAATGTTTCAGATGACTTGTCATCAAACAGAGGGTGGCGTCACAGAAATTCAAACTAATTAAAAGATGCTACTGGATTTAGAGAATAAATACCCAAATGGGAAAGAAAGAAAAGATAAAGATAAATTTCAACAACATGGCCATTTCAATTGCCTGGAGCTCTCTCACTTCTGCATGACTAATGAAAGCATTTTTCACCTCTTTGTTCCTAAGAGTATAAATGAGAGAGTTCAGCATAGGGATTATCATAGTATAAAACACAGAAGCCACTTGATCCTTTCTCAAGGAGTAGGAGTTCTTTGGTTTTAAATAAGTAAAAATCATGGTGCTGTAAAAGATAGTGACCCTGAGGAGATGGGAGCCACAAGTAAATAAGGCTTTGTGCTTTCTTGAAGAGGAATTAAATTTCAGAATAGTAAACAGAACAAACATGTAAGACACAGAGATTGTGGTAAGAGACAGTACTACATTTAAACTACCAAAAGTGAATATCTTGATTTCAGTGTCACGAGTACAGGACAGGGCTAAAATTGGTATTAAATCACAGAAAAAGTGAGAGATTACATTGGAGTTGCAGAAATGCAAACTGTTCATGTAAAGAACAATAACTAATGATTCAGTAAAACCAATAATGTAGGACACAGTGATGGGGGCACTGCAGAGCCTCATGGATATAACCATAGGGTACTGAAATGGATTGCAGGTAGCCACATAGCCATTATAAGTCATTGAAGAGAGAAAGAAAACTTCAGTGACAACCAAGAAGAGAAAAACATACATCTGCGTGATGGAGTCCATGAATGAAATACACTCGTTGGAAGTCAGTAAGATCTCTAAGATTTTAGGTGTAATGACCATTGAGTAATAGAGGTCAAGGAATGACAGGTGATGGAGGAAAAAATACATGGACTTGTGAAGCTGGAGATCCAGGAGAATTATCAGTATCATTCCTGCATTCCCCAGCAGCATAACAAGGTGTATCATGAGAAATAACATAAAGAGGATTTGCTGGATCTCTTCAGAGTCTGTCAATCCTATCAGGATGAAGTAAGGCACATTTGTATAATTCCAACTTCCCACAGAATTCAAGTGTTGTAAACTGTTGAGAAATCAATATGATAATTAGCATGAATGACTTCATAACATTTTTTGTTTACACAAATAATCTGGCCTTTTTTCTGAAAAATAAATTAGGTTAGTTATTCTAGAAATTCATAATAAAGAATAGTTTGTCAAATGTTGCAGTTGGGCAGTTTGATGTAATTATGAATTCCAAAAATATAATTGCATCATGCTTGTAAACTGATCTCTTAATCTGTGCATGATTAAGTTATGATTAGGGCGTTGACTGGGCCAGGTCATTAGGGTGTGGAGCCCCACCTTTCGGTGAGTGGGGAATCGAATATTAAAAAATCAAGGCAAAGAACAGAGTTGAAGCAGTTTTTGAGAAGCAGTTTTGATGTTGGAGAAAAGGCCCCAGAAGAAGAGAAGTGAGCCGTTCACCTGATAGTCTACAGCTGACCATGTGGAGGAACCAGAAGACCTAAGAGAGAAATGCAGCCCCAGGAAGAGAGGAACACAAGAAGACTGAACCCTGGCAAACGTTGGCAGCTGTCTTGCTCCAACATGTGGCAATGAACTTTGGTTCCTTTGGCTGACTAATACACCAAATATGAATGAACAAATCTTAGTTTGACTTCCAAATATAAATGTGATATAAATCAATCTTTAAATTTTGTATCATGAAATTTATATATGTTACATAATAGAATGAATAAAATTGTTATAAATGCTTCCCTTCTTTAAAACATTTTTACAGATTAAAATATTATACCACAGTTATTAATATTGTGTACATTTTTTAGGTGAGAAAAAGGGCATGGAAAGTTAAATAACTTATCCATAGTCACAATCATTAGGTATTGTTGATTCTGTGATTCCACCTAGATTGATTGAGTACAGAGGTCATGCTCATAATACAGTATTACTACTAATATTTAAAACCAGAAAAACAAAAAAGCTATTTATATAATATACAACAATAATTTTAGCATATCATTTACTGTTCTTTTGTATCCAATGTTATGTAATACAAATGATAGTTCAAATAAAAACCATAGGTGTGTTTATATGATAGACCACACATTACTACTAATTTCCCAAAGACAGATGATATAATCAAAATTCTTCCAAAAATTATGTTCTTAATAAATGTTCATGGCTTAACGACTCTGATTTCTTCAGTTCTATATTTCCATTTCTACAAATGCTGGCATTACTTAAATAAGGCCTGCATGATAGGTTCATGTATATGCTTACTCTTCTAATAATATTCCCATTTTCTGAGAGTATCTAAAAGTCTCTACGTTTGAGATTAGTGGGTGAAAAACTTCTTACAGGATTATATTTCTAGAAATTTGTCAACTTCAACTTTTTCTCCCAAATAAAATATGTAAACCATATCAGAAGCCTGAGATTTGTGAGATATAAAATTTGTTTCCTTTGAGATAATTTGTTAAATATGTTATACATGTATTATTTATTTATTTATTTATTTATTTATTTATTTATTTATTTTTAGGTAAAAAAAATGTAATAATTTTGGTCAGTTCCTGGTCAAATGGAAATTCTCCTGGAAAGTATGTCTCACAAGTACACCAGGGAGTTACTTTGAATAGAAGCAGAGCAGAGTATCCCTTGCCTTTCTCCTTGATGATGCCAAGGAACTTCTTATATTAAGATTGCTGATAAAGAAACATTTCGCCACCTCTGGGACCAATTTCCAATGAAAATTGCTTAGCATGATGCCAAGTATAAAGGTTCACGGACAAATGTATCTATATTAGGTTAGTAACAGACAGTTGCTTTCTGCTTAGAGCCACTTAATGATGGGAAGCATATTTTTTGGTATTATTTGTGATGCTCTATTTTATGACTGTATAAAAGAATAGGTATTCCTAAAGAAATATTTAATTGCTCCATGGCTGAAAGGACAGATCATTAACCACCAAGGAGGAATAGGACATTTTTCCCAATGAAACGTTTTTTATATTTAAAAATGTGACATTATTATAGCAGTAACATTGTTTATTATGCAAATATTATTATGCAGACAAATTCAAAGCAACAAAGAAAATCATTCATAAGTGTTTTTATTCTATAGATGTATGTTCTCCCAAGTATTTTCCTTTGTTCATATAGAGATTATTTATATATATATATTTGTATGTTTATATAATTTTATCACCCTGAATTTTCAGTAATATCCTTATTTTATTATTAAACATTTACAATATACCCTGACCGCTATCATAATGGAATTTTGTAAAACCCACAATTTCATGTATTTTACTCTGGTGTAGTATAACTAACTTCTTGGAATGAGTGTGCATCAGGTGATTAATGGGTGTCTTTGAGGAAATCATAGTTGTCCTTCTCCAGTCAGGTTTGGGAATGTCAACTAATTCATTGATACATCAGATGTAATGTATTTCGACACAGCAATGTTTGTGAAATTTATTAGTTTAGTTCAATGGCTTTTATTATATTAAAAGAAAAATGATAGAAGAACGTAAAATCAGTGCTGAAATAAGTATTTATAATTATGTTAATGACCAAAAGCTTACTTCATATAACTTCATTTATGTACAACCAAGTGAAATGAACTAACATGAAATTTTTATTAATTATGGATAATGAATCTATTTTCACATATTTTTAGAAGACAATAATACAAGGAATACTGTGTTTCAAGCAGAATTTTAGAAGATAATTTGATGGTATGAATCAACGAATCACAAAACAATGTATTATATATTTTATAAAATTTTGAATGTACAATTCTTCAATTCATCAAAAATTCAATCATACTGAGATAACCATATTAGGGTTTTAAAATGCCAGCATCAATTTATTTCACAGTAGTTGACACTGAGGTTTAAAATGTTCTATGTAGGGAAGCGGCTGTGGCTCAATCAGTGGGGCTCCCGTTTACCATGTGGGAGGCCCCGGGTTCGGTTCCCGGGGCCTCCTGGTGAGGGCAGGTCCGCCCGCACGGTGTGGTTGGCTGGCCTAGCGAGCACAGGCAGCGGGGGGGGGGGGATAAATGAATAAATAAATAAAATCTTTAAAAAATAAAAATAAAATAAAATAAAATAAAATGTTCTATGTAATTTCCACCACAATAGAGTGTGTTTCCTCTTTACAAAATCTCCATGAGGAAGTTTTTCTTCCCAACTTTGAAATAAACTTTTTTATAGGTTTTAACTGTACTACAATACTAGTAATAGTCAAAGAAAGAAAATTTTTAAAAAAATTCTAAGTAAATTTTTGGTTAATCTTTATTGTTAGGATTTCAGTAAACATCTCTAAAAGTTAAAAAATATAGCAGAAGATTAGGAGTAAGAAACAGGAAGAATAGATGACTTATTTACCCTACATTTCAACAAAATTAAAACTTTATCTCTGACAATTATTCAATAACATTTTTAAAAATTCTATTCCTCTTCTAAATTCTCTCAATCTTTGCATGTTTTGAAGCTCTGTTTGGGAATTTTCTACTTTTTTGAAAAACTGGCTCTTGTTTTGTTGTACTGTCTTTCATAACTCTGGAACACAGATGTGTGTTTTATCTAATAACATTACATTGCACAGGTTTATTTATATTTATATGCTTATATTTACAGGTATACCATTTTATAATCTCTTAATATTCATCTATTTCTTTTCTTAATTTTTTTCTTTTTTGCAGATGTTGTGGGATTACAGAACAATTATGTATAAAATAAAGGATTGGTAAACACAATCTCATCCTCCAAAACTTCCATTTGTGTGAAACATTTGTTAAATTTGATGATGGCAAATTTTTATAGTTATACTATTAACTAAAGTTTATGATTTATCTTACGGTTCACTGTGTAGTGGAGTTTCACAGATTTTTTGAAAAATGTTCTACTGTTACCACATATACAATCTAACATATCCCCTAACAATTACACATTTAGATACATGTTTCAGTGCTGTTAACTGAGTTCACAATGTTGTGCTACCATTATCATCATCCATCAGCAAAACATTCTATCATTCCAAATAGGAACTCTGTACATTTTCATCCTTAACTTCCCACTTTCTATCCTCCTTTTTTTGGTAACCTATGTTCTAGATTCTTACTCTATGAGTTTGCTTATTTTAATTGTTTCAAATCAGTGAGATCATACAATAATTGTCTTTTTGTTTCTGACTTATTTCACTCAACCTGATATCTTCAAGTTTCACCCATGTTGCCTCATGTATCAAGACTTCATTCCTCTTCCCAACTTAATAACACTTCACTGTATTGTAATTATATATCATATTTTATTCATCCATTCCTTGATTGATGGACACTGTGCTTGTTTCCATCTTTTGACTGTGAAAAACTATGCTATGAACATCGATGTGCAAATATCTGTTTGTATCCCTACTTTCAATTCTTTTGGGTATACCTATTATTTGTATTGCTTAGAAATATGGTAGTTATATTCTTTCCAAAATGTCTTCCACAGAGTAGATCTATCATTTTACAATGCCACCAGCAATGAATGAGGGTTACTATTTCTCCACATCCACTCCAACACTTGCTATTTTCTGTTTTATTTTTTTAATAGCAGATATTTAATGAGAGTGAAATGATACCTCATTGTGGTTTTGACTTGCATTTCTATACTGGCTAATGATGTTAAGCATCTTTTCATGTGCTTTCTGGCCATTTGTATTATTGTATATCTTTTTTGAAGAGATTTCTATTCAAGGTTTTTCCCATTTTTTAATTGGGTTGTATGTTGCTAAATTGATTTATACATTCCGGATATTAAACTTTCATCTATACGTGGTTTCCAAATATTTTCTCCCTTTGTGTTGATTGTCATATTATTTTCATGATAAAGTACATTGAGGTACAAAAGTTTTTTTTTTTCTTTTTCTTTTGATGATGTCACATTTATATATATTTTTTCTTTTGTTGCTTGTGCTATGGGTGTAAAGTCTAAGAAACCATTGCCTAGAAAAGAAAAGTGCTGCACATCATCCAGGAGGGATACAGACAGAGAGACAAAGATGCCTAAGGAAAACCATGAATTTCTCACCCCTGTGGCTGGGATTATACCCCACCCTCAAGGCAAATAGCCTCAGTAAATCCCCTAGGTCACTGCACCCAATTGAAAGGGAAAGAAATTTCCCTGGGAAGAAGAGGGTTCTGGTGGACTAGGGAGAGTGGTTGCTTTTCAGTGAGTTTGGCCACCTGATTCCCCTTTAAATCTTAGAAAAGACCCCAACCAGCACAGAAGTGGCCCCAGGGAGAGGAGCGGAGGGATTTGATCAGGCAGGCTGCCACACCCAGCCACCCTGTAGGAAAGAAGAACCAGGTCAGTGAGGAGGCAGTGACAGGAGCCTAACAAGCCAGGCTCTGGCAAACTGTTAGAAGCCCAACTCGGCTGAGGAAACCAGGGCAAGAAGAGCCAGATAAGCTTTCAGAAGCCTGCTTAACCTGTGGATTAGGTGTTGTTCAGTGTAGGAATTCCCGCCTTGCATAGAGTGAGGTCCCTGTTTCTTCTCCCAGCACCTCTTAAGAGAAGAGATCCATAGAGTGATCCACTGAGTTATCAGACACTGATCTTGCACCTTATGACAGTGAACATATAGATTGAATTTTTGTTTGCCACAGTACACAGTGCCTGAAACAGTGGGGCTCCTGAGGGCTCTAGAGACATCCAGACACTGTAAGCAGGACAGGCAAGCTGAGGAATCTGGCACCCTGTCAGTGGGGTTTACTTTGGAATTTATGCTCCCCAGTGTAACAGAGTTAGACCCATTTATAGTTTCCCTATACATGGCTCTTCATCCTCTCTTATTTGAACCTATAATTAACATTACACTTGCTAAATATATGTCTCAAAGGCTTAAATCTTTGGTCTATTCATATGCCAGTCCTGAATCTCAGCAGAGATGTAACACCTATTCTCCAGTTCATTGGACTCACCCAGGAAAACTAACATAGAGATGATGATGGACAACACCAATCTCAAGGAACAGAGTGTCTACAACTGCAAGCCATATGGTTCCATCTATCTTCCCCCTGAGATCTAAGCCCACTCTCAATTAAAAACAGAGTAGGCATGTTATCATTAATATGATGGACATGTATGTTTTCCTGTGGGAGGGAGAGATGATCAATGTCCCTGCAGACAATATTATGACATAAGGCCAGAGAATTGATGTACCACTAAAGTAGGAAAATGAAGGTATATTGCTGACTCTGCCAGCTAAATGCAAACTTTTTCTGCTGATCTTTCAAATGACAATTGAGAAAAAATCATATGATAGAGTAATAGCTATATATCAGGTCCCAGAAGATGAGTTGATTTGCTCAAGCAATTATACCATATCTGGAACAGTAAATGAATTGGAGTCACTCTCATTCTTCAAGATTCATATGTTTTCTGTACAGGCAAAATACGAAAGTCAAATGGTGCTGTGTTGGGAATCACCACCCCTCCAGTCTCCAGTGCAAATGCCCAAAATGTTGGAACATTTTTATAAATGGGTAAAAGGTAATTTTTTGAGAAACTGTGAGAATCTTGATAGAAAAGGCCTAGATTACTTTGAAGACACGGCTGGTAGGAATTTGGACCTTAAAATTATTTCTGATGAGGACTTAGAAATTATCACTGGAAAGAAAGTAATCCTTGCCTTAAAATGGAAGAGAACTTGGCAAAATTAACTCCTGATGTTCGATGGAAGGCAGAATATGAAAATGATTGAGCTTGGACATTTTGTCGAGGAGATTTCCAAATTAATTGTGGAACATACAGCATGGTTTCTCTTTGCAGCTAATTGCAAAATGTGAAAAGAATTATATATGCTGGCAATAAACTGCTGGGAACAAAGAAACCAGAAATTGATGGCTTGGGAAATTCCATGCTTCTCAAAAACAAGCCAAAAGAGGATAATGCCCCATGTGAGGACTTAACTAAACTTGGAGTTTCTAAGTATGGATTGGAAATGCAGTTATCCAGGAAGGTCTTGTGGAACTTCCTGCTGTCTGATTTCTTGGATCCCTATTTCCTACATGCTAAACCAACAAGTTTTTTGTGAGACGTATATGAATGAAACCACTGTCAGCCAGGATGAAAAAGGAAAGGGAAAAGGAGAAATTCATGGAGAAACCCCTTCAGAAGGAAAATAGTGGAAGCTGAGTTCTAGAATTGTGACATCTCATCAGACCATGAAAGGAACCCAACTCTGTGTGCAGAAATGGTGAGTTTACCTTGTCATTTGAAGAGCGTAGACTTTCCTGCCCTTTCTTCAGGGACAGTTTGGCAACCCTAGGCTACAGAGAGTAGAGCACATACCCCAGAGTTTGGGGAAAGTATGGCCATCACCCCATTGTTCCTGGAGGGTGAGGTGTAGAGCTTGGCCACCACACAGATGTTTGATGAAAATGGAATTAAGAAAATGGCCATCAGACAAGGAGTGGGCCCTCATGAGGGCCAGAGCAGAAGAAAACACTGTTCAAGAGATGACCCTCAGACTAATGAATTATGCTCTGCAAGTTTGGGACCTGTGATGCCTCTTTTCATTCAAATTTCTCCCTATGATAATGCAAATATTTATCTTATGTCTGTACTCCTTTGCATATTGGAAGCATATACTTTGTTTGCTATATTTCACATGTCTACAGCTAGAGAGGATTTTTGCCCCAATATAAACTGCATACCAATAAATGATTTTTATGTGATTTGTACTTAGCATTATTACTGCAATTATTTAAGGCTTTTGAAATATTGTGATGTAATGGATGTATTTTGCATATTGAAGGAACATGTCTTTTTGGGATTCAATGGGGTGGAAAATGGCAGTTTGAAATTCTTTTATGAGTCCCAAAAAGAGAAAGATTATGACTGTGAACTAATTCATTCTGTGTGTGAGGACCTTTCAGCTTTGTCAGCGAGACATGACTCAGGATAAGTCTCCACTCTCTTACTGGGTCTGATATAAAGGAGACACACAGGAAAAGAGAGCTCTGCCATTCTTGATCCAGCCATGTGAGAGAGAGGACTGCAGGAAAACAGAGAAGCCCAGGGAGAGGTGAAGATCTTCGCAGAGATCAGCATCCATATTGCTTTGCCACATGGCTGGACAACAGGATCAATGGTATCTGGATTTGGTGAGGAAGCACCTCTGATGGTGCCTTATTTTAGATTTTTCAAGATTTCTGAACTGTAATCTTTTAACCGAAATAAATCCCGTTTATAAAAGCTAACCCATTTTTGATACTTTGTATCAGTAGCCTTTTGGCAAAATAAAACAATTCCCTCTGTTTCTGTCAATGATTTTTTTAACAGTTCTAGTTTTTTATATTTAGGTCTTTGATCCATTTTAAATTGATTTTTGAATATGATGTTATATAAGGGTCTTCCTTCTAATTTTCTTTTCTTTTTTTTTTTTTTTTGGCAAATGGAAATGCAGTTTTCCCTATACTATTTGTTGAAGAGACTACTTTTCTGTAATTGAGTGGTCTTTGCCCCCATGTTAAATATTGGTCATAAATGTGAGGGCTGATTTCTGTGCTCTCAAATGAATTCCATTGGTCTTTATATCTGACCTTGTGTCATTACCATGCTTGTATTTTTTTAATCTTTGTTTTATCATTTTTAATCAATTTTGTAAGGGAGTGACTTCAATGCTCAGGGGAAAAAAAAATGGGAGTAGAGGTATTTCCATATATGACAAATCATTCATTTTTCCCTTTGTAATCTGTCTTTTGGAATTTTAAATGCATGCCATTTTAATTACTGTGACTTTTTAGTAAGTTTTAAAATTGAGAAGTGTGAGTCCTCCAAATCAATCCATTTCTGCAGAGAATGATGGAAATTTTATTGAGATTAAATTGAATCTATAAGTTGTTCCTGGTAGGGTTGACATCTTAACAATTGTCTCTTGTTAAGAGACAATCCATAGATTCATATTGTAATCTATGAACATGGAATGCCCTTCCATTATTTAGGTCTTTTTTGGTTACTTTTAACGATGGTTTCTTTAGTTTTCTGTATAGAAGTCCTTTACATCGTTTCTTAGATTAATTCCTAGATATTTGATTCTCTTATTTGCTATTGTGAATGGAATTCTTCTTTTGATTTTTAGTTGTGATTGTTCATTGCTTGTGTTTAGAAACACTACTGATTTGGGGGTGTTGGGTCTTGTACCTGGTCACTTTGCTGAATTCATTTATTAGCTCTAGGAGCTTTGCTGTGGATTTTTAGGACTTTCAGTGTTTTTGATCAGATCATCTGAAAATCATCTGGATGCCTTGACATATATATTTTTCTTGCCTAATTTCTCTGTCAAGAACATCCAGTAAAATGTTGAATAACAGTGGTGACTGTAGGCATCTTTGTGGGATTCAGAGATGATTAACATCTTGATCTTACAGGGAAAGCTTTCAGTCTTTCATTATTAAGCAAGTTATTAGCTTTGTTATTTCCATATATGCCCTTTATCATGTAGAAGAAGTTTCCTTCTATTCTTACTTTTTGAAGGGATTTTTTTTTTCTTTTGGTCAGAAATGGATGCTGGATTTTGTCAAATACCATTGCTGAATCAGTTGAAATGATCTTGTGTTTATTTTCCTTCATTGTGTTAATTTGGTGCGTTACATTGATTTTCTTATGTTGAAGCAACCTTGCAGAACAGGGAAACATCAAACTTGATCATGGTGTATAATTCTTTTAATATGCTGTTGGGTTTATTTTGCTAGAAATATTTGAGTATATTTCATGCATATTCATAAAATATATTGGTCTGTAGGTTCCTTCCTTTGTGGCATCTTTTTCTGGCTTTAGTATAAGGGTTATTTTGACCTCTTAAAAATGAATGAGGGAGTGGTCACTCTTTTTTAATTATTGGAATAGTTTCAGCTGAATTGGAGTTAATTCTTCTTGGAATGTTTGGTAGAATTCCTTCTGTGGCATTATTATTTTATTTATGAATTACAAAAAAAGAAATATAGATTATGTTTTCAAATTGATCTGTTACTCTGGCATGATTATTCTTTCATTATATTAGATTCAACCAAGATGTCTGATTAAATCATGTAATGATTAGGGCTTTGATCCAACCATGTCATTATAATGTGACTCAGCATCAAGCCCCAACTCCCTTGGGCTAAAAGAAAAAGACTTCCACATGGAAGTAGACACATAGAAGCAGATAGGAAGGAAGAAGGCATGCTCCATAGACATGGACCTGGGAAGAGAGATGAGCCTGATAGTCTTCAGCTGACCTTGTGGAGAGAACAGAGTAGCTGAGTCCAGAAATAAATGAGCCCTGGGAAGAGAGATGAGCCTTATGCCAACCTACAGCTAAGATCAGAAGAAACTGGGACCATGGAGCTTTAAGAGGAAAGAGGAAGGCTGAATCATCACAGAATTGCTTGCTATCTTGTATCAACATGCGGCAAGAGATTTTGGGTGAGAAACTACCCCTCATGGTACCTGGAGTTGGAATCTTTAGGACTTGCTAACTATAATCTTCTACCCTAAATAGCTACCATTTATAAAAGCCAACAGAGTTCTGGTACTTTGCATCAGCTCCTCTTTGGCTAACTAATACAGAACTTTGTACCAGAGAGTAGGGTCATGCCTTTGCTACAACCAAAATGCTGAAATGGTTTTATAATTGGGAAAGGGTATTTTGGGGAGGAATTGTGAGACCCTTAATAGAAAAGTCCTAGATTTCTTGGAGAGACTATTGATAGGAATATGGACATTAAGGAGACTTTTTATGAGGTATTAGGATTAAAAGTTGAAACTATTACTGGAAACCGGAAGAAAGGTGATCTGTGTTTTAAAGTTGCAGAGAACTTAGCAAGATTAACTCTTGATGTTTTATGGAAGGCAGAATTTGAAAATGGTGAGCTGAAGAACTTTCCAAAGTAAACTCAGAAAATTTGGCTTGGCTTCTCCTTGCAGCTTATGGTAAAATGCTAGATGAGAGAGATAAGCTGAGAACTGAACTGTTGTGAACAACAAAACCAGAAATTGATTTCGGAAATTCCAAGCCTCTGGAAATCAACCCCCCAGATGATAGTGCCCCATTTGAGGACTTATCTAAACTTGGAACTTGTAAGTCAGAATTGGAAATGCAGTTATCCAGGAAATACTTTTGAAAATTCTCACTGTCTGATGGCTTGGACACCTGCCTATTGCATGCTAAACTAGTAAGCTTTTTGTGAGAGCTGTATGAACAAAATCACTGTCAGCCTGGACTAAAAAGCACTAGTAGGGGAAAGACGGAAGGGAAAATAACTTTAAGAGGAAGATTATGGAAACTGAGATCTGGTATTTAGAAATCTCCTGGGCCAATAGAGTATTCCCACCCATGTGTACAGAGAGAGTGAGATTGCCCTGGCAGTTGAAGAGATGGATGTTTTCACCCACTGTTCAGGGAGATTTTTGCCACCCCAAGGTGGGTTCAATGAGGGTTCAGGGAGAAGAAACCATCATCTTGAGAATAAACCTCAGACTTTGAAATCTAGGGAAGTATACCTGGCAGGTTTATGAAAATGTAGGGGAACCATTATTCATGTTTCCCTCCCAATTTCTCCTTATGGTAATGCAAATGTTTACCCGTTGTCTGTGTATTGGAAGCAGATAAATTGTTTTGTAATTTTCAGAGGTCTAAAGCCAGATGGGACTTTGCCCCAAGACAAATTGTAATTCTTTAAACTGATTGTGATATGATTTTGTACTTAGCATTGTTACTGATTTAAAGGTTTTAAATATTATAATGTCCTTTTGGAATTCAGAGGGTAGAATGTGGCAGTTTGATAATATTTATGAATTCCAAAAAGAAATATAGATTATGTTTGTAAACTGATCTGTTCCTCGGGCATTATTTCTTTGTATTAGATTCAGCTGAGACATCTGATTAAATTATGCTATGATTAAGGCTCTGATCCAACAATGTCATTAGAATGTTACTCAACATCAAGTGCCATCCCCCTTGGGCTGATAAAATAGGCTCCCACTTGGAAGTAGACATGCAGAAGCAGATAGACAGGAAGAGAGTATGCTCCATAGACACAACCCTTTGAAGAGAGATGAGTCTGATAGTCTACAGCTGCCCTTGAGGAAAGAACAGAGCAGCTGAGCCCAGAAAGAAATGCAGAGAGAGACAAGCCTTATGCCAGCCTACAGCTAGGATCAAAAGAAGCTGGGACCATGGAGCCTTAAGAGGAAAGAGGTAGGAAAAAACCCCATAGACATCACCTACCATCTTGTGTCAACACATGGCAACAGACTTTGAGTGAGAAAGTACCTCTTATGGTACCTTGAGTTGGACTCCTTAGGGCCTGGTAAGTGTAAGTTTCTAATCTAAATAAATAAACTTTATAAAAGCCAACAGAGTTCTGGTACTTGGCATCAGCACCCATTTGGCTGACTAATACACCCTCTGACACTGGGTATCTATTTATTCACTGATTAATTCTTTTTTCTAGTAGTTGGTTTCTTGAAATCTATTTCTCCTGGAGTCAATGTAGGTAGTTTGTGTCTTTCTTAGCCCATTTCATATAAGTTATCTATTTTATTGGCATAGAGTTGTTCATAGTATCCTCATAACTCATTATCTTTCTGTTGGGAGAGTAGTAAAGTCCCCCTTTTCATTTCTGAATTTAGATATTTTATCTTTTTTTTTCTTTTACATTCTATTTAAAGGTGTGCCAATTTTATCAACCTTTTCAAAGAACTCTCTTTTGGATTAATTTATTTTATCTAATGTTTTTGTTTGCTTGCTTGTTTTTAATTTCTATTATCTCTTCTCTAATCTTTATTTCCTTCTTTGGGAAAGAATGCTTGTTCTGGCTTTATTTAGCTGTTCCTTTCCTAAGTTTTCCAGTTTTGTAAATAGGTCTCTGATTTGAAGTCTTTCTTATCTTTTAATATATGTATTTAGAGCTATAAATTTTCCCCTCCACACTACCATTGTAGCTTCTCATAAGATTTTCATTCACCTCAATATATTTCCTAATTTCACTTATGTTATCCTCTTTCTCCCATTGGTTCTTTAATACTATGTTGGTAATTTTCACATATTGTGAATTTTCCATTTCTCCCTTTGTTAGTGATTTATAGATACATAATGGTGTGATTGGGCAGTATATAGTGTATGATTTCAATATTTTAATTTTTTGAGATGTGTTTTGTCACACAACATATAGGTCTGTCCTGGAGTTTGATCTATGTACATTCAAGAAGAATTTTTATTTTTAATTTTTGATGAGTGAATTGTTCTACATGTATCTGTTAGGTCTAGTTGTTTTAGAGTATCATTTAAGTCCTATTCTTCCTTATTGATCTTCTTACTAGATATTCTGTCCATTATTGAGAGTGGTATATTAAAATCTCCTGATATTCATGTAAACTCTCAACTTCTTCAACTAATCTGTCAGTATTTGCTTCATATATTTTGGGGGTTGCTGAGAAGTGAAAAAAATCTTGTTTATTCCTGTAGATTTATCCCATTTTTGGTATATAATGATCATCTTTTCACTTCTAATATTTTTAATTATGATAATATTATATTTTTATAACCACATTTTTTGGTAATAATAAGCTTTATTTTTAGAGAAATTTTAGAATACAGAAAACTTACATCAAAAGTATAGGGAATGAACAATGGGCTAGAATAGATTTACTGTTATTCTACTCTAGACTTATAGTTATTCTAGCATTGAAAGAACTTTTATCATTGATGTGGATGCAGTGGACACTGGAGTTTCTGAAGGGAGGGAGAGGGGGGAAAATAGGTGTAATATGGGAACAGTTTTGGGATATTGGAATTGTCCTGTATAACATTGCAGTGACAGATACAGGCCATTATGTATCTTGTCATAACTTACAAAATTGTGTGGGAAAGAGATTAAATTATAATGTAAACTATAATCTGCACTTAGTGACAATGCTCTAATATGTGTTGATAAATTGTAACAAATGCAGCACACTAATGAAAGATGTAATTAATGTTGGAAAGTATGAGAGAGGTAGAGAATGGGGCATATGGGATCCCTTACATTATTTTATATATCATTTATTTAATCTAAGTATATTTTACAAAAATTATAGGGGATTCCCATATAACGCCCCCCACACACACACATATTTCCCCAACAATTAACATATCAAATTACTGTGGTACATTTGTTTCAATTGATGAGCCAATATAGAAGCATTGCTGCTAACCAACGACTATTGGTTTACCTTTGCACTGTATAATTTATAGGCTTTGACAAAGTATAGTGTCATGTATCTGTTGTTGCAGTACCTATAGAACAATTCTAATGGCCTAAAAATGCCCTGTGTTCCACCAATTCCTCACAAACTCTGTGAACCACTATATTTATATCAATGTTAAAAGTTCTTCCATTACCACATGATAATAAGTAAAATAACAGTACATCTACTTTGGTCTGTGGTTATACTCCTCCCATATGTTTGTTCATTACTCAATCTTGAATAATTTGGAATGATGCTCATGCTGACTGCTTCAGATTGAGAAGGTCCTTAGATCTTATGATGCAGATGTTGGGAACTGTTTTGCTAGTAGTTTTACATAGTCCTTGCTAGTTGTACTGAGTAAGTCCAAAGAACTGTGAATAACGGTTGGCTGCAACACTACTGTGATTCAGGTCACAACCAGCATATTAACAGGCTAAAGATTTAATTATCTGAGATATATATTTCAAAGGTATAATGATAATTATCAGTTCAAATAAATGAAGTAAATGAATCGTGAGTAGGGAAATTATAAATGATTCTAACTCTTATATTGGGGAAATAGATTATCATATATTCCAAAATAGGGCCCAAAAGGGGATGTTGGTTTCTTGAGGCTGTGTGTCTTCCTTATAGTGTCCGGATATCCCTAGAGCCCTCAGGAGCACTTTTTTTTTTTTAGGTTCTGAGGCCAGGGATTGAACCCCATCCTCATATGGGGGAAGCTGGTGCTCAACCACTGAGCCGCATCAGCTCCCCTGAGTTGGTTTTTTCATTTGTTTGCTTGTTTGAATTTCGTTTTGATTTTAGGAGGCACCAGGAACCAAACCTGGGATTTCCCATGTGGGTGGGAAGCAGGCACTCAACCACCTGAGCCACAACCACTCCTTCAGGAGCGTTTTTGTTTGTGGTTTGGTTTACTGTGGCACATAATGAGATCTGCTTGATGCTTGAATAAGCATAACCTCCATATTCACCACCCAACTCTCTTTCATATCTTTTAGCCATAAAAGCTCCTTCATGTTTAATGTTTCCTACTTTTAGTCAAAGTTGTTTTTTTGTTTTTTTTCTCCAAATGTATCACCAGTTGTACTTGGTAATAATCCTTCATTGCCAGGGAGGTTAATCCCCAGGAGCCATGTTCCTCATTGGCACAAAGGTAGTAAGATTTTTGCTGAGCTTGGATTAGTGAGAGATCACAAATGACCAACAAGGAAGTTTTCAGGAGGTAACTCTTATGCATTAATTATAATTAAACTAAGTTTCACTTTTACAATATAAGGTTCATAAGTAAAAGTCTTAAGATTAAGGGCTTTTCATATTGGTGCTGCCTATATGTTCCCAAGATTTTTGTCATTTTATTTGAGAAAGAAGCAGGGCTTCCCAGGAATTGAGTTTAATATTTTGTTGGCTACTGTGTGGGTCTCTATCTATTGAGAAGACATACTTATGACAACATGAATATATTCATATCCCATAAAGGTTTGCTTTAAGTGCATTTTACCCATATAGACCCCCACTGTTGACACTGTGTACAAGTGATATACCTTTGTTACATATCCTGAAAGAACATTCATATAATTGAATTCTCAACCACAAATTAAGTCAACCCATGATTTCACTAGGTTATACAGTCATTCATTTCAGCCTCTAGCTTTCTTTCTAATATCATGGATGGCTCAAATCTTCCCCTTTCAACCCTGTTCAGACTCACACTTCAGTGCCATTGATTACACTCATATTGATGCACCATCATCACCTCTATCTATTGCCAAACTGCTACCATCAAACTTATTATAGGTTCTCCTCAGGTTAAACATTGGCTCACCAGCTCTATTCCCCTTCTATCTTTGGTAAACTATCTTCCAGACTCTCCCCCCCATGACTGTGCTCAATATCCTTAGTTCATATTAGAGAGAACTGTTTGTGGCTATTTCAACTGATATTAGCATAACCACCCAGGTATCTTTTGTTTACAACTTGCATGTTATAGTTTTTTCTATTCTTTCACTTTCATCTTTCTACTTTTATCTATAAATTTAAGTTGTGTTTTTTGCATACACTGCATACTTGTGACATGCTTTTTTATCCATTCTCCAAATTTCTGCATTTTGAATGGAGAGTTTAATCTATTTACAATTAAAGTTATTGCTGAGAATGCAGGGCTTTCTTCTGCCGTTTTGCTATTTAGCCATTGTAAGACTTATACCTATTCTTTCCCTGTTTCTCTTGGTGAATACCTTTATATATATTTGATGTTTTGTTTTGTACCATATTGTGTGTCTTCTCATTTCTATATGGATATAATTTTCATCTTTTATCTTGTTACCATGGGGTTAAAATTTAACACCCTAAGTTAATAGGTCATATTTGGTTTGATGCTAAAACTTCAATAGCATGCACATACACTTTTCTGATACCCCTTTTTACACTCTCCTTTTTTTGTACTTGTTATAAGTACAAAACTTATACACTTATATCTGTGTATGCTCAAACGATAAAATTACCATTATTTTTTATTCATTTGTATTTTATCACCTTAGGAAGTAAGAAATGGAGCTATATACCAAACAATACCCTACAATAATATTGGCGAGTATATTTACACACATGGTTACCTTTATTTCAGGTCTTTATTTATTTACACTGATTTGCAACTCTGTCTAGTGCTATTTCCTTTCAGACTGAGCATTGCTTGTAGGGCAGGGCTAGTGATGATGAATTCCCTGAGCTTTTGTTTATCTGAGAATGTCTTAATCTTTCCCTTATTTTTGAAGGAAAGTCTTACCAGGCATAAAATTCTTAGCTGGCAGTTGCTCTCTTTCAGCATGTTAAGTATTTTGACCAACTGCCTTTTTTCCTCTATGGTTTTTGTAAAGAAGTCATCAATCAATCTAATTGGTACTCCTTTGAATGTAACACATTGCTTTTGTCTTGCATCTCTAAGAACTCTCCCCTTTACCATATATTTTTAAAATATTTACTTATTTACTTTATTTTTCTTTATTCATCCCCCTCTCTCCCAGATTGTTCTCTCATCTGTCTCCTCATTGTTTGCTTGATTTCTCTAGGAGGGGCCAAGAACAGAATCTGTGAGCTCCCACATGAGAGGTGAGTGCCCAGTGGTCTGAGCCACATCTTCTCCCTGTGGTCTGCAGCATCTGCAGTCTTGTGGCAATTGCTCCTTTCAGCAGGGACAGCATCCAGCTCATTGCTGTGAGAGGTGGCATCTAGCTTGTGGTGGGAAGCAGCTACTAGGTCACTGTGGTGGAGATGACATCTGCTCATCTTCTTTTATGAGGCACTGGGACCCAAACCCAGGACCTCCCATGCAGTAGATGGGTATCCACCTGGTTTAGTCACATCCACTTTCCTGTCTTTCACATTTGATACTGTGATAAATATATAACAGGCCATAGTTTTCTCCATGTTTTTCCTGTTTGGTGTTCTTTGAGCTTCATGGGTGTGAATATTCATGTATTGTGCTAAATTTGGGAATTTCTTTATCATTATTTATGCCATGTGGTTCAACATAAAAAAAATCAATTAATGTAATAACTACATTAATAAAATGAATTAAAAAATAAAATAAAATCATGACCATCTAAATTGATGAGGAAAAGTAATTTGTAAAATCAAGCACATTTCTTATAACAACAATCATAAAACAAGGAATAGTATGGAATTAACTCAAAATGATAAGTCATATATGAATACCCCACAACTAACTTCATATTCAAGGACAAAAACGGTTGCTCACTAATACAAATATTAAACATTAGAGTGTCAGTTCTAGCCAGAGTAATTAGACAAGAAAAAGAAATGAAAGGCATCCAAATTGGATGGGAATAAGAAAACCTTGCCTTGTTTGCAAATGACATAATCCTATAATAGAAAATTCTCTGTTAGAGCCTAAGAGTCACCTCCTGAAAGCCTCTTTGTTGCTCAAATATGGTCTCTTTCTAAGCCAAACTAAGCATATAAATGTACTACCTTCCCCCTGGCATGGGACATGAATCTCAGGGATGAGCCTTCCTGGCCACGAAGAATTATTACCAAGTGCCAATTATCAATGCATCTGGAAAAATATCTTGACCAAAAGGGGGACATCATAAATACAAATGAGTTTTTATGGCTAAAAGACTTCAATGTGAGTTGGGAAGTCATTCCAGAGGTTATGCTTATGCACATCACAGCAAGCTCTCATTGAATGCCATAGCAAACAGTGCTTCAAATAGCAGGGCTATTTCAGTCTCTAGGCACATCCAGAAACTATAATGCAGGGAAGACAGCTCAAGAATTTGGCACTCTATCTGGAGGCCTTACTTTGAAATTTGTGCCTCCTAGTGTAAAAGAGTTAGACTCATTTATAATTTTCTCTACATCTGGCTCTTCTGCCCCTTTTACTTGAATCTATAATTAGCATTATACTTGACAAATATATATCCCATATACTTAAATCTTTGATCCATCCATGAGCCAGTTAAGCCCTGAATTTCAGCAGAGTTGCAAAACCTACTCTCCAGTTCAATGGACTCACCCAGGACAATTAACAAGGAGATGATGATGGACAACATCCCAAAGAATGGAGAGTATCTGCATCTGCAAGCAAGATAATTTCACCCTCCTGCCCCATGGGATCTAATGTCCCTATCAATTAGAAGCACAGTGAGTATTACTATTACTAGGTCCTCAAGATTGGGGAATGAACAATAGACTAAAATAGACTTATTATTATTCTACTATAGACTTATTATTCTAGCAATGGACAATCTCTTATCGTTAATATAAAGGCAGTGGCCACCAGAGGTTCTGAGGGATGGGAGATGGAAGAATGGACCTACTATGGGGACATTGGAATTGTACTGCATAACATTGGAGTGATGGATATAAGCCATTGTATATTTTTTCATAAACTACAAAATTGTGCAGGACAGCATGTAAACTATAATGTAAACTGTAATCCATAGTTAGTAGCAATGCTTCAATATGTGTTCATCAATTTTAACAAATGTGCCACACTAATGAGGGATGTTGTTGATGTATGAAAGTGTAGGGGTGGGAGGGAATGGGGAATATGAGAATGCTTCATAATTTTTAAGGAACATTTATGAAATCTAAAGTTCTTTAAAAATAAAAAAAATAAATAAATAAAAAATAAATAAATAGAAATTCTTAATATCCACTACAAACCTAAGAGCTAATTAATATGTCTGTAAAATAGAAAGTACAATATAAACACAAAAATCAGTAATATTTTTATGCATTAGTAAGGAACAGCTTAAGTAGGAAATCAATAATAAAAGTCCATATGGTAGAACAAATGTAAAAAACAAATAACTGATTAAATTTAGGGAAGGTTTTAAAGGACATTATGGCCCTTTGATATATTTATGAACTATGAAAATAGATATTGATTATGTTTGTAAACTGGACTGTTCTTCTGGGCATGACACACTTTGATTGTATTAAATTAAAAGGTTTACATTTACTTCATTATGTTAAGATTAAGGCTTCGATTCAACCACATCATTAGGGTGTTCAGGGTTGAGTCCCCAACCCCTTGGTGGGTTATATAAAGGGACACTCACTCAAGAAGAACACAGAATAAAATTCACATGTGAAGAGAGAGCTCCACAGAACTGAAAGAGGAGACAACTTTGATCCTGCAGTGCCAAGAGGAGAGATGAGTCATTCGCCTGCTACTTTACAGCTGACCTTACAAAGAGAAGAAAGTAGCTGAGCCTGGAAAGAAATGGGTCCTCCAGCCTACAGCTGAGATCAGAAGGAGCTGGGACCATGGAGCCTTAAGAAGAAAGAGGAAGGCTGAAACCTCCCAGACATCTCCTGCTATCTTGTTTCAACATGTGGTAACAGACTTTGGTAAGGAAATAACCTTGAGCTGGACTCTTTAGGGCCTTGTAACTGTAAGCTGGTACCACAAATAAATATCCTTTATAAAAGCCAACAGATTTCTGGTACTTTGCATCAGCACAGCTTTTGGCTGATAATATAGACATATTCATAGAAACCAACAAAACTTTGATGAAATATACACAAAAAAATCTTATTTAAATGGAAGAATATTCTGTGTGCATGGATTTGAAAACTAAATATTCTTAGGGTGCCAATTCTAACCAAATTGATTTACAGACTCAATGCTATCTCATGATATATTCCAAGATACAACATAGCAGAAATGGAAAAGGCAATCAACAAATTTGCATGGAAGGATAAAGAAAAAATAGCCAAAATAGCCTTTAAAAAGAAGGATATAATTACCCTAACACTTCCCAATTTTAGGAATTATTATGAGTCTACAGTAATCAAAACATCATGACACTGGCACAAGGGCAGACATAGATGCAAATGGTGCTGAAGTAGGAGTTCAGAAATAAAACCTCTATGTCTATGGTAAATAGATTTTGAAAAGGGTGACAAATCTACTCAATGGAGAAATAATTTCTACAACATATGGTGATAGGATAACTGGATAGATATATGCAAAGAATGAATGCAGACCCCTATCTCTCACCATATGCAAAAAAATAAATCAAAAGAGATAAAATACTTAAATATAAGAACAAAAAATCTAAATCTGTTGAGGATTGAATTATGTACCCAAATAACAATATTTTTAGCCTTAATCCATTCCATTTTAAATAAGACCTATTGAAGATATTATTTTTAATTAAGGTGTGGTCAATGAATAAGTTTAGGTTGTAGTCAATTACTCCAGGCCCTTATAAGCAGAATAAAATTCAGATGTAGAGAGAAAGCCATAGAAGAAGGTAGAAATCAATGGAACCCAGGATAGAAAGGAGAATAGCATCACCATGTGCATTTCCATGTGACAGAAAAACCAAGGATGAAAGATGAGTGGCAGCCAGACCCAGAACATAATGGTGTTTGGGGAAAAAGAATCAACTTTCTGATGCTTAGGCTTTTTACTTCTGCCAGTCTCAACCCTGTGAATAAATGAATTCCTGTTGCTGATGCCAAGCCGATTCATAGTATTTTTTTTTAGTTGGCAATAAATTAAGACATACTCCTAGAGGAAAATAAGGTAAACCTCTGAAGGACTGTGTGCTAGGCAATGCTCACTTAGCATTTACCCAAAAAGCCTTGAACAAGAGAAAAAAAAATAGATAAATGGGACTTCATCAAAATTAAAAAAACTTTTGTGCATCAAAGTACTTTATCATTAGTAACAAAACCTACAGAAGAGCAGAAAATGTTTGGAAATTATGTATTAGATAAGGGTTTACTACCCAGAATGTAAAAAGAAATCCTATTACTTGACAACAAAAAGACAACAGCCCAAATAAAAAGTAGACAAACCTTTAATATATTTTTCTCTAAAGAAAATAATTAAGCAGTTCATAAGCACATGAGAAGATGTACAACATCAATACCATTAGGGAAATTCAATTCAAAAGGACAATGACATACAATTTCATTATCTACTAGGAGGTAAGCATTGTCTAATAAAAGAAAAAAGGCCAATAAGCCAAACCCATGATCTTAATGCTGGCACTTTTGAACCTTATTCCTGTAATAATGAAACTAAGCCTAATTATGAGTAAAGCCCAAGAGTTACCTTTTGAAAATCTCGTTGTTGCTCAAATGTGGCCTCTCTCTAAGCTAGGCTCTGCAAATGAACTCATTACCTTCCCCCAATGTGGGACATGACTTCCAGGAATGAGCCTCCCTGGGCACCAAGTTATTATTACTAAGTGTTAATCGGTGACGCATTTGGAGACAGACCTTGGCCAAAAGGGGAAAATATTAAGTAAAATGGAGTTTTATGGCTAAGAGATTTCAAAGTGAGTTGGTAGTTCATTCTAAAGGTTATGTTCATGCAGGTCTTAGCCAGATTTCACAAACTTCCACAGGAAACAGATTCACAAACAAAAGTGCTTTTGAGGTCCCTAAGGTTGTCTGCATACCACAGGCAACCCACAAAGCTTCAGAAATCAACACCTTCTCAGTGTACTCTATCTCAGAAGATATGAAAATCTAGTTCCCTAATATAACATAGTTATATTCATTTATAAGTCTCCTATTCATAATTCTTCTACTCCTTTTATTTGAATATATAATTTCCTATTTCTCTGTTAGGTATATTTCTCAGAGACTTAAATCTTAGGATTGTTCAAATGCCAGTTGAGTTCTGAAACCCAGGCAACTTTGTCTCTCCAGTTCTTCAGGATTGTTCTGGACATTTAACAAAATGATGATGAACCAGTTCCATCCCAATATTAAGGAGTATCTTCAACTGTAATAAAAATATTCATTTCCTCTGCCACATAATATCTACATCCCTGTCTGCCTGAAGAAGTCAAAGGGGACATATTCTCAAATCCCTCAAAGTTGTGGAATGGACAAAAATAAGGGGGGAGTGTAACCACAGACCAAAGCAGATTATTATTGTCGTTATAATCTTGTGTTAAAGAGATAACTTTGATTTATATAGAAAAGTACAATGAGATACCATTTCTCATCCACTGGAATGCCTACTATTAAAAGCAGAAATGATGTGGAGAAATGGGAATACTTGTTCTTTGTTGGTGCAAATATAAAATGATGCTGATGTAGCTGCTGTGGAATCAGGTCCAGAGGATCCTCAGGAGGTTTAGAATAGGATTACCTTATACCCTGGCAATCCAATATCAAATACATACCCTAAATTTTTGAAATCATATTTTCAAACATATTTGCACAGTAATGTTCATACCAACACTACTCACAACTGCACAAAGATGGAAGCAACCTGAAAGTCCATCATCAAATGAATAGATAAGCAAAAGGTGGTATATACATAAAATAGCATATTTTTCAACTATAAAAAGGAATTAGGAGTTCATACCTACATCATGCAAGAACTTGAAGACATCATGTTGAGTGAAATAAGAAAAACCCAAATTAACACATAGTGTATGATGTCACTGATAAGAAAATTAGAGTATACAAATTCATAGAGTTAGAAACTAGAACAAAGGTTACCAAGGCCAGGGTTGGAGGGAAGAAATAGGAAGTTAAAAGTTCATTGTTATAGAACTTTACTTTAAGATGATGTAAAATTTTTGCTAATGGATGGAGGTTATGTTAGCACAACACCGTGAATATGAACACTAATGAATTCTATAATGAAAACAATTAAAATGTGAAATTTTAGGTTATATATATGTTATGGAATACAAATTTTAAAAACCATAGAATTGTACACCAACACAGTGTACCCCAATGTAATCTATCGATTACAGTTAATTTTTTTAAAAATATAACTTCATTGCTGAGAATTATACAATGCCATTATTTTCTTAAAATCCTATTCCTTCTTTTAGTGAAATGAGATAGAGTTTATAATCACAACTGCTGTGTCAACAAACCTACTCCTACCTAGATAACCATTATTGATTTTAAAAATGCCTTGATAAGCTGTAAAGAGAGAAAACATATCTGGTACAGCAGCTTGGAATAGAAGGTGAAAACTGGTTTCATAAGTTTTGGAAGGACTTCAAGCTATATAGAGTAATAACTCTATTTGAGAGAAGGGAATGTTTTATAGTACTTGATAGAAATGTAGAAAGAAAATGAAAGCTGTAAAAGTAGATAAGTAGGAAAATAAATAATCCAGTAAAAAGTTATAAATCCAGAGAATACAAAGGAGAAGTACAAGTGGGGAATTCTTTCTTGGTGGAGTTATTGTATTACTTTTAGAACAAGGAAATCTGGTATGAATATATAATCTTCTACTTTGCACAGAGTCTTATGTCAGTGATAGGCATCTGGAGTTGGGATATGTGAAATTCCAGAGAGTGAGATATGCTGCTTAAGCCAAACTTACCTAGAACTTAAGGGACAAGAAAATCCCCATTTTGGAATTTTAAATTCCTTGATTTTGCTTTTGAATTTAAAGAATTCAGAGTCATGTTCATAGCTGTTTACTTATTTTGACTTGTTGATTCAGTATAAGAGTCTTCTCACCCAAAGAATAAAAGCATACCTTATTTTACCGTGTTTTGAAGGTTTTTTTTTTTAATTGAAGGTTTGTAGAAACAGCAACCCTGCAATGAGCAAGTCTACTGGTACCGTTTTCCAACATCATGTGCTTACTTCATGTCTCTGTGATACATTTTAATTTGGGTATACACTTTTCTTAGACATATTCTATTGCACACTTAATAAACTATATTGTAGTATAAATATAATTTTTATATGTACCGGGAAATCAAAAATATCATGTGAATCAGTTTATTTCAATATTTGATTTATTTCAGTGTTTTGAAACAAAAACTGCCATATCTCCAATGAATGCCTGTGAAATGCCTATAAAATATTAAGATATAAAAATCACAGTCTTTCAAAACGCAGTTAATTACTCAAAGAATCTTTAAGGAAAATGGCATGGGCTTTCACTCACTTAGATATGGGTTTAAATTTGCAAAATGGTGCTTACTATATGTATTAGTCAGCCAAAGAGGTCCTGACTCAAAGTACCAGAAATTTGTTGGCTTTTATAAAGTGTATTTATTTGGAATAAAAGCTTAGTTACAAAATCCTAAATTGTCCAAGACAAGGTACCATAAGAGATATTTTCTCATGAAGTTTTATAGAATTTTCTGGAAATCTAAGTCAGTGTAATTTGAAATTGCATGGGAATTAATGCCCCAAGGGTTTTATTTTGACCAGTACGAGATCACAGTTGGTAGATAATTTTTTTTCCTATCTTATTTCATTGGAAACTTGTGCTTTGTTGATGTATCTTTATTATTGTTATTATTATAATTATTAGTATTATTGAGTTAGTTTATCTCTTCTGAATGAAAGTGTGACAAGTGATATGTGAGTGTGTCTATGGAATGTTGAGCCTAATTTTTTTCCTCTTTTATTTAATGAGGATTCATATATAGTTAGAGTAGAATAAATATTGTAGCTAATAATGTGGAATGGCAATATAATGTGTAAACTTTGGTGCACTTATTTTATTGAAAACTAGTAAATGAGAGAAGTACAGATTTCAGATTGGTCATTTCCAAATATTTGCCAATATAAAAGAACTAGACAAAATAATATCTGCCCACCTAATGATGTCCAAGTTCTAATTCCCAGAACCTGTGACTCTCTTACCTTTAATGGAAAAATAAGTGTTGCTGATTGAATTAGTTAAGGATATTGAGATGGGCTGATTACCCTGTATTATCTGCATATGCCCAATATAATCACTAAGGAATGTACAGAGGAAAGCAGGAGATGGTGGTGTCAGAGACAGAGAAGGAAATGTGATGAAAGAGGCTGGTTGGAGTGATGTGTTGATTGGCATGAAGGGGTAAGCCAAGGAGTAAGGACATCCTGTAGAAGGTGGAAAAGGCAAGGAATGCAGTCTGCTGACAGCTTGAGTGTTAGTGCGGCAAACCCATTTTAGATTTATGTCCTCCAGATTTGTAAGATAACTTTGATTTGGTATAAGCCACAAAATTTGTGGTAATTTGTTTCAGCAACAATACGTGACTAATGCATGAGACAGGATTACTTTTAGAAAATTAATATGTGAAAACCAAGTTAAAAGAAAACAATGCTTTACTTTTCTTTCTTGACCTTAGTTAACTTAACAAAACATATGCTAATGTTAATATTGCAAGGTGAGTTTAGCGCTATTGCTTCAATTCTCTTCACCTAGCCAGAGGCAAAAAGAATCATTTTATTACTGGAAAATATACTTCTCTAATTGCAAGTGTATTGGCTGGTGAAACCAAACCTGCCCATAATAAATTAAAACTAAAAAATGACACACAAAAGTAAAAAACATAAATACCTGGAAAGCTAATGTAATCAAATTATTGCCAATTCTGTATCTTGAGACCAGAAGTAACAATCATATATTTTGACTTTTTTGCTTATAGCTCCTCTGTTTATTCTTGACCATAAGTAGAAATCCACACATTGACATGAAACTCACAGTTATCCACAATAGCTAAAAGGTGGAAGCAATCCAATTGTCCATCACAAAAAAAATGGTTAAACAAAATGTGATAAAAACATTCAATGGAATACTGTTCAGTCATAAAATAGAATGAACTTTTGATACATGTCTTTAGAGGCCATTAACCCAGAAGACAACATGTTGAGTGAAATAAGTCAGACACAAATAGATGAATACTATGTAGTCTCACTTCTTATATGAAATGCCTACAACAGACAAATTCATAGAGACATATAATAGATTGCAGGTTACCAGGGACCTGGGGCATAAGTGTAATAGGGGATTATTTCTATCTTGTTACAGGGTTCCTGTTTGAGGAGATGAAATATTTGAGGTAATGGATATTGGTGATGGTGATAGAATACTGTGAATGTACTTAATATCAATGAACTGTGCACTTGAAAGTTGTTAAAATGGGAAATTCTGAGTTGTATATAGGTTACTACAATAAACGTTTTAAATATTATATATATTAACTGTCAGTAACATTTGCTTTACTTTGTCACATTTTCTAGTCTACTTTATAAGAGAAATGTGTATGTCAGCATAGTTCATCTATGTATAGTCAGATATTAAAAATAATACCCAGGATGGGTAAACATTCTAAACATATTTATCTACTAATTAACTGGGAAGGGATGTATGGGTGAATGAATAAACTACTTAAATATCCATTCCAAAAATTCCAAAATTGAACAGGTTTTGTCTCCAATATTTTAATCAGACTTTAATGTTATTTTAATTTTGATAGAGAAATGGTGGCAACTTGCATCTCTAAAATATTCACTAATTTAAGGCTTGCTATATCACTTACTGCCTCATCTTGATTCTTCTGATATGTTATATGGGCTGGCACATTCCATTCTCCTAAAAAATACAAAGTAAAAGAAAAATTGTGGAAAACAGAAGACATTGCCAATATCAGGAGAAAATATTTTCATAGAGTTACTGGAAAACAAAGGTATAGAAAAATAGATATGTTCAAATGAGGTGTTAGAGAAAGCAGAACTTAGGTTGAAGTCTATATGTTAGAAATAAAATGTGAAGAAAAAATAAGTTAGTACTCTCAAACCACCTATTCTAAATAACCACATATTTTGACTATATGTAACATTATAAGGTGCTTTAAAATTTTTTATTTAATTTAAAAATATATCAATAACTTATTTGGGGAACTCCAAACAATTGTTTTTTCTTATTTTAAAAGTGCCATTGGAGAATGGCTTGACATGAAAATTAACTGAAGGAAGGTTAAGATGAAAGTGTTTATATAATAGATGTAAAAGCAGAATTAAAAAAAATAAAATGCAAACATTGATGAATATGATTAAATCGATCTATTTTTTAAAAATTTATTTTGGTTAAGAGTCACAGGAAAAATATCACCCTTGGTCTAAGTTTGTCTTTGGGGAGCCTAGAAAATTATGTTCTTGTGCTAAACCACTCCTGGGCCTGTAAATGCAGTGAAATGGGACCTTTTCTTTAAATTCAATTAAGGCACCTTTAATTAGATTGCTTTTGATTATATACCTTTAGGGCCTTTGTTTGGACTATCTCAGTGAGGTAAGACCCAGGTTCGGTACAGCCTTGGTATTATAAGCTTTTACCCCAAGTAAATTCTTTGCTTTGGCAGGCTTTGGCAGGCTTTGGCAAACTAATACAGTAGTGTTCTAACTAGTGACAGGAAACCTACACTTATTGTAAAACAAGAAAGAAAAATATATCTATGAAATATAGAAATATTCTTCAAAAGTTATACTACTTGGGAGATGTGAAAAGGAAGAAAACAATCACAAAATATACCTTTTTATTCCTTTTAATCATAATAAGAATCATGGGATTTTATCTGGTTCAATAACGTTTGAGGGAATGTTACCAAACACAAAACAAATATATAATATTTAGTTAAAGGACAAAGAAGAGGACTCAAGACTCTGTTCACATACATTTTTCATTGATTTCATTTTAATTAACTTTGAAAGTCAGTATTTGCTAATTTTCAAAAATAAATACATTTGATGACAAAAATTAAATTATGTGAGTCTCTTTTATTAATAAGCAAAATTGAAATATTTAAAGAAAATTATTTATCAAGCATAGATTTTAGTCAATGAGCTAAACCATAAAGTCATAAATATATATTTTTTAGATTTGAAACCCTGTAGTATTTATGTTATAACATTATGAACTCAGATATATCATTGAGCTAATGGCAAATATTACATTATGGGTATTTTAATTTGTTAAGGTTGCTGATGCAAATTAGCATAAACTGATTGGATTCTATAATGGGGGATTTATTAGAGTAACAGCTTACAGTTCCAAGGCTGCAAAAATGTCCAAATCAAAGCATCATAAGAGATGCTTTCTCATGAAATGTCAGCTGCTAGGAGATTCTGTAGTCCTGAAAATAATGAGGCAAGATGGTTGGTCTCCCAGTCACTCTCTACATTCCCCTGGAGCTCAACTGTGGGCAATCAAGCATATATCTCTGGGCCACATCTCCTTGAGGCTCTGAGGGATGATCTGTCTCTCTGCAGCTTTAATTGAGCCTCAACTGTGTTCTTTCAATGGCAGGCTCAAAATTGCAGAGCTCCTTTTCTGTGTCTCTCTTTCTCTCTTTATATAAGACACCAGTAAGAGGGCAGAGACCTAACCTAGGTCATGCATCACTAATGTAGTCCAATCAAAGCCCTTAAGTGATTTAATCATGTGATCTAATCAAACTTCTCTTCACAAAATTTAATGAAAATTAATTAACCACAGGAATGGAGTGGTTCAAAAACATAATAATCTTTCTGGGATTCACAAATTTCAAAATGTCACAACTCAGTTTTGGAGGTAGCAGAGTAAACCATAAGGGACAACTGGAATGCAAGAATATTGATTCCAGTCTATCCAAAGGCAGCCTGAAAGCATGAGCCAAGAGCACCATCTCCTTACTCTTCCTAGAACTTGCCCTGCAGGAAGATGAAAGTTTCAGGAGTTAAGCCATGTCAGAATAAATCAATTCTAAATGGGCTGGGGCAAAGGAATCTAAGCTTTAGAACATACAATAGAGAAACCCGAAAGGGAGAAATTCTACTTATAGGGATAAGGGAAGTGTTCCAATTCTTGCAAAAGGGAAAATTTATGAGGTCCCAAACAAGCCCATGAAAACACACAGGCTCAGAAAAGAAGAGGAACCAAGAATTTTCATTCTGGCTGAACTTGATCAGAGAGCAAAACTCTGAAGGAGAGCATCTGATAACAGAGAAACAATTTTAAAACCACTGAAAAATGTTTTTTGCATTAATATTTTTTTCTTACCTCCTGTCACTCAATGATATATCTGCCATATAACTAGCTGTATACAAATGTAATAAAAATACAACTCAGGGTCTAAATCCCAAAGATAAAACATTAAAATATTAAAATGTACTTTATGAAATAAAATCTACAAGACAAAAAATGTTAGAAACTACAGCCCTTTGAAAGAAAAAAGAAAAAGTTCAGAAAACATTAAAGAAAACCAGATGTTAGAAATACTTAAGAATCAGTGAAATTAAATATAGCACATTTGAAATAATTCAGACTAAAGAGGAGAAAGAATATAAAGAGAAAAAACTGAACAGAGCCTAAGAGACATGTGAGACACCCTCATGAATACCAATATAGTCACAGCAGACATTCAAGAAGACAAAAGAGAGAAAGGGGCAGGAGAAATATTCAAAGAAATAATGGTAGAAAACTTCTCTAACTTAATGAATTAAAGACATGCACTTACAATCAAGGAAACCGAGAACAACAAACTGAAAAAACTTGAGGAGAATCATGGTCAAACAGTGGCAAACCTGTAGAATGCAATGACAGAGAGTTCTGAAATCGGCAAGATAAAAGCAACATGTTAAATAAAAGGCAGCCCCTATAAAATTAAGTGCTAACTTCTTAGCAAAACCCAAAGAGGTATGAAAGCAGTGGGATGAATTACTTAAGTGTTAAAAGAATATAGTTTCAAAAGAGAATTTTATATCTGGCAAGGATTTCCTATTAATTAGAAAGAGACTAATACATTGCCAGATAAACAAAAGCTGTGGGAGATCATCGCCAGTTGACCTTTCCTATAGGCAATGCTACAGGGAGTTCTTTAGATATAAAAGGAAAGACACTAGATGGTGGATCAAAATAGCATAAAGAGATAAAGATTTTTAGTAAAGTAATCATATGGATAATTATAAGCCCCAATATTATACTGTATTGAATTTTAATGTAACTAAATTATTTATTTGTACAGATTTTAAAAAGCACATGCTTGAAAAGTAATTACAAATCTATGATTTAATGGACTGAATGCATAAAGTTATAAATTGCAACAAGTACAACCACAAAATGAAGATAGTGCGGTATAGGAACAATGTTTGTGTATGTTGTTGAAGTTAAGTTGGTATCAAAGCAAATGAGATTATTATAGTTCTAGGGTATTGTATTTAAGACCAATATTAACCATAAAGAAAAATCTGAAAAAATTACCAGAAGGAAATGAGGAGGAATTAAAATAATAAAAACCAAAATATCAAAGAGATATGACAGCTGTTAAGGGAAGAATTGAAGGATAAAAATGGTATAAAACCAACAAAGTACAAATTGCAAAATGGTGGACAAAAATTCTGCATTATCAATATTTACTTTAAATGGAAATGGACTAAGTGCTCCATCAAAAGGCAGAGAATGGCATTATGGTTAAAACTATATGCTTTCTACAAGGCACTCAACCTTAATTCAAAAACACATTAGTTGAAATGAAAAAGTAGAAAAATATTTCATGCAAATAGTAACCAAAGAGAAGTGTGGTAGCCATACAAATATCAGATAAAATAGTGTTCAATTCCAAATCTGTTATAAGGACAAAGGGTTATACTATATACTGAAAAAGTGTTCAAGACAAGAAGAAGACATAACAGTTAAAAGTATTTATGTCTTTAAACAGCAAAGGCACAAATCAATGAAGAAAATATTGAACTTTTGAAAGGTGAAAGAGATGGTTTTATGATCTAGTAATAAACATCAATACCCAGCCTTTAATAATGGATAGAACATTAGCTATAAGATTGAGAAGAAAATGGAAGACCTGAGTGATACTATAAGCAGTCAAAAGCTGGGATATATATGTAAAACACTTCACCCAATACGATCAGAATACACATTCTTCTCCAGTGCACATGGATGTTTCTAGAAAATAGATAATATGTGAGAGCACATTACAAGGCTTGATAAATTTAACAAGATTGAATCATACCATGAATGCTCTCTGACAACACCAAAATAATGCTAGAACTCAAAAAGAGACGGATAACTGAAAAAATCTCTGATATGTAGGAAAAAAAGCACACCCTTAAACAACAAATATGTTAAAGAAGAAATCCCAAAGGCAATTGGGAAATATCTTGAGGTGAATGAGCAAAAACAAAACATAGCAAATCTTATGGATTCAGCAAAGACATTTGTAAGAGAGAAATTTTTACCTCTGAATTCTTACAATAAAAAATAAGAAAAATCTCCAATATGAGAATTAAGCTCACAACATCAGTTACTCAAAAGAGAAAAGCATAATAAATTCAAAGGGAACAATTAAAATGATGTTACAAAGATGATAGTGGAGATAAATATGATAGAGTAAGAAACAGAATAGAAAAGTTCAATGAAATCAAAAGCTGTTTCTTTGTAAAGATCAATAAAATTGACTAACTTTATCTAATTTGACAAAACAAAAAAGGAGAGAACATAAATAAGTAAAAGAAGAAAGGAAAAGAGGATAAACATGCATGTGTCCCCAGATCTAGTTTTTCTTCCTAGGTCTGGTTTGTAGAATGCTAATGATAAACTAAGCCTGATTTATCATATGACCATCCTGTATGGGAAAAGACTGTAACTTTGGGTATATTTGGGTATATTTGGACAAGTTTAAGAGATATAGCAGGGGGATAGCTGTGGCTTGGGTGGTTGGGCTTCTGCCTACCAAATGGAGGGACCTGGGTCCGACACCCAGGACCTCCCAATAAAAATTAAAAAAGAAAAATATGGAAGGCACGTGGGCCATCAGACACCCTGCATGGGTGAGCCACCAGGCCCCATGCATGAGTGCACTGCCAAGCCCCAAGCATGAGTGCACTGCGATACCCCGCAAGCAGCTGAGATGCCAAGCCCTGTGTGTAAGCAAGCCTCCAGGCCCCGTGCATGGGTGAGCCACCAGGTCCCATAAGCCATGCTGCAAGATGATGACATAACAGGAGAGTGACACAAGGGAGAGGCAAGACAAGATACACTGAAAAACCATGAACTAAGGTGGTGCAGGCAGTAGTAGGATGCCTTTCTCCAACATCAGAGGTTTCGGGGATCAAATTCCAGTGTAGAGAGGAGAAGGATGAGAAGAGAGGGCAGGAAATGGACACAGAGAGTTGCCCAGGAAATGGACACAGATACAGCAAAAACGGGGGTGGGGAGTGCAGTTAAAATGGATAAAAGTAAATAAATAAATCCATTAAAAACTGTATAGGGGTGGAAGATTTGGACTCTAGTTAGTAGTAATACTTTGACAATGCTCTTTCATGATTTGTTAACAAATGTTTCACAACAATGCAGGATGTTTGTGGGGGCTGATGTGTGTCAGCCCTGAATGATGTTATGCATGTTTGTTTTGTAAGGTCACGATGTTTACTGAACACTTATCGTTTATGTATGTTCATGTATGAATGACATACTTCAATAAATTGTTTAAAAATAAAAACAGAAACAAATTAAAAGAGGGACATTAACATCCACCCCACAGTAATAAAAGGGATTATAAAAGGATACTATGAAGAATTGTGCCCCAATAAATTAGATAAATTAGATGAAATGGACAAATTATTTGAAACATATAAACTGCCTACACTGACTCAAAAAGAAATGATGAAAAATGATGAAAGAGATCAAATCAGTAATCAAACCTTCCCAACAAAGAAAAACACAGGACCAGATGGGTGCACAGGAATATTTCACCAAACTTTCAAAAATAACAATCCTACCCACATTCCTCCAATAATTGAACTGAAAGGACTATTTCCTGTTATAGTTTAGTAAAAGCTGCAAAGGCAATACACTAGAAATGGCTTGGCTTTTACAATGGGAATTTATGAGTTTAAAGCCTTACAGTTGAAAGACTGAGAAAATTTCCAAATCAAGGCTTCATCAAGACATTGACATTCAGCAATCCTGACATCCTCTCTCACATTGCAAGGAACATGATAGTATCTGCTAGAGCTATCCCTCCTCCTCTCGGTCTTGTTGCTTCCAGGTTCTTGCTTCCTCCAGCTTTCTCTAGGCTGCTGTCACCTTCTCTCTACTCCTATGGCTTTCTCTCTCCAGGTTCCATTCATTTTAGCTTCTGGCATCCAATAATTTTACTCTCAACTTCAAAGTGTTTCTTTTTATCTCTAGGGTTCCCATCTCTCCATATTCATCGTGTTTATAAAGGACTCCAGTAAGAGGATTAAGACTCACCTTGTACTATGTCATACATAAGTAAGCTAATCAAAAGATTCTTAATGGAAACTAATTCAAGGTCCCATCTACAACAGATTCACACCCTAAGGAATGGATGAGCTCTAAGAACATGATCTTTTCTTGGGTACATACATTCTCAAACTACCAGAATTCCTTACTCATTTTATGGGGTGAGCATCACTCTAATATGAAAACTAGATAAAGATACTACAACAAAATTATGGACTAATATTCCTCATAAATATTGATGCAAAGATACTCAACAAAACTCTGGCAAAGAAAATCCAATGGCATGATAAAAGGATTATATCCCATTATCAAGTGAAATTTATCCCAATATGCCATGGTTGTTCAATGTAAGAAAATTAACTAATGTAATTCTTCACATTAATAAAATAAAGCAAAAAAATGAAAACAAACTAAATAAAAATATGACCATCTAAATTGATGCAGATAAATCACTTGGCAAAATCCAGCACACTTCTTGTAAAACAATTAAAAAACTAGGAATAGTAGGAATTTAACTCAAAATGATGAAGGTCCTATAGGAAAATCCCAAAACTAACATCACATTCAAGGTCAAGACAAGGATTCCCACTATTACCAACATTATTATTAAAGCTGTTATGTCAGCTTTAACCATAGTAACTAAGCAAGAAAAAGAAATAAATATCAACAAAATTAGAAGGAAAACATTCCCTGTTCACAGATAACATGATTCTATATATAGAAGGTTCTCAAAAAGCTATAACATAGTTAAGAGATAATAACATATTCAGCAAATTTGAAGGAACAATATCAACAGAAAAATCATTGATGTTTCCATAAATTAGCAATTTAAAATTTTAAGAGGAAATGAAGAACAAAATTTCTTATACTTGTACTGTAAGAAATCAAATAACTAGGATAAAATTTATCAAAGGCTGTAAGGGACTTACAGAAAACTCAAAACTTTGCTGACACTGTTCAGAAAAAAACTAAATAAATGGAAGAATATTCTGTGATCATGGATTTGAAGACTAATTATTGCTAAGGTGTCAATTCTACCCAAAGTGATTTACAGATTCAATATAATCTTAATGAAAATTACAAAAGACATCTTAGCAAAAATGGAAGACAATCAACAAAATTGTGTGGAAATATAAAGGAACAAATAACAAAAAAAATCCTTAAAAAAATAGGATATTGGAGCCTTAACACTTCCCAATTTTAAAGTTTATTCCAAGGCTACAGTAATCAAAACAGCATGACGCTGGCACAAGGGTAGATGTAGAGATCAATGGATTTGAAATGGGTGTTCAGAAATAAACCTTCATGTCTATGGCCAAATGATTTTTAAAAAGGATGCCAAATCCTCTCAATGGGGAAAGAATAGTCTTTTCAAAATGTGGTATTGGGATAACAGGATAGGAATATGCAAAAGAATGAATGTGGACCCCTATCTCCCACCATAGACAAAAAAAAAAAAAAAATCTCTAAATAAACCAAATACCTAAATAAAAGAACCAAATTTAAAAATCTTTTGGGTATTGAATTATGTACCCTAAATGCATGTTCTTAATTCTAATCTCTTCCTGTGGGAATGATGAAGCAACAGGAAATAGTATGGTCAGGGTAGACCTCAGTGAAATTTTTCTTTAATCAAAGACTTGAAGGAGAAGACTAAGTCATACATTTCCATGGGAGGAAATTGTTACAAATGAGAATACTATTGCAAGGGCTCATGCAGGTGGTGAGCTGTGTAGTTTCAGCAACATGGAGGAGGTCCATTAAACAAGAGTGACATTCTATTGCTAGGTGTGGGGATAATAATCAATGAAGTACAGGTGTATGGATGGTGAAAACTGCTATGGAAGGAAAATCAAATGGAGGAGTTCCAAGGAGCGAGTAGGGCCTGCTCTCTTGGAAATTAAATAACAGAAAACTCTTTAAAGAAAAAGTCACATGAAAGCATCCAAACAAAGTGAAATAGAGAGTCTTACAATTGCCTGGATGAAGTGAGACACAGACAAGTGGAATCGTGAAAACCATATTCAAGAATCCTACATTGTGCCCTTTCATCTCAATGTTTTACATCATTTCTTTTATTAAAAATTGTGTAAGGAATATAATATATTGGATTTTTGAATTATGACTCAGTCTGATACACTTTGACTTTTAGAGGGATTTACTCTACATAATACATATAAAAATAAAATTTCTTTAGTATGTGCAATTTCATTATATTAATATTTCCAGTTTCTCTTTCAAAATATATTTTCATTTCTTGTCCCCTCTTTCTTATTGTCTTTAGTTATTTTCAAATAGTTGCTCTGTTGCCCTTACATCCCTTTCTATATTTTGAAGGACAAGTATCCTACAAAAATTCCTAAATTGTTCTATGCTGTGTTCTCCAAATATCCACAAAGTCTTGAGTTCATTTTTGAATTGGCTTTTAATCTTTCTGTAGAGATATGAGTGACTTTAAATATTCATGATATCAAAGTATCATTTCATTCTATTAATTGTATTTTCATTGAATAACTTGTTTTTTTAAGAATCCCTGAAATAATTATTGGCATAAAATTAGTTAAGAAAAATATACATGTTGTTTTTCATGTTGATAGCAAAAATATCTTAAAAGCCACTAAACAGAATGTAAACTTTAGGAATACACATGGTTTACAGGAACATTTTCAAGGTACCCAGGACTTAACATACTGAACAAAAATAGCTATCATTATTTGAAGACTGTTGTATCAAATACATTTAAATTTAGTGTTTTTTATCAGCATAGACATAAGGAAAAGTTATTTGGCAAATTTCAGACACTAAGAGTTGATGACATGCTATGGGAGAGAACAAGAGAACTGGGAGAATCAGACATGGAAAAAGATTAAAGGAAGATAAGGAAATTATTGGTTCATTCTGTAAATATCAATATAAAGGGGGGTTATAGGAAAAGTCAAAAGAGAGCAGCTAGAAAAGAAATGATAAGCACACCGGACTCAAATAGGAAGAGCAAAATGAGAACAGTTGGTGTTGACATTTAAGCATAATTTTGTACAAGTAAAATACATAACTGCTACTTATGATGGGAAAGTAAAGTGTGGCATGTTTTTGCTCCTAAAGACTGAATACTAGAAACATATTAGTGATTCAAAAGAAAACAATTAGATATAAATTTTATGTTAAATAAATAACTGTGCAATCTACTTAAAATACTCTAATGAGATTACATAGTCATTGCAATTGCACAATAAAAACAACATATTCAAATTAGAACCAGGATAAATATATAAAGATATTAATGTGCTAGTGCTTTGCATAATATTAAAAAATAAGCATTATACTTAGAATGAATGAATGAAAATCTCTGGTAGAAAAAGAAATGAATAAAATATAACCAGTTTAAGAAATCTCAACCAAAATGATGGGGGCAAACAATTTTAATTATATCCTGTGATTCAAAGTAAAAATCTTATGTCAGCTAAATAATAATGAATAGGATAAATAGAATAATAATCTTTCCTCAGTTGAAACAAATGACCACAAAAGATGCATGGCTTTGATGGGGGTATTACGAGAACACTGTGTTTTCTGTTTGAATGAATAGGTAGGCAGTAGCCTCATTATATCTTGACAATAATGCAGTATTAAATTTCATAAGTGGTCCCTAATATGTTAAAATTTTATAATATAAATATATTGTAAATGAAGTTGACTGACCATGAATTAGCTATGTAAACTATCTGTTGCCCACTATCAACATCTGTAAATTTCAGCTGTTCAAACATATTTATTGAGGCACAATTGTAGGGGTTGGGGATACAGAATTGAACATAACTGGCAAAAATCTCGTGCTTATTGATGTTTCAATATGGGGAATGCTGGAGGTAAAATAATAAACGGTATAATAAAAAAAATGTCAGATCAAGGTAACTGCTATGGAAAACAAATGCAGTGCTGATGAGAGATGACTCATGTGTGATTTTAAATAGGGTGGTATGGGATGGTCTTATGAGCAAGAGAATGATGAAAGACCCATGCAGTTAAATGGAGAAAGGGAATTTCTGGAAGAAGAAATAAATGGAGAAATTCCAGGCAACATCAGTTCTAATTGGAGAAGGGGATGCTGAGGTCAGTGTAGCTGCTCCAAAATGAGTGAAATAGACACAATGAAAAAGGATGATTTCATAGAAGTAAAGAGTAGGGTAAAATCATGTTGGACATGTGGGCCCTGAAAAGATTTTGATTTTAGCCTTAATGTGATGGGAAATCTTAAAAGTTTTGTGAAGAAAAGTTACATGATAAGATGTATGTTTTGAGAGTATCACTGGCCCATATATTGAGATTAGATTAAAGGGGTGTAAATCAGAATGGAGGGAAACAATCTAGAAGGTTGTGGCAATAATTTAAGGATGGAAATTATGGTCTTTGGATGAGGATTGTAGCAGAGGAGGTGTTGAAAAACAGTCACTCTCCAAATATATTCAGCACAGAGAATTGATAGATATGCTTATGGACAAGATGTGAGATGTGAAACAGAGAAAATTAAGTATGATACATACGTCTTTCCCTGAACAAGTAGTAGAATGGCTTCTCATTACATGAGATTAAATTTCAAATATTGCAAGTATCTATGAGAGTTTTATCTTGCGAAAGTAAAAAAACTATGTTATTTATATACCTAATACCTTTGCAGATTGATTGTCTGGCACTCATTAGGTTCTCTTTAAATATAATCTTTTTTTGCTATTATTATACAACATCAATAATTTGCAAACAAAAATTATTGTTTATATTTTATCATGCTCTATTCGTCTTATTTTATCATTTTAAAGTAGTTCAACTTTTACCATACATTGAACTTTGACACACCACCATGAACAAAATGATTTTGTCTTAAAAATACCTCAGACCACATCTTACATAGAATATGGCATGCAATGATATAAACAGATAAAATTTTTAAAAATTTAAATATAATAGTGGATTATTATTCCCAAATTTTATATGATATTTATTTAATAATAACATAAATGCATTTTATACTATTTTATAGGAGGGCAGGATAGTCTGAATTTAATTAAAAGAAAAGCAATTCCTGAACTTATTATTGTCTGAAAAATTAGAGAAACTTGACCATCATTGCATAGAAAAACCAACGGGATATATTTTCTAAATCATAGAATTGTACTTAAAGGAAAGCAAGGCCAGCAGTGATAATACAAAAGTCAAGAAAGGGTAAAGTGCCTACAAATATAAGAAAATACACA
This sequence comes from Tolypeutes matacus, assembly GCA_026826555.1. Lineage (NCBI taxonomy): Eukaryota > Metazoa > Chordata > Mammalia > Cingulata > Chlamyphoridae > Tolypeutes > Tolypeutes matacus. The sequence continues at coordinate 1,183,182 of JAKSZT010054271.1, read as the reverse complement.
ATGAATGTTCAAGATGAGATATTCATTTAAAAAATAGTCTAAAAAGTAAATGTTCATTAAAGACATCAGTATAGGCAAAGAAAACAAAAAGAATAGCAGTAAATATAGATTATAGACACAGAATTCAAAGCAGAAATAAATGTTGAGTCAGTAATTTGTATGGATATTATGTATGGCAAGCCAAAATTTTTATATGAATTATGGATGTAGAGGAAAATAATGCAAATTTTAATTATTGAATAAATTAATTAAAAGTGATGAACTTTGGAGAATTTATTAAAATTTCAATCCTAAATTAGAGGTTGAAATTTATTTTAATCTTTCAAAAATATTTAAGAAAATGAATAAATATAATTATACAAACAAAACATTAATATAAATTAAAAGACCACAAATCATTATAAGGGGAAAATATAGCTTATGATTATTGTTTAAGTTTAAATACAAATGATCAAATACAGAAATATCAGAAAAAATATTGTTTCTTGTATATATACTGTATAGCATAGAAAATTAAAACTGCATTTCTGGATTACATAGAGACATTTTTAAAAGGAAATATTAGCAAATTATCTGACCAAAATTTTTGGATATTATACAATTTGGATTAATTATCAATTCTTAGCTTTGCAACTTTTCTCTATTAAAATGCTTAAAACAAATGAATAAAAGAATTTAACTAAAAAATTTATATCTTTATAAAGAACATAAACTTATGGAAAACAGGAAAAAGGAAATAAGTTTTTTAATTATAAGAAAATTAAACAAAAATTAGTAATTACTAAAGCTTGTTGATGTATCACAAAAAGGTAGCAGGTAGACACAAAAGAATTAGAAAGCAAATATTTGACCTCATGAATTTAGAAAACATTAGGCCTTAAAGCACTGCTAGATGTGTTTCTTGATTTAATTCATTCACCAAGAAAATATTCATCTCTCAAGTTTAAATGTTAAAGGAATTACAAAAAGTTATAGTTTTGAGTGCAAACAAAAGCTCCAATATAGAAATAGATAATAACAAATATATATATAATATATGCATGCATATGCATAAGTATACCATGAAAAAACTCTCAAGAATGTTTAGTATAATTCTGTTTTCTTTAATGACATAAATATTTTCAAAATATTCTTCATTGTTCACATATCCTTTTTCTATAACTTAATTCTAACACAATATTTTACTTCGCTCTAAGACAAAATATTGAAGTGCTCTTTTTTTCTTTTTAGCTGCTTGTTTATGAATGAGATTAACCAAAAGTAATAATATCAGTTGATATTGCTTAACAAATGCCATTGTGAATTCAAAATTCACAAGAATATATGTATTCTGATTATTGTGGTCAAAATTTCTTAGTATTGCATTATTTTTTTTTCCATTCAGGATCTGAATTAATCTGTAAAATTACTCTATGGACTTTGAATTGTTTATTTTTTATAGTTCAAGAAATTAGATTTAAATTTTCAGTGACTTACTAAGTGAAAAAATACAGTGAAAAATCTGGCATTTCTAGCATCTAAACCCTAGTTTTTCTAATCCAAAGCAGCATTCTGTAAAACTGAGCTATATTTCTTTTTAGGATAATTGGAATGACTCCTGAAAAATGTCTCCAAAAAATTATCTGAAATTGGCTATGCATGAGAATTTCTGTGATGTAATTTCAATATAAGACATATTTTAACTTTTTCCTCATGAGTTGCCCTTAAAAATACATATATTAAAAATGCAGGATTAACACATATTTCATGGCTTTCATGTATTATGTAGATTTTTAAAAACATTTTCTTGGAAATTTTCCAGATCTTGAATGGTCAAATAGAGGATGGGCTCCACAGAAATTCAAACAACTTAAAGGATGCTATTGTATTTAGAGAAAGACCAAGTAAATTCTTAAATAGTGAGCATCACTGTCACTTCCATAGCCTGGAGCCCTTCCTCTCAGGTATGGCTCTAAAGAGAGCACTTTTCACCTCTTTGTTCCTAAGACTATAAAGGAATGGATTCAGAATGGGGACCACCATAGAATAAAACACAGAAGCCACTTGATCTTTCCCAAGGAGTAGGACTTTTTTGGTTTTAAGTAAGTAAAACTCATAGTGCTAATAAAGATGTTGACCCCCAGGAGGTGAAAGGCACAAGTAGAGAAGGCTTTCAGCTTTCCTGAAGTGGAATTAATTTTCAAGATAGTAGACAGAATGGACCCATAAGACACAGAGATTGCAATAAGAGACACCATTACGTTTAAACTCCCCAGAATGAATATCAAGATTTCAATGTCATGAATGTCAGTGCAGGAAAGGGCTAAAATTGAGATTATGTCACAGAAAAAGTGATGGATTACATTGGATTTGCACAAATGCAAACTGTTCATATAAAGAACAATGACTAAGGATTCAGTAAATGCAATCACATAGGACCCAACGATGAGAGCGTGGCAGAGTCCCATGGACATAACAATTTGGTAATGAAGAGGCTGGCAGATAGCTACATAGTGGTCATAGGCCATTGATGAGAGAAGGAAAAATTCAGTGATACCAAGAAGAAAAAGAAATACATCTGGGTGTAGCATCTATGAATGAAATATATTTGTTGGAAGTCAGTAAGTTCTCTAAGGTTTTTAGGAGTGATGGCAGTTGAGTAACCCAAGTCAATGATTCACAAGTGACTGAGGAAAAAATACATGGGGTGTGAAGCTGGAGATCCAGGTGAATTATGAGTATCATCCCTGCATTCCCGAAAAGGGCAATGAGATATATCAGGAGAAACAGCATAAAGAAGACCCTCCAAATCTCTTCAGAGTCTGTCAACCCCATAAGGATGAAGTCAGGCACATTTGTGTTATTCCTACTTCCCAGCATCCAACCCTTGTAAACTGTTGAGAAATCAAAGCAGATACTGACCAGAAATGACCCCAAAACTGTTTTGTTTATAAGAATGAACTGTCATTTTTAAAACTAGTTTAGTGGTTCTAGAAATTCATGATAAGAAGGAGTTTGTAAAATATGACCTAAAAAATTCTTAATTTGACTGCCAAAGACAAATTAGGTCAAAATCAACTTTAGGATGTTATATAATAGTAACTTTTATACATATTGCACAATTAGAAATGAACAGTACACTTGTATACATAGTTCCCTTCATTAACATATCTATCCAATTTACAATATTTTCCATATTTCTTAAAATTGTACACATTTATTAGATAAGTTAAAGAGCACATAAAGTTATGCAACTTACCCAGATTCTCAGCCATTAAGTATTGTTTGCCCTGTAATCTTACCAAGATTGGTTGAGGCAAGAGATCATGGTCATAGCACTATATTCCTACTTATATTTTGTTCTCAGCAAAACAAAAATAATAACCAATGATAGAAAGTTTTAATGCATCATTTACTTGCTTTTGTATGCAATCTTATTTAATTCTAATTGCAACTAAGAAATTAAAACCTTAGTTGTATTAATATTATGACCACACATTTATTAATTTTAAGAAGACATGGTTTTAACAGATTATTTAATTAAATTTCTTCTAGATATTTAATTTTCAGTATATATATATACATTGCTTGATGACTGATTCCATCAATTATATATTTCCATTTCACAAAACCTGTCATTTCTTAAGTAAGTTCTACATGATATGTATATATTTGTTTAGCATATCATTCTAATAATATCCCCATATTTTTAGATAAACAAAAATGATCTAACTTTGAGATTAATACTTACAAGGAGTCAAAGTTGGTGAAAAACTTTCTCCAACATCATCTGACTAGAAAGTTTCAACCACAAGTTTTCTGCACAAATGAAATATGTAAATAATTTAAGAAGTCTGAAAATTCTGCAATACAATAATTATTTACTTTAAGATAACTTAAGTTTAATTTTTGAGTATTTCTTTTTATTTCTGAGGTACACAAAATCAACCTAAATATTTTGCTTAGGTCCTGTTCAAATAGAAATTTCATCTGCAAATTATTTCTCACAAGTATACCAAACACAGGTAAGTATCCATTGCCTTTCACCCTGATAATTCCATGGCACCCTTTATATTGAGGATTGTTTGATAATGCAAAATTTGGTCATCTCTGGGACGAATTTCCAAGGAACTTTCCTTGGAATGATGTCAAAGATAAAAGTTAAATAACTAATGCCTCCTTGTTAGGTTTGGAACATAGCACTTCCCCTCCCTGCCCCACTTAGCAGCCATGTAATGTGGAGTGTTCTTCTCTAATGCTATATTTTTTGACTGGGTGTAGAAGAGTTATTACTAGAGAAATAGTTGATTAATCTCTGCCTGAAAGTGCAGATCTTAAACCACGAAGGATAGAATAGCATATTTTTCACAATATGACACCATGATAGGATTAAACATAGTTCATTACACAAATTATTTTACCAAAAAAAATGCATAGCAGAAAGTGAATATAGTTCATAAATGTCATTATTCTTTAGATATATTTCCTTCCAGTAATCCCCTTTAGTCATATGAAGCTTATTTATATGTTTACTTATGTGTTTATATAATTTTATCACACTGAATAATTTTCAGTAATATGCTGATTTTATTATTAAATATTTACAATACATTGACACCTATTTTATAATAGACTTTTGGAAAGACCACAATTTCATGTATTTTGTATTGACTGGAGCAGCATAACTAAGTTTTTTCTAGGGGTGTGCACCAGTTGATGAATAGGCATTTTTGAGGCATCACAAGGAAAACATGGTGTAATTTTCCAGGCAAGTTTGGAAGTATAAACTAATTCATCAGCACAGCACATGTACTGTTGTATTCAGCCACAATGTTTGTTGAATTTGTTTTATTGTTTAGTATAGTGGCTTTTATTATATTTTTTAAAAAAAACATAGGTTGTACAAACATTGTTGTGACAGTAAAACAGTACTGCTGTGTTGAATAAGTTGACACTCCCAAACCTAACTGGAAAGATTCCACCATATTTTCCCTGTGATACCTCAAAAATGCCCATTCATCAGCTGGTGGACAGTCCTACAAAGATGTTTGTAAAACTTGTTTTATTGTTTAGTATATTGGCTTTTAATATGTTAAAAGAAATTAATAATCAGTGTTGAGATGAGTAAAGTTTTTGATTATGTGACTGGTCAAAAGCTTACTTCCTCTATTTAAAAACATTTGAAATGCATGCTTGTGACTCCTTCTTTAATTAATGATAATTAAGTCAATTTCCATGTAGATTTAAAACAACTACTGCAAGAAAAACTGTTTATACTGCAGAGTTTGTAAAGAAATTGATGGTATGGATCAAAGAATTAGAATGCAATATATTATATATTTGATGAAATATTAATGTACAATTCTTCAATTAATCAAAAAGTCAATGATACTGAGAAAAGCTTATTTGGAGATTAAAAGAACAACATTAATTTATTTCAGAATATGTGACTGTGGGGGTTAATATTTTCTATGCCATTGTCACCTCAACGGTCTGCTTATACCTTGCAAAATCACCATGAGGCAAATTTTCTCCCTAGCACTGAAATCAATTTTTTATAGTCATTAAGTGTACTTTCAAATAATAATGTGTTAAAGCAGGGGTTCTCAACCTGTTTTGTTCCATGGTCATTTTTGACACTCAGGTGATAATGATGGGCCCCTTCTCAGAATGTAGCAGCAGATAGTTTTATGACACTCAATTAGCATAATGGGTAATTTCAAAGTATGGAAGAGCATAAGTGATTTTTCGAGATATGCAACAACTGTAATGTGATATAAAATGAATACTACTGTAAATTATTGCATACTTTCATAAGTGAAGGAAATGCTGAATTTCAGTTAGAGGTCATAGAAAATAAAGATAATAAGTTATTTTTTTTCAATTCATGCTCACGGACCCGCTGAAATCTTTCCACGGACCCCATGAGGGTCTGTGAACTCCTGGTTAAGAATCTCTGTGTAAAGAAATAATAATTTATAAAACTTCTTATAACTAATCTCTTTTGCTGAATTTTTATTTTTCAGACTCCAATATATCATCTCTAGTAGTAAATAATTTTAGCAAAAGATTAGAGCTAAGATACTGAAAGGAAACATGATGCATTTGTCCTACATTTCAAAAAATTAGAACTTTATCCCTGACAATTATTCAATATTATTATTTTTAAAAATTCTATTCCTGCTTTTAATTCCCTCAATATTTAGTGTGATTTGAAGCTTTATTAACAAATTTACAATTTTCTGGAAAATTGGTTCTCTTGTTATTTAATACTTTCAGTAACATCTCTGGAATACCAAGGTCAAAATTTTCTAATAGTAATAGAGTGCACAGTTGTATTTATATTCTTATATTTACAGGAATATTTACCTCCTTTTACTATTCCTCAATTTACCTGGAGTGTGTAAGCCACTTATAACTAAAATCATTATTTATGTTCTATTTTAATTTTATATCACATAATTTTGAAATTTTGATTCTTCTCTCTTGGCTTCTTTTTGTTACTATCACATTTAATATTAAATTTTATTACCCCCTTTGGATTTTTTAACCCGATTTCCCTGCATTATATTGTAATTGTTTTCTCTGGGCATAAAATTTGCATCCTTAAGTTCTTTTATTGCTCCTAGGCAGCCAAGATAGCAGCATAAGACACTCCAGGGTCTGTTCACCCATGGGATCTTTGAAAAACTACAATAAAAATCCATAGTACCTTCCTGAAAGTTCCAGAAAAGAGTTAAATGATTGCAGTAACACTGTGCACCATGAGTCAAGAAAATGCAACTTAAAACTGGTAGCACATGCTGGCCTCTTCTCCAACTCTCCCTTGGCAAAGTGTGGAGTGCATCTCAGATCTTATTGTGAGTTCTTTATTCTATTTATGAGAGAGAAGAATAAGCCATATGGGCATACTGGAGCCCATGCATGTTGGTTATAAACTATCCAGTGGCAGCCTGAAAGTCAAACCTAGGAAAGCCACCTCTGTCTTGTTCTTCCCAGAATTTGCCCTACAGGCCAAAACAGATTACTGATAGTTTAAACAGTGTAGGTAACAATCAACTCAAAATGGCATGAGGCAAAGGATTCCTAGCTTTAAGACAAACAATAGGACACCTTGAAAGGGGGAGGTCTATTACATATGGATAAGGAAGCCATTCCAGTTTCAGGAAACAAGAAATATCTAAAGCCCTATAACAAGATAAGGACAAGATATAGGTTCAGAAGAGGAGAGGATCCCATACTTTGCTTCAGTCTGACCTTCTTGCTAGAAGAGCTAAACTATTAATGATTTACATCGGGCAACATAGAACTGATTTGCAAAGAGAGTGAAAAGTGTTTAATGCACTGATTTTTCTTTTTTGATTTTGTTAGCTCATGACATTCATTTATATATTTTGCATATAATTACCTGGATACAAAATTAAGAAACAGATGGAAATTAAAACTCATCATTAAACCATTAAAATATTAAGATATACTTTATGAAACAAAAGTTTACAAGACAAAAATAGACACAAGAAATTGTGGTCCATTGAAAAGAACAAGATAGAACTTCAAGTATCACCACAGAAGAAGACCAGATATTGAATATACAGAAGGAAGTATCAGTGAAATCAAAGGCAGGAAATTAAAATGATTCAGGCTGAAGAGGAGAAAGAAAAAGATGAAAATAGTGAACAGAGCTTTAGAGACATGTGAGATACCCACAAGAAAAACAATATAGCCATAACTGTAGTCCACAAATAAAATTAGAGAAAGGAACAGGAAGAATATTCAAAGATATTATGACAGAAAACTGCTCTAATTTAATGAAACACATGGACATATTGAAGAAGACCAGCAAAAACAAACAGGATAAACTTGAGGATAACCATGCCCAGACAGCAGTAAACATGAAGAATACAAAAACAAGGAGATAGTTCTGAAATCTACAAGAGAGAAACAACATATTGTGTGAAAGCCCATCCCTATAAAATTGCTTATTTCTCAGCAAAAACCACAGAGGCTGAAGGCAATGGGATAAAATATTTAAGTGCTGATAGAAAACAATTTCATCAGAGAGTTTTTAAATCCAGCAAGACTGTCTTAAAAAAGAGGAAGAGATTAACATTACCAGATAAACAAAAACTGAGGGAGATGATCACTTATAGAACTGTCCTACAAGTATGCTATAGGGAGTTCTTCAGAGTGAAAGGAAAGGACACTACACAGTCTATCAAAGCATCATAAAGGAATAAATATTTCTGATAATAGTATCATTATGGGTAATAATAAATCCCTGTATTATTGTATTGTGTTTTTATATGCAGCTCCAAATTCCATTTGTTCAGATTCTGAAAATCATGTTACATAATGTAGCCATTGGGCAATTGGATGTAATTATGAATTCCAAATATATATATTGGGTTATGCTTGTAAACTGGTCTGCTAATCTGGGCATGATTAAGTTACGATTAAGACATTAACTGGGCCATGTCAATAGGGCATTGAGCCCCACCCTTTGGTGGGTGGGGAATAAAATATAAAAGGCATTGCAAAGAGAAGTTTTTGATATTGGAGTTCTGGTGAGGAAGGAAAGAAGGTCCCAGGATAGGGATAAGCCATTCACCTGAGAGTTCACAGCTGGCCTTGTGGAAAGAAGCAAAGCCTAGAGAGCCTCATAGCCTAAAGCTGACATTGTAGAGGAAACAGGAGCTAAGCCCAGAGAGAAACTCAGCCCTGGGAGGAGAGGAACTCAAGAAGTCTGAACCCTGGCAAACGTTGGCAGCTGTCTTGGTCCAACACGTGGCAATGGACTTTGGTGAGGGAAGAAACTTATGCATTATGGCCTGGTAACTGTGGACTTCTACCCCAAATAAATACTCTTTATAAAAACCAACCTATTTCTGGTATTTTGCATCAGCACCCCTTTGGCTGACTAATACACATGGTAATTGCATTTCTATGATTTAGTATATTTAATGTGTAAAATTATAATTTGAAACAATTAAAACATCAAATTGGGGGTATGGTAGGTAAAGAACAATATTTATGTGTGTTATTGATGTTAAATTGGTATGAGATCAAATGAAATTGTTTTAGGCTTAGGATGTTGTGTTTAAGCTCAATAATAACCACAAAGAAAATATCTATAAAAAATAAAAGGTGGGGAAGTGGCTGTGGCTTAAGAAATTGAGCTCATGTTTACCACATGGAAGACCCAGGTTGGATCCTGGGACCTCCTAGTGAAAAATAAAAAAGTTGGCCCAGACCTCTGCGGTGTGGCATGGCCAGGTGCAGGACCCTGGGCAGCAAAGCGACACACCAAAAAGACAATGATGCAACCAGATAAAAAAGAAAAGAGAGAGAAAAAAATACAGAAGAAAATGAGAAGGGACTCCCAATACCATAATACAAAATATTATATCGATATGAAAATAGTCATTAATGTAAGAATTGAGGGGCAAAAATACACAAAACTAAAAAAGTGCAAATGAAAAATGCAATAGAACTTTTTGCATTATTTATAACAACTTTAAATGGAAATAGATTAAACACTCCCTCTGAAGGTGATATTGGACAAAGGTTAAAACTATATGCTTTTTACAATAGACTTGAGAATAATTTAATGCTTTTTCTTTTATTTTTAATTTTCAAATAAAATGTTCTTTGAATGTTCTTTCAGTTTTTATACTTTGAATATTAATTTAAAAACATTTTATTTTTGTCAGATAATTTAAATGTTATTTCTTTTATTTATTTTTAATTTTCAAATAAAATGTTCTTTGAGTGTTCTTTCAGTTTTTATACTTTGAATAGTAATTTAAAACCATTTTATTTTCTCAGATAATTTAACTTTTAGGTAAAACTTTAATTTATTGAAATTTATTGATTAATTACAATAATTTTTTTTATAAATGACTCATAGATGCTGTGAAAGAAAGTTTCAAACGTTGTTCTGACAATTTCAAATGGTCAGATATATAATTTAGAATTAATACATTTATGGGAGGCATTTTACTGCCTGATTAATTAAACAGTACTTCTGTTTTATTTACTATGCCACTTCATTTAAAGAACTTATCCTGTAATTTTTTGCTGAATATCTAAGACATACCAGATACTTTATACAGGATATAACAAACCATAAAAGATCTTTGTCCTCTTGGGTCTGATATTTTAACTGGGAGATATAAAGAAATATACACAGGTAAATGATATGCCATGTTAGAATGTCAAAAGTAATATTAACAACAACAACAAAAAGAAAATGTAATAGAGTCTAGGGAGTGAGATTTGTGGGTAAGAGCAAGACAAAGTAACTGGAGATAATGTAGTAAGGACATCCCTCAATAAAAATAGTTGGCATTTGATCAAAGATTTGAAGAGGAAAGAGTCATACAAATTCATGAGAAGAAATTGTTCCAAACAGGGAACACCAGTGCAAAGGCTCTGCGCATATTGTGGGACATGCAGTTTGAGGAACTTGGAAGAGGCCCATCTAACAAGAGAGGCATTATATATCATGGGGTGGGGATAATAATCAACCAACTCCATGTATATGGATGGTGATAGCTGTTATGGAGGCATAACTATGTGGAAGTCATCCATGGAGAATATAAAGTTTGCTCTCTTAAAAAAAAATAGTTGAGTGAAAATTCTTTAAGGGTAATGTCACATTTAGCAACCTGATAGAAGTGAAATAAGAGTCAAAAAATTACATGAAGGAAATGAGGCTCAGACAAATGGAATTTTAAAAACAACATTCTTAATATGAGTTACATTGTGCTCTTTGATACCAATGCTTTACATCATTTTGAATTAATAGCAATTGTGTAATAAATGTAATATCTTGAATTTTGTATTTGATTCAGTATAATAATATTTGTCATTTTAGAGGAATTTATTCTGCATAATAAATATAATACTAATTTTTCTTAATATATAAAATTTATTATATTAATATTTCTAATTTCCTTTTTGAAATGTATTTTTCTTTCTCATGCTGTATTTCTTATTTATTGTCTTTAGATATTTTATGATAATTGTTCTATTGCTCTCTCACCCTCTTCTATGTTTTGAAAGGCAAGTTTCTTATTAAAATTCTAACTTATTATACACCATGTTCTCCAAATATCAACAAAATCTTGACTTCATTTTTGAATGGACCATTAATCTCTGTGCATGGATATGAGTAACTTGGAATCTACAAGATATTAAAGTATCAATTTCATTCCTTAAGGCATTTTTAAATATGTTTTCATTAGAGAGCTTGTGAACATAAAAAATCATCATGCACATGTGTAGAATTCCCATACAACACACTTCCACCAACACAATACATTCTTGTGGAACATTTGTCAATGATTATGATATATCATCAGACAATTAATATTATCACTGACTATGGTCTACAGCACACACCTGGTACATTTTTTCTCTGTCCCCCTATTATTAACACAGTACATCTTTGACATTGATGCAAGAATACCATAGTCCACAGATCACATCAACTTTGTTTTTCTATGCCTTTCCACATTTGCACAACTCTGAAATAGTGATGTACATTTGTTCTAGTTCATAGAAGTACATTCTTGTATTTGTACTATTAGCCACAATTCTCATCCACTTCTGGGTTCACTATGTTATTCAGACCCTAGATTATTTACTAGCTTTCTTTCAATTGATATTTACATCCCTAGACTGCCCTGTTCAACCACAATCCCATTTATAAACAAACTTTGTTAGTTCTACTCACTATAATGTGTTACCATCAACTCTATACATTTCCACACATTTATAGTCAAGTTAATTAAATTTTCCACAGACATTAAGCATCAGTACACCTTCTCAGCCCTCTTCATAACTCCTAATAATCTATATTTTAGGTTTGAACTCCATGTGTTTATTCTCTGTATTTAGTTCATATTAGTGAACCATGCAATATTTTTTTTGTGTCTGGCTTATTTCCCTTAACATAATGTCTTCAAGTTTCCTCCATGTTATCATATGCATCCCAATTTCATTTATTCTTACAGCAGTACATTATTCTATTATATGTATATAATATGTACCACATTTTGTTTATCCATTCATTGATTAATGGACACTTGGATTGTTTCCATCTTTTGGCAATTTGAATAACACCACTATGAACATCATTGTGCAGATGTTTGTTCATGTTACAGTTTTCAGTTCTTCTGGATATATTCCCAGTGAGGAATTGCTGGATCATATGGCAATTTGATATTTAGCTTCCTGAGGAGCCACCAAACTGTCTTGCACAGAGGCTCCACCATTTTACATTCCCACAAATGAAGGAATGTTTCTTTTTCTCCACATCCTCATCAGCACTTATTGTTTGTTGTGTGTTTCTTTTATTAATAATGATGATTCTATGCTGTGTGAAAGAATATCTCATTGTTGTTTTTATTTGCATAACAGTGACATTGACTATTTTTCATGTGCTTTTTGTTCATTTGTATTTCCTCTCAGAAAAATGTCTAAATTTCTTGCTCATTTTTAAATTGGATTGTTTGCTCTTTTATTGTTGATTTGCATGATCCCTTTATATAGAATGGAAATCAAACCATTATCAGATATGTGGCTTCCAAATATTCTCTCCCCTTGAGTGGGCTGTCTTTTGCTTACTTTATGAAGTCCTTTGAATTGCAAAAGTGTTTAAGTTTGAGGAGGTCCCATTTATCCATATTTTCTTTCATTTCTCATGCTTTTGGTGTAAGGTTTAACAATTCATTATCCATCACCAGGTCTTGAAGATGTTTTCCCACATTTTCTTCTAGGAGTTTTATGATACTATCTTTTAGAGTTAGGTCTTTGCTCAATTTTGAGTTAATTTTTTGTATAAGGTGTGATATTGGGTTCTCTTTCTTTCTTTTGGCTATAGATATCCAGTTCTTCCAACACCATTAGTTGAATAGACTGTTCTGAGACAGATGGGTGGGTTTGACAAGCTTGTCAAAAATCACTTGACCATAGGTGTGATGGTCAGTTTCTGAACCATCAATTCAGTTCCATTGGTTTATGTGTCTATCTTTGTGCCTGTTCATGCTGGGTTTACTGCTGTACATAGGTAATATGATTTAAAGACTAGAAGTGAGAGTTCTCCAACCTCACTCTTCCTTTTTAAGATATTTCTGGCTATTTGGGGCCCTTTACACTTCCAAATAAATTGGATTTTTTCCCTTACATTTCTTTTAAAAATGCTGGTGGAATATTTTTTAGGATTGCATTGAGTCTGTAACAATTTTGGTCAAATTGACATCTTAATAATTGTTAGTCTTCCAGTTCATGAGCACAGATTGTTGTTCCATTTTATTTTTGTCTTTTTGGAATTTTTTTTAGCAATAAATTGTAGTTTTTTTAAAGCAAATGCTTTACATTCTTGGTTAAGTTTATTCCTAAATATTTGATTCTTTTATTTGCTATTGTAAGTGGAATGTTTTCCTGACTTTTCCCTCAGACTACACTTACCAGTATAGAGAAACACTACTGATTTTTGCATAGTAATCATGTATCCTGCCCCTCTGCTGAAAATGTTTATTAGCTCTATCAGGTGTCTTGCAGATTTAGGACACTTTCTAGGTTAGGATCATGTCATATGTGAATAATGAAAGTTTAACCTACCCCTTTCAATTCGAGTGCATTTTATTTGTTTTTCTTGCCTGATTGCTCTAGCTAGAACCTATAGCACTATATTGAACAACAGTTGTGGCAGTGGGCGTCCTTGTCTTTTTCCTGATTTCAATGGGAAAGCTTTCAATCTTTCACCTTTGACTACAATGTTAGCATGAGTTTTTTCATATATGGCCTTTACCATGTTGAGAAAGTTTCCTTCAATTCCTATATTTATAGTGTATTTATCAAGAAAGGCCACTGTACCTATCAAATGCCTTTTCTGCATCAATTTGTAGCATCATGTGATTTTTCTTCTTTGGTTTATTGATGTGGTGAATTATGCTGATTGATTTCCTTGTGTTGAAACATCCTTGCATGCCTGGTGTAAATCCCACTTGATCATGATGAATAATTCCATTAATATGTTCTTGAGTTCCATTAGCAAGTATTTTGTTGAGAAATTTTGCATCGATATTCATTAGGGAAATATTTCTGTAATTTTATTTTTTTCATAATATCTTTATCTGGTTTTAGTATTAGGGTAATATTGGCTTCATAGAATGAGTTTGATAGCATTCCTTCTGGCTCAATTTTTTTTAAGAGTTTAAGTAAAATTGGTATTAAATCTTTATGTGCTTGGTAGAACTCATCTGTCAAACAGTTTGGTCCTGGACTTTTCATTTTGGGGAGATATTTGATGACTGTTTCTATCTCTTTACTTGTGATTGGTGTGTTGAGGTATTCTATTTCTTCTAGGGTCAGTGTAACTTATTCTTACATTTCTATGAATCATTCCCATTTCATCAACATTGCCTAGGTTTTTCACAAACGGATGTTCATAATATCCTCTTATTATCTTTTTTAATTTTCTGTGGAGTCAGTAGTAATGTCCCCGTCTTCACTTTTTATTTTATTTATTTACATGTTCTATTTTTCCTTTGTCAGTATAGCTAGTGGTTTGTCGATTTTGTTAATCTTTTTGACGAGCCAACTTTTGGTTTTCTTAATTCCCTTTATTATTTTTTATCCTCAATTTCATTTATTTCTGCTCTGATCTTTGTTATTTCATTCCTTCTGCTTGTTTTGTGAATAGTTTGATACTCTTTTACAAGTTCTTCTGGCTATGTATTATGTCAATGATTTTATCTCTTTCTTTTTAAAATGCATTTTTTATTTTTTTTTATAAAGATATTTAGATTACATAAATTTTACATAAAAATATAGGGGGCTCCCATATGCCCCACTCCTTACACCTCTCACATTTTCCCACATTAACAACATCCTTGTTAGTGTGGTACATTCATTACAATTGATGAAAACATTTTGGAGCATTGCCCTCAGCATGGATTAAAGTTTACATTGTAGTTTACAATCTCTACTGCAGAATTTTGTAGGTTATGGCAAGATATATAATCACCTGTATCTGTCATTGTAATGTCACTGAGGACAATTCCTAAGCCCTGAAAATATCCCCATATTACACCTGTTTTTTCCCTCTCCCTGCTCTCAGAATCTCCAGTGGCCACTGTATCCACATCAATGATATAATTCCTTCCATTGCTAGAATCACAATACGTCTATAGTACAATACCAATAAGTTTACTTTAGTCCATAGTTCATTCCCCAATCCTGAGCATTCTGAGACGGTGATGTCCAATCCATCTCTAATTGAAAGGGTGCTTCAATCCTGTGGGGCAGATGCATGGGACTCTCTTGTTTGCAGTTGTAGACTGTCTTGGTTCCTTGGCATGGTCATTGTCCACCATTATCTCCTTGTTAGTTGTCCTGGCTGAGTCCAGTGAACTGGAGAGTAGGTGTTACAACTCCTTTGAGGTTCAGGGCCTAGCTGGCACGTGGACAGCCCAAAGATTTTAGACTCTTGGACATACACCTATCAACCTTATTACTAATTATAGGTTCAAATAGAAGGGTCAGAAGAGCCATGTTTAGGAAAACCATAACTGAGTCCATCTCTGTTACATGGTGGGGCATATATTCCAAAGTAGGGCTCTCTGGCAAGACATCAAATTCCTGAGGTATCTGCCCTGACTTTAGGGTCTGGATGTCTCCAGAGCTTTCATTAGTCCCACTATTTGAGGTAGTGTTTACTTTGGCAGTCAATGAGAGCCTGCTGAGTCATACATAACTGTAACCTCTGGAATGACCTCTCAACTCACTTTGAAGTCTCTTAGCCATATAAACTCATTTATCTTTACATTTCACCCCTTTTGGTCAGTTGCATTGCTAGTAGGTGCTTGGTAGTAATCCCTTGGTGCCGGGGAGGCTCATCCCCAGGAGTCATGCTCCACGCTGAGGGGAAGATAATGCATTTATATGCTGAGTTTCTATTAGAAAGAGACCACATTTGAGAAACAAGAAAGCTCCTAGTAGGCAACCCTTAGGCACCCTATAATAATAGGCTAAGATTCAATTTCAAGAATGAATGTTCATAAGTACAGTCATCAATATTAAAGGCCCATCAATGGACCATTCTCCAGGTCTATAAATTTCCCTGTCAGCACTGACTTTGCTTCATACTATAGTTTCTGTTACATTGTGTTCTTGTTTTCATTCATCTCAAGAAATTTATTGATTTATCTTGCAACTTCTTCTTTGACCCACTGATTATTTGAGTGTGTTGTTTCAACTACATATATTTGTTAATTTTCCCTTTTTCTACCTGTTGCTGATTTCCAACTTTATTCCATTATGATGAGAGAAAGTAGTTTGTATAATTTTGATCACTTTGATATATTGAGATTTCCTTTGTGACCCAACATATGATCTATCCTGGAGCAAGATCCATGAGCACTTGAAAAGAATATATATCATGGTGTTTTGGGGTGCAATGTTCTATATATGTTTAGTCCATATATCATATTATTCAAACTTTCTGCTTCTTCATTGATCCCTTGACAAGATGTTCTATCCAATATTGAGAGTGGTTTATTTAAGTCTCCAACTATTGGTGTAGAGAAATCTATTTCTCCCTTCCATTTTGCCAGTGTTTGAATCATTTAATTTGGGGCATCCTTGTTAGGTGCATATGCATTTATGATTGTTATTTTTTCATGGTGAATTGCCATTTTTTATTAATATATAATGACTTTCTTTGTCTCTAAGAACAGGTTCGCTTATTTATTTATTTATTTATTTATTTTTTATTATGGGTAAAGATAAAAATTCTCACAGTACATACAAACATTTCCAAAATGATATATAAATATATATGCATATATGTGTATTTGCTTACAAAAATGTTGTTTATATATATATATATATATATACATATATTTTAAGAGGTACTTAGATTACCCAAAATATTACACGGAACCCACTGGGATTCCCATGTTTCCCACCTCCCACACCTCCCATCACATCCCACACAAACATCTCCCACAGTGTGGCCCACCACCCTCAATGAACTTACACATCCTGGAGCCTTGCCACCAACCATAGACCACAGTTCACACTGTAGACCACACTCTCTCCCACTCAGTTCTGAGTGGTGTGTGCTGATTTAAAATGGCCTACATCCGTTGCCACGATAGTACTCAGGACAACCTCCAACTCCCAAAGAAGCCACTGTATTTCAACTGCTCGTCCCCTCCCTACCCCAAAAGTGTCAAGTGGCCACTGGCTCCACCTCATTGTTATAATTTCTTGCATTGCTAGAATCACCATATGTGAACAAGAGAATACCATCAAGTCCACTCTAGTCCATAGTTCTTCCACCAATCCTGAGGGGACTGGGATGGTGATGTCCACTCCAACTCCAAGTGAGAGAGGGCTTATATCCCATGGATATGGTGGGTGGGATGATCCTGCCTGCAGATGCAGGCCCTCTCCATTCCCTGGGATGGCCATTTCCCGTCGTTGTCTCCTCACCAGGTGACTTCGATGAGTCCATTGAACTGTATGGTAGGAGTTGCAGCTCCACCTAGATTTCATGCACACCTGGCACATAGGTAGGCGGGAGGCTCCAGTCTCTGGAAGTAAACCTAAAAACTCCAGCATCGCATATAGGTTTGAATAGAAGGGACTGGTGAACCATGTGCAGGGAGGACTTATTTGAGTCTAATTCTGTCACTCTCAGGAGCACAGATTCCAAAATAGAACCCACTGATAAGGCATCAGTCTCTGGGGCTACCCCCCCTTATATAGGACCAGGGTGTCTCCGGAGCCCTCAGGAACCCCAGTGAGTGGGGTGGTAGGCACTTAGATGTTCTATGAGCTCCTACTGAGGTGTTCGTAAGAGTTACCTCTGGGATGACCTCCCGACTCTCTTTGAAGTCTCTTAGCCACTTGAACTCATTTGTCTTTACCATTTCCCCCTTTTATTCAAGGTCTTTTTCCAGTTGTGTTGCCAGTTGGCACTTGGGAAAAGTTTTCAATTAGCAATAATCGTGCCTCGGATAAACCTCATTTGTTACGATACTGCCACTGTGCAAAGCTGCCAGTTGGCACTTGGTATTAATCCCTCGTTGCCAGGGAGGCTCATCCTCGGGAGTCATGTCCCACGTTGGGGGGAAGGAAATGCAATCATATGCTGAGTTTGGCTTAGAGTTAGGCCACATTTGAGCAACAAGGAGGCTCTCAGGTGGCAACCCTTAGGCACCCCACAACTGCAGGCTAAGTCTCATTTACAAGAGCAAAGACTCACAAGGGGCCCCAAATAGCTACCTTAGATATCTCTGCATGGCAACTAACTGCCTTTAAAGATGACTTGATTCTTGGAGTTGCTTAGTCTCTTAGTCTGCCTTTCCCGTCCTTATTGTATCTACATTGAATACTTTGGTGTATTGAGAATTCCTGAAACATTGACATAAAATTAGTTTAAAAATGCTCATTTTTAAAAAGTTAATGTTAAAGGTATCCTCCAGGTAGATAAATAGAATGTGAACTCTGGGAATATACAGCGTTAACCATAATATTGCCAGGTAGCTTAAAATTCAGACTGCATTAAAATAAAGGTCATTATTTGAAGCTTATTATATCAAATTAATTTTAAATTGAGTGTTTTTATCAGCATATTCAAAGGGAAAATTATTTGGCAAATTTCAAACACTAGGAGTTTATCATATGCCTTGTGAGAGAACAAGAGGATTGGGAGAACTAGACAGAGAGAATAATTGAACAAAGGCAAGGAAATCCAAAGTTCAACCTGGAAATATTAGAATTATAGGGGGGTTTTCAGGAAGATGAAGAGAGAGCAGGGAGAAAAGAGAATGGTAGATAACACAAACCCAGATATGAATGTCATACTGAGAAGAATTGATATGGATAAATTTGTATAAATATATTTCTGCTTTTTATGCTGGACAAATAACATGTGACATATTTTTGTCCTCAGATTAGCAGGAACATATTAAAAATTTAAAAAGAACAATTAGATAATACTTTTTATATTAAATAAATTACTGTGCAATCTATATAAAATATTTTATATAATGAGTACATATTCAAAGCAATTTAAAAACAATAATAACAGTCAAAATAGAACCATGATAAATATAAATAAGTTGTGAAAGCCCTGATGCTTCATATAATATAAACTAACCATGATATTTTCAATGAATGAAAATAAATCTCAGGTAGAAAAATAAATGAATGAAATATAATCAACTTAGGAAGTCTCAACTAAGATGAAATATTTTCAGAACAATCTTAATTATATACTGTGATCCATAGTAAAAAAACACATATAAGCTTAGTAATAGTAAATAGTATAACTATGATAATATTATTTCCAAAATTATAACAAAGAACCACATGGTTTCAGGTAATAAGGATGATATGGAAACTCTATTTTTTTTCATGAGTGAATCTGTAGGCAGTAGCCTCAATATAGCCTAACAATAATGCAATATTAAATTGAGTAAGTGGTTCCTTATATGATAAAAATTTCTATTATATTGTTAAATGAAGTTTGCAGGAATCAGAGCCTAGTTTTTAAAAAAAGTATGAAAAGAAAAGAAAAATGCAAAAACAATTCTTTATATACATAAACATGCATGCATAAACACAGAGAGCTCATCATATGAGCTAACTTCAGTCACACTACTC
The DNA here is from genome assembly GCA_026826555.1 of Tolypeutes matacus. Lineage (NCBI taxonomy): Eukaryota > Metazoa > Chordata > Mammalia > Cingulata > Chlamyphoridae > Tolypeutes > Tolypeutes matacus. Next base: position 1,163,520 of record JAKSZT010054271.1, on the reverse strand, counting down.
ACAACAGTGAAGAATAATTCTCTTTATATGAGCTTTGTTTTTTATATGAATTATATGAGAACTTCCTAACCATTTGACTATATGTATTTGTCATATATAAATTATAACTGTGTTTATACTTCTTTCCCTATTGTAACTTCAAAAATACATCTTTTGAGAAGGAATAAACCTATAAATTACTATACCTTATTTAATATATACATAGGAAATATTCAGAAAAGTATTCTAGAAAAAGAATTTTCAATTAAACTATATCTTTTGAATAGAAATATGTTCAAGACTGTCCACAATACTGAAGAAATATAAAATATGAGTGAGATGGCATCCTTGATCTTGAAGAATATCCACTGTGTTTTCCTAAGTAAATGCAAACAAAAAAAAAATTGTCATTACATAGCACATGTGCATAAATTCATGCATCTATAAATACATTGTTATATATTTGCCATGTTTAACATTTGCTTGTATATTTTGTATCTGATACATTTGCTAGAGGCTGTGAAGAACACAATTACGAATAAGCAAACTCCTCTCTCAACAAGATTACAGTCTTCTTGGAAAGAGATACACACACACAGGCACACTCATATGCACATTTTTTATTTTAAAGATCTTTATAGGGGAATAGATGTAGTTCAAGTGATTGAGCACCTGATTCCCATATGCGACCATGTTCAAGGTACTGGGTTCAATTCCCAGTATTCTAAAACAAAAAACAAACAAACAAAAAATTTTATCCATTTTACCTTTGATTTTTTTCAATATCTATTTAAAGTTTTTTAGCCTAACTCATTCATTTGATTACAACCCAATGATTCATGGTCATTTGGGACAATACTGAGAGATACACATTTTCTTACGGATAATAGTAATAATGCCTGGAGAATTCATTCTTTGGAGTTTCCATCAAAAAATAATAATTCAGCCCTGCAATTCTAACTCTCAAGATAAAATGTTTCCTTTTAATAGGTTGAATTCATTTTTTTTTTTTTACCTATTTCATTATATCATTCATACATAAACACATAAATAATGAGTGTATAGTAAAAATTGTGAACTTACAAAACAGACATGCATAACATCCTACAGGGCTTCCCAACATCAACCCACCACCTTGCATTTTTGTGAGACATTTATTACAATTTATGAAATAATATAATGAAAATCTTACTACTAACTCTAGTCCATATCTTACATTTGGAGTATTTTTCCCCCAACCTCCCCAAGTATTATTTTTTAAAATATATATTTTATTACAGAAGTTGTGAACTTACAAAACAATCTTGCATATGTGTAGAATTCCCAAACAACACCCCTTCCTCAACACACCACACTGTGGTGGAACATTTGTTACAGACTATGAGATAATATCATCAGACTATTACCATTAACCATGGTCCATAGCTTACACTTGGCTCACTTTGTCCACACTCCCCCATTATCAACACAGTGCATATTTGGCATACTTGAATGAATATTACAGTATTGCTGTTAACCACAGTCCATAGGTCACACAAACTGTATTTTTCCCATGCTTCTACATATTCTCATCACCTTGCAATAGTGATGTACATCTGTTTTAGCTAAAAGAAAGAAACTCTTTTATCTGTACCATCAACCACAATTCTCATCGACTTCTGGGTTCACTGTTATTCAGTCTCTAGATTTTTTCTAGCATTCTTTCAATTGATCTTTACATCCCTAGACTAACCTTTCCAGCCACATTCCCATTTATAAACTAGTTGCTACTCCTATAATGTGTCAAGCTAAGTAAAACTTCTACATACATTAAGCATCAGTAGTTTTTCTCAGCCTTTCTCTTATCTCTTAATAATCTACACTCTAGGTTTAACTCCATGAATTTATTCTTCATATTTAGTTCAAATTAATGAAACCAAGCGAAATCTGTCCTTTGTTTCTGGCTTACCTCACTTAGCATAATATCTTCAAGATTCATCCATGTAATCATTTGTATGTCTCAATTTCATTTTTTTCCTGCAGCATAGTATTCCATCATATGAATATACCATATTTTGCTTATCCATTCATTGATTAACAAACACTTGGGTTGTTTCCAACTTTTAGAAATTGTGAATAATGTCACTATGAACATCGGTGTGCAGATGTCTGCCCTGTCACAGTTTTCAGTTCTTCTGGATATATTCCTGGTTGAGGAATTGATGGATCATATGGCAGTTCTATATTTAGCTTCCTGAGGAACTGCCATACTGCTTTTCACAGAGGCTCTACAATTTTACAATCTCACCAACAGTGAAAGAGAGTTCCTATTCTCAACAACCCCTCCAGCACTTAGTGTTTTCTGATATTTTTAAAAAATATAGGCCGTTCTATGCTGTGTGAGATGACATCTCATTGTTGACTTGATTTGCATTTCCCTAATAGCTAGTGATACAGAGCATTTTTTCATGTGCTTTTTGTTCATTTGCATTTCCTCTTTGGAGAAATATCTATTTAAATTTTTTGCCCACTTTTTAATTGGGTGGCTTGCTCTTTTTTTATTAAGAGACAAAATTTTTTAATTTATTTTTAAAAGATACTTAGATTACATAAAATGCTAAATTAAAAAATATAAGGGATTCCCATATGCTCCACTCCCCACATCTCCCACTTTTCCCCACATTAGCAACTTCTTCCTTAGTATGGTATATTCATTGCAACTGATGAACACATTTTGGAACATTGCCACTGAACTTGGATTATAATTTACATTGTAGTTTGCACTCTCTCCCACTCAATTCTGTAGGTTATGGCAGGATATATAATGGCCTGTATCTGTCCTGAAAATGCCCCCATATTACACCTCTTTTTCCCTCTCCTTGGCTTCAGCACCTCCAATGGCCACTGTCTCCACATCCATGATATAATTTCTTCCATTGCTAGATTCCCAGTAAGTCTATAGTAGAATTACAGTAAGTTCACTCTAGCCTATATTTTATGCCCCAATCCTGATGATCCTGGGATGGTGATGCCAACTCCACCTCTAACTGAGAAGGGGTCATTGATCCCATATGGCTGATGGACGGAACTCTCTTGCTTGCAGTTGTAGACTTTCTCGATTCCTTGGTGTGGTGGTTGTCCTGGTTGAGTCCAGTGAAATGAAAAGTAGGTGTTGCAACTTTGCTGATGCTCAGGGCCCAGCTGGCATATGGACAGCCCAGAGATTCAAGTCTTTTGAAAATACACCTACCAACTCAGCACCAACTACATATTCAAAGAAAAGGGAGGGAAGAGGCATGTGAAGAGAAGTCACATTTGAGTCCAACTCTGTCACACTTGGGAGCACAAGCCCCAAAGTATCACCAACTGGCCAGGTACCAAACTCCAGATCCCTCAAGAGCCCTACTATTTGGGATAGTATGTACTTGGGTATCTCCTGCTGAGATGTGTATGAGCATTACCTCTCTGAAGACCTCCTGACTCACGTTGAAGTCTATTAGCCATATAAACTCTTTTGTCTTTACTTTTCCCCCCTTCTAATCAAAGTTTTTTTCTGGTGACATCACCAGCTGGTACGGTAATCCCTTGGTGCAGGGAGGTTCATCCTGAGGAGTCATTTCCCATGCTGGGGGTTAGATAATATATTTATATGCTGATTTGGCCTAGAGAGAGGCCACATTTGAGCAACAAGGAGAATCCCAGTAGGTAACTCTCAGGCACCCTACAACACTAGGCTAAGTTGCAATGTCAAGAGCAAAGGCTCATATGCATAGTCAACAACATCAAGAGCCCATCAATGGACCATTCTTCCTCACTAGTCATTGCACCTGAACTTGGGGAATTGTTGCTCCTCCATTAGAGAATGTGACAGAGCTCTCCAGAATGGGAATTCTATATTATTTCCATTGTTGTGTGAAATCTCTACTCACTATGGCAATGCCCCATGAACATTTCAACACATTTATATGCCCAGGTGAACTTCCTCCATGTATCCCCCACCACTAACACCCTACACCAATGATTCTCCCTGCCACAGTTGTAACCCTTCTGTGATCTAAAACTTCTTGAAAAATGAAGCCAAGGCTACTGCCAAATAAAATTAATAGGAAAATGAAATAATAATGATAGGTTTAAACATAAGAAATAATATACATAATAATTTAGAAAAACTAAAACTAAAATGAAGTAAAAAAAGTAATTGGGATATTTTTAAAATAATGCAGAGCCCATGGTGACTGCCAGGCTTCACTCCTTGAAGGGCAAGATACATAGATACTTGCAACAATACGAGGGCTTAACACATTAGTCTGTCCTCCCCTATTAGGAACCACTCATGCTCTCAAGAGACACCCACCATCTGAAAACATATCGGCCTCCCCAGGATGGGAGTCCAAATCCATCCCACTCATTATATGTGTCTCCACCCACTGATACAATACACTACGACAAAATGTTCACTCGCACATTCTCTAGAAGTCTGCCCTAGGGGTGCCTTTTCCCAAACACCCCGCTTCCAACACCCTAAACAAGTAACCTTTCCTTGTCATATTACCAAAAGAGCTTTTTCAACATTGTAGTTTCAACCATGTACCCACCAGTCCCCAGTGTTCACTTCCTCCCTCCCCACTTCCATGGACCGTCCAACACATCTTCCCCACTCTATCCCCCTGTCAACCTTGTGCCACCGAGCCCAATGTATCACTACACCCCTGTCATGTCCCTTTGCTGTGCAACTACTCACATCCACCTTACAGATTTGGCCCAAATGGGTGTTAGCTAACAACCTACTTCTCCCTTTCTATTTCCTGTAAACATATTTTCCAGACTCTAGCTCACTGAGTTTGCTCAATTTGCTTAATTCTTATCAAATGATCATGTAATATTGTCCTTAAATTCCTGGCTCGCTTCACTCAACATAAGGTCCTCAAAATTCATCCATGTTATCCCATGTGTTAGTACTGTATTCCTTCTTAGAGCCAAGTAATATTCCATTGTATGCATATACCACAATATTTATCCATTCATCTGTTGATGGGCATTTGGGTAGATTCCAACTTTTGGCAATAGTGAATAATGCCATTATGAATATTGGTGTGCATATATCTGTTCATGTCCTTGCTTTCAATTCCTCTGGGTATATACCCAGCAGTGGAATTGCTGGATCATATGGCAGATCTATATTTAGTTTTGTGAGGTGCTACCAAACTTCCTCCACAACGACTGCACTGTTCTACATTCCCATGAGCAGTGGATGACGGTTCTCATTCCTCCACATGATGATATAGGATTCCCAGAATGATATAGGATTTCTTTTTATATGAAAAATATTAGGCTCCTATCAGATATATGGTTGCCAAATATTTTCTCCCATTGTGTAGGCTGTCTTTTCACTTTCTTCACAAATACCTTTGAGTTGCAAAATGTTTGAATTTTCAGGAGGTCCCATTTATTTATTTTTTCTTTCACTATTCATAATTTGGGTATGAAGTTCATGAAGTCATTTCCTATGACAAGGTCCTATAGATGCTTCCCTACAGTATATTCCAAGGTCTTTATGGTCTTGTCTCTTATATTTAGATCTCTGATCCATCTTGAGTTCATTTTTGTATAAGGTGTGAGATGGTGTTCCTCTCTCACTCTTTTGGAAATGGATGTCCAAGTCTTACAAACACCATTTGTTGAAGAGGCCCTTGTTTCCCAGTTGAGTGGGCTTGGTAGCCTTGTTGAATATCAGATGACTGTATATGAGAGAAACTATATCAGCACTAGCAATTCAGTTCCATTGTCAGTATGTCTATCCTTCTGTCAATACCATGCAGTTTTGACCACTGTAGCATTTTAGTGTCTTTTAAGGCCAGGTAGTGTGATACCTCCAATTTCATTTTTCTTCATAAATATGTCTGGCTATTCAGGGCCTCTGGCCCTTCCAAATAAATTACATAATTAGCTTTTCCAATTCAGTAAAAAATGTGTTGATTTTTATTATGATTGCATTAAATCTTTTTATCAGTTTCAGTAGGATAGACATCTTAATGATGTTCGGTCTTCCTATCCATGAACAAAGAATATTCTTCCATTTATTTAAGTCTTCTTTGATTTCCTTTAACAGTGTTGTGTAGTTTTCTGTGTTTGTCATTTACATCTTTAGTTAAATTTACTCCTAGGTATTTGATTTTTTTGTCACTATTGTAAATGTATTTTTTTTATTTTCTCCTCAGCTTGCTCATTATTGGTGTACAGGAATACTACAGATTTTTGCTCATTGATATTATATCCTGCGACTTAACTGAACTCATTTCTAAGTTCTAGAAACTTTGATGTAGATTTCTCAGGGCTTTATATGTACAGGATCATGTAATCTACAAATAGTGAAATTTTTACTTCTTCCTTTCCAATTTGGATGACTTTTATATCTTTTTCTTGCCTCAGTGCATGAGCAAGTACTTCTAACACAATGTTAAATAGGAGTCATGATAGTGGGCATTCTTGTCTTGTTCCCAATCTTAGAGGGACAGCTTTTAGGATTTCACCATTGTATATGGTGTTAGCTGTAGGTTTTTCATATATACTTAGACCTCGTGGCACAACGGCAGCGTGTCTGACTCCATATATACTCTTTATCATGTTCAGAAAGTTTCCTTCTATTCCTATCTTTTGCAGTGTTTTTATCAGGAAAGGGTGCTGCATTTTTCAAATGCTTTTTCTGCATCAATAGAGATGATCATGTGATTTTTTTTCTTTCAAACTGTTTATTTGGTGGATTACATTGATTGATTTTCTTATGTTGAACCATCCTTGCATACCCTGGATGAAACCCACATGGTCATGGTGTATAATTCGTTTGACGTGTTGTTGAATACTATTTGCAAATATTTTGTTGAGGATTTTAGCATCTAGGTTCATTAGAGAGATTGGTCTGTAATTTTCCTTTCTTATGGCATCTTTGTCTGGCTTTGGTATTAAGGTGATGTTGGCATAATGGAATGAGTTAGGCAATGTTCTCTCTACTTCTATTTTTTGAAAGACTTTAAACAGGATTGGTATTAGTTCTTTCTGGAATGTTTGGTAGAATTCACCTGTGAAGCCATCTGTTCCTGGGGTCTTCTTAGTTGGAAGGTTTATAATGACTGATTCTATCCCTTTACTTGTGATTGGTCTGTTGAGTTCATCAATTTTTTCTTTCACCAATAGTGGCTGCTTGTGTTTTTCTAGGAATTTGTCCATTTCCTCTGAATTATTCTTCTTGTTTACATATAATTTTTCCAAGTATCTCCTTATGGTCAGTGGTGATATCCCCTTCCTTATTTCTTATCTTGTGTATTTTCATCTTCTCTCTTTTTTTCTTGGTTAGTCTAGCTAAGGTTTTGTCTATTTCATTGATCTTCTCAAAGAATCAGCTTTTGGTTTTGTTTATTTTTTCTAGTGCTTTCCTATTTTCTATTTCATTTAACTCTGCTCTAATCTTTATTATTTCCTTCTTTCTACTTCCTTTGTTGTTTGTTTGTTTTTCTTTTTCTAATTCCTCCAGGTGTGCAGTTAGGTCTTCAATTTTAGCTCTTTCTTCTTTTTTGATATATGCATTTATGGCTTTGAATTTCCCTCTCAGTGCAGCTTTTGTTTCATCCCATTGATTTTTTTAAATTTATTTTAATAATTTTATTTTAAAATAATCTTTGCAAATTTTATATATTTTGTATATTTGAAATCAAGTAAAAATGGATTGATGTTTCAGACATTTCTTTTTTGGTTGTTTGCAAATCTCACGAAGCATTTCTTATGGCCAATATATGTTAATGTTGCTTTGACCTGAGGGAGGACTATATAAATGCTTTACCTAAAGTGATAAGATTTTACATCCCATTGATTTTAAAACTTTGTGTTGTTATTTTCATTCATTTCAAGGTAGTTAATGATTTCTTTTGAAATTTCCTCCTTGACCCACTGTTTGTGTAAGAGTGTGTTTTTTAACTTCCATATCTTTGTGCCTAATCTGATTCTCTGGCCCTTACTGATTTCCAGCTTCATACTATTGTGGTCAGAGAAATTACTTTGTCTAATTTCAATCATTCTGCATTCATTAAGAATTTTTCTGTGGCCTAGCATGTGGTCTATCTTGGAGAATGATCCATGAGCACTCGAGAAAAAGATCTATCCCACTGTATTTTGGTGTATTGTTTTGAGTATGTCTATTAGGTTCAAATCCTCTAATGTATTATTCAAAGTCTTTGTTTCTTTATTGATTCTTTGTCAGGATATGCTGTCTAATAGTGATAATGGTGTATTAAATTCCCCCACTATAATTGTAGAGGCATCTATTTCTCCATTTAGTTTTTCCAGTGTTTGCCTCATATATTTTGAGGCACTCTGGTTAGGTGGATAAATGTTTGATTGTTCTTTCTTCTTGAAAGATTACCCCTTTTAATAATATATAATGTCTCTCTTTGTCTCACAATAGTTTTGCATTTGAAGTTGATTTTGGCTGATATTAGTATAGCTATTCTGCCCTTTGGTGGTGATTGTTTCCTTTTAATATTCTGTTCTAGGCATTCACTTTCAGCCTCCTTGAATCCCTGGGTCTAAGGTAGATTTCCTGTAGACAGCTTATATATGGGTCATATTTCTTTATTCTTTCTACCAATCTGTGTCTCTTGACTGGTGGGTTTAATCCATGAACATTCAGTGATATTACTCTCAAGGAATTACTTACATTAGCCACATTTTCTTTGGGTTTATCATGTTATTTTATTTCTCTTTTTGTCTTTTTAGTTGTTCTTACACTTTCCTCCAACTCTCCTGTTTTTTCCTTTCAACCTGCTGAATTCCTTTTTAGTATTTCTTGAAGGGCAGGTTTCTTATTGGTATACTCTCTTAATTTTTGTTTATCTGTGACTATTTTGAACTCTACATCATTTTTGAATGCCAGCTTTGCAGGATAGAGAATTCTTGGCTGGAAGTGGTTTTTTTTTTTTTTTTTTTTTTTTTTTTCTTTTCTTTTAAGTCATTAACTATGTCATACCACTGCCTTCTTGCATCTGTGGTTTCATATGAGAAATCAGCACTTATACTTATTGAGCTTCCTTTGTATGTGATGGTTCTCTTTTCTCTTGCTGCCTTCAGTATTTTCTCTTTGTCTTGAGCATTGGACTGTTTGACAGGTATATGTCTTGGAGCAGGCATGATGGGATTTATACTGTTTGGGATCTACTGTGGTTCCTGGACATGTACATCCATCTCCCTCAATAAGATTGGGAAGTTTTCAATCATTATTTCCGCCAATACTCCTTCTCTCTCTTTTCCCTTCTCTTCTCCTTCTGGGATGCCTATAATGTGTATGTTTCTGAGTTTTGTGTTGTCTTTCAAATCCCTAATTCCCTACTGGATTTTTTTTATTTTTATTTATCTATTGTAAGAATTCAAATGTACTATCTTCCACATTGCTAATTTTTTTCTCTCCTTGTTCAAATCTGCTGTTATGTGTTTCCAGAATATTTTTATTTCTTGGATTGTGCCATTCATCCCCATCATATTTGTTATCTTTTTATGTATGTTTACACTTTCTTCCATATATTCTCTCAGTGTTTTCTTAATATCATTCATCTCTTCCTTCATTTCATTAAATTGGTCCATGATATTTGTTTGGACAGCTTTTGATTAGTTGTTTGATGTTAAGCATCTCTTCCTGGTTTTTAGTTTGTTCATTGGATTGGGCCTTGTCCTCATGTTTCTTGGTATGGTTTGTAATTTTTTGTTGCTGTCTGTTCCTTTTTATTTTGATGGGCTTATTGAGTTGATTAGCTTCTCTATATATAGCTTTATTTAGTTTCTGTTTTTGAGTTTGTATTAAGTTTTCTCTTTGAGACATTTTTCCTCTTATTCTATTTCCTTGCTGTTGTCTATGTTCCCTTGCAGGATAAACTTTAGGATCAGAGGATCAGAGTAGGTGAAAGATGTGGGAAAAAAAAAAAAAAGAATGGTGATATAGGAGAGGAATTACTGGATCATATCACAGTTCTATATTTAGCTTCCTGAGGAACTGCCAACTGTCTTTCACAGAGTCTGCACCATTTTACAATCCCACCAACAATGTAAAAAGGTCCCTATTCTCAACATCCCCTCCAGCACATACTGTTTTTAATTTTTAAAAAAATAATGGCCATTCTATGGTGTGTGAAATGATAACTCATTGTTGATTTGATTTGCATTTACCTAATAACTAGTGATATGAAACATTTTTTCACATACTTTTTTTTTCATTTGTATTTCCTCATTGGAGAAATGTCTATTTAAAGTTTTGGCCCACTTTTTAATTGGATTGTTTACTTTCTTTATTAAGTTTTATTTTATTTATTTATTTCTCTTCCCCCTCATTGTTTGTGTCCACTATCTGCTCTCTGTTTATGTTCATTGTGTGCTTGTCTTCTTTTTAGGAGGCACTGAGAACCAAACTCCAAACTTGGGACCTCAGGATGTGGGAGGGAGGGACCCAATTGCTTCAGACAACTCCACTCCCTGCATGTTGTGTCTTTCATTGTGTTTCCTCTTTGTTTCTCTTCATTTCATCATTGTGTGGTGTCATCTTGTTGTGCCAGTTCGCCACACTGGTCCCTTGCATCAGCTTCCTGACTTGCTTTCTTCTTTAGAAGACACCAGAACCAAATGGAGGAACTTCCTTATAGTAGGCTTGCACCCAACTGCTTGAGCCATATTTGCGTCCACATTGCTTACTCTTTTATTTTTGAGTTTTATGATCTACTTATATAGAATGGAAATTAAAACATTGTGAAATATGTGGTTTCTAAATATTTTCTCTCATTGAGTGGGCTGCCTTTTCACCTTCCATATGTAGTCCTTTTAATCACAAATTGTTTAAGTTTAAGGAGTTCCCATTTGGCCCATGTTTTTTTTTTCATGGCTTATACTTTCAGTGTAAAGTTGAAGAATCCACCACCTACCACCAGGTATTGAAGATGTTTACCTACATTTTTTTCTAAGAGCTTTATGGGTTTTGCTTTTATATTTAGGTTTTTGATCCATTTTGAGGTAATTTTTTATAAAGTGTGGTATAGGAGTCCTCTTTCTTTCTTTTGGCTATGAATATCCATTTCTCCCAGGACCATTTGTTGAATTGACTCTTCTGCCTGAGCTTGGAGGATTGAGAGCTTTGTTAAAAATCACTTGACCATAGTTGTGAAGGACTACTTCTAAACCATCGGTTCAGTTTCATTGGTCTACATGTTTATCTTTATGCCAGTACCATGCTTGTTTTTTCTTTGTTTTGTTTTATTTCTGTTTGTTTGTTTGTTTGTTTGTTTTAAGCACTGTAGCTAGGTAATATGATTTAAAGCCGGAAAGTGAGAGTCCTCCAACTTTGCTTTACATTTTTAAGATGTTTCTGAATATTTGGGTTCTCTTATCTTTCCAAATATATTTCATAATTGTGTTTTCCATTTATTTAAAAAATGCTGGTGGAAATTTTATTGGAATCACACTGAATCTGCATATCAATTTGGGTAGAATTGACATCTTAATGATATTTAATCTATCAATCCATGAGCATGGAATGTTCTTCTAATTATTTAGGACTTTTTTTATTTCCTTTAAAAATGCATTGTAGTTTTCTGAATACAAGTGTTTTATATCCTTGGTTAAATTTGTCCCTAAATATTTGCTCCTTTTACAGGCTATTTTTAAGGGAATTTTTTTTTCCTGAAATTTTCCTCAGATTGCACTATACTAGTGTATAGAAACACTGCTTATTTTTGCACATTGACCTTGTATCCTGATATTTTTGTGATATTGTTCATTAGCTCCAGCAGCTTTGTTGTAGATTTTTCAGGACTTTCTAGGTATAGGGTCACATCATCTGCAAAGAGTAAAACTTTTACTTCTTACTTTTAGATTGAAATGCCTTTTATTTCTCTCATCTGATTGCTCTAGCTAAAAGCTATAGCACTATATTGAACAGCAGTCATGACATGGGGGCATCCTTATCTTTTTCCTGATCTCATTTGGAAAGCTTTCAGTTTTTCACCATTGAGTACAATGGTAGCTGTGGGTTTTTAATATATGACTTTTATCATATTGAGAAAGTTTCCTTCAATTCCTATCTTCCATAGTATTTTTATGAAGAAAGGATGATGTATTTTGTCAAATGTCTTTTCTGCACCAATTGATAAAATCATGCAATCTTTCTTCTTTGATTTATTAATGTTGTGTATTATGCTGATTGATTTTCTTGTGTTGAACCATTTTTGCATACCTGGAATAAAACCCAAAGGATCATGATGAACAAATCTTTTAAAGTATTGTTGGATTCGATTAGCAAGTATTTTTTGAGGATTTTTGCATCCATATTCATTAAGGAAATGGGTCTGTAATTTTCTCTTCTTGTAATATCTTTATTTGGCTGTGGTATTACGGTGATATTGGCTTCATAGAATGAGGTTGGTAGCATTCCTTCTTGTTCAATTTCTTGGAAGAACTTGAGTAAAGTTGGTGCTAAATCTTCTTTGACTGCTTGGGTAGAACTCACCAATGAAACCATCTGGTCCTGGGCTTTTCATTTTGGGTAGTTGTTTGATGACTGTTATATGTGATAGGTTTATTGAGGTCTTCTATTTTTTCTAGGGTCAGTGCAGGTTGTTCATACATTCCTATGAATTTTTCAACTTCATTTACATTGTCTAGTTTTTTGGCATTAAGTTATTCAAATTATCCTCTTATAATCTATTTTATTTCTGTGGAATCAGTAGTAATGTCCTTGTTTTCATTTTTTTATTTCATTCATTTGCATATTATGATGGTTAGGTTAATGTGTCAACTCGGCCAGGTAAGTGTTTCCAGGCGTTTGTTCCAACAAGCACTGGGCTAATTGTAATACAAGAAGATTTATGGACTTCAATCACCAGTGAGTTTACTGCGTGGATGGCTAATTACATCAGCATCAATCAGGGAAATTGCAACATCAATGGATGAAGCTTTTATCTAATCAGTTAAATGCCTTAAAAGGGGAAGTGATTTCAACATTCAGAGAAAATTTCCCAGTTCGTATTTGGACACACAACTTCTCCCAGAAACTCATCAAGGACTTTTAATCAGACTTTCATTAGAGCCCCTTGTTTGCACCCTGCCTGCGGAACCGGGACTTGTGCATCCCTACAGTCTTGTAAGAGACTCTTTTAAAATATCATATTATTAACAGATATCTCCTGTTGATTCTGTTTCCCGAGAGAACCCTGACTAATACACATATTCTCTCTGTTTTCCTTTGTTATCTAGCTAAGGGTTTGTAGATTTTCTTAATCTTCTCAAAGAAACAACTTATGGTTTTGCTAATTTGCTCTATTCTTTTTTGTTCTCAATTTCATTTATTTCTGCTTGATCTTTGCTATTTCATTCCTTATACTTGCTTTGAGATTAGTTTGTGGTTCTTTTTTTCAGTTCCTCTATGTAAATATGTCATTGATTTTAGCTCATTCTTCTTTTTTAATGTAAACATTGAGGTACAAAATTCCCTTTCAGCACTCCCTTTGCTGCATCCCATAGATTCTGATATGCTGTGTTCTCATTTTCATTCATATTGAGCTATTAGGTGATTTTCCCTGAAATTTCTTCTTTGACCTACTAATAATTTAAGAGTGTGTTGTTTTATCTCCATATATTTATGAATTTTCCTTTTTTCTGCCTCTTGTTGATTTCCAACCTTATTTCATTATGATCAGAGAAACTGCTTGATACAATTTCAATCTTGTTGAATTTCTTGAGATGTACTTTGTGACCCAGTATATGGTCTATGCTAGTGAAGACCATAAGCACTTGAAAATAATATATATCCTGTTGTTTTGGGGTGCAAATTTCTGTATATGCCTATTAGGTTTAGTTCATTTGTCATATTATTCCAGATGTCTCCTTATGTCTCGTCTGACCTGAATGTTCCATCCAATGTTGAGAGTGGTGTATTGAAGTCTCAAACTGTTATTGTAGAGACATCTACTTCTCCCTTCAGTTTTGTCAGTGTATACTTCATGTATCTTGGGGCATCCTGGTTAGTTGTATATATATATTTATGATTGTTATTTATTCCTTATCAATTGCCCCTTTTATTAATATATAAAATACTTGCTTTTCTCTAATGACAGTTTTGCCTTTAAAGTTTATTTCATCTGATAAAAGTATATAGTTACTGGGATGGTTAGGCTAATGTCAAGCAAGCACTGGGCTAATTGTAATACAAGGACATTTATGCACTTTAGTCATCAGTGAGTTTATTGCATAGATGGCTGATTATATCTACATCAACCAGGGAGATTGCTGTCCTCAATGAGTGACACTTTATCCAATCAGTTGAATGCCTTAAAAGGGGAAGTGATTTCAGCATTCAGAGAGATTTTCCCAGCTCACCTTTGGACAGTCAACATCTCCCAGCAACTCTTCAAGCACCTTCACTGGACTTTAATCTTAGCCCCTGGTTTTCAGCTTGACTTCAAAACCTGGACTTGTGAATCCCCACTGTCACATAAGAGACTCTTATAAAACCTGATACTATTTACAGATATTACCTTTGATTCTGTTTCCCTAGAAAACACTGACTAATACAGCTTGGTACAGGGAGTGGTTCTTGAGGAACAGAGCTTCAAACAGGGGATGTCTGAGGTGGTTCTAGGAGTTTTGCAATTGGCTCTCTACTCTAATTGGACTCACGAGTACTAATGACTCCCTTTCCAATAATGAAGAGGCCACTAACAGTCAATGGCATGAGTTGGCAATGTAGATATTCAAATATCATCACTGGATTCCCCTACTTACATGCTTTTAAGAAGTAAGGATCTGAGTGAGAGTGTTTTCAACACCTTAACAGAGTTTTGTGGAGTCAAAAGGTATAATGATGTTTGCTGGCTTCCCCTAAATACTCTGGATACAGTTACAAAAGAAAATAATGAGCTAAAGACTTCAAATTTGCAACTTAAATGCCACGTGAATGATGTGAAAATTTCTCTGTGTGCTCTGAAAAAATCGAGTCTCAAGTAGCCACAGGCTTGAGATATCTAAGAATCAACCTCAGACTCTCATTGTACAAGTAGCAGAGTTACAAAGGAAGCTAAAATCTCAACACTGCAGGGTTTCTGTCGTTAAAATGAAGGGACTGATTGGATAGAAGTGGAACCCAGAGGATTAAGATAGAGACAGATGGGATGATGATAATAATTTGATGGGGACATTGGAACCCTAAAGTCTGCTGAGATTTTTACCAGATAAACCAGCAATGGCCTGCCCTGTGGAGACCACTCCTTGTTAACCTTGTAATACCTAGTCTTCAGCCTGCCCCAGGGAGTCCTGACCTCCATCCAACCCTTAGGTGGGTACCAACCAAACTCCAGCATGCACTGACCAGCCTCCAGCCTGCTCCAAAGAATCTGCCTTCCAACTCCTGCTTGAAGAGGTTAATCCTGTCTCACGAGAAGAAAATGCAAAAGAATGTCCTGAGGTCAATAGCTGCAAAACACTTCTAATCTTTCTCCTCACCCACCTACACCACCTTTCTTCTCCTCAAGATCTATTACTAGATTAAAATCACAATAAGCTCCCAAAGATGAAATACAATGTGTGACCCTTGAGAGGTCTAAAAGAACTCCATGAATTTTCCAACTTATATAGACAGAAATCAGAGGAATATGTGTGAGAATGGATACTAAGGGTAAGGGATAATGGTAGAAGGAATATAAAGTTGGATCATGCTGAATTTATTGATATGGGCCAACTAAGAAGAAATTCTGGATTAAATGCTGTAGCTCAAGGGGTTAGAAAGGATTTTAACAGCTTGTTTGGGTGGTTGACTGAAATATGGACCAAAAGATAGCTTAACATGACTGAGGTTAAAATGCCCTATTTGCCCTGGTATACAGTAGAAGAAGGAATTCAAAGCTTAGAGAGATTGAAATGCTAGAATAGATTTACCATTTGAGACCTGCCCAACCACACCAGGAATGTCCAGAGGACACAACTGAAATATAAGGAATAAATTTGTCACACAAACTCCATCTTCCCTGAAGAGCTCTGTGGTGGCTCTTCTCAGTAATCCAGTTATTATTATAGGGAGGGCTGTAATGGAATTAGATCCTTAACCATTATGGGGATGATCATATCTCAGTCCAGTAAAAGTAAAGTATCAACAGTTAATTGGCAAAGGAAAGGTGGACTTGTCTACCAGAATGAAAACCAGATTCAAAGCAACATTCAAAATAGTGTGAATCACATAGAGTTATGGCATTGGCTAATAGATCATGGGGTACTTAGAAGTGAAATAGACAGGCAGTCTACCAAATTTCTTCTGATTCTGTATAAGCAAAAGAGTTCTAGGTAGACTGAACAAAACCCTAACTCAAATTATAAGTGCAGAGAATCATGACACCTTAACTCCCAGACTTGAGACAGTTTACAGACTGGGAGCTCCTTGAATGAGGAGGCCAGGTCTCCATGGGGAAGGATCCTGTTAAACTGCCAAAAATTTATACTGTTAATCTTCCTCCCACATTTCCCCATGGAGACCTATGGCCTTTTACCAGAGTAACTAGTGCATTGGGGAAAAGGATTAGACACAGGCTCAGAAGTGACATTAATTCCAGAATACCCAAAACTTTACTGTGGTCCAACAGTCAAAGTAGGGGCTTATGGAAGTGAGGTGATTGATGGAGTTTTAGCTCAGGTCCATCTCACAGTGGGTCCAGTGTGTCCCTTGACCCATCTTGTGGTTATTTCCTCAGTTCCAGAAGGCATAATTGGAATAGATATACTCAGTAATTGGCAGAATCCCTGTATTGTATCCCTGTCTTGTGGAGTGAGATCTATTATGGTTGGAAAGGTCAAGTGGAAACCAATAGAACTTCCTATACCTAGCAAAATAGTAAATCAAAAGCAATAATGGATTCCTGGAGGGATTGTAGAGATTAGTGAAACCATCAAGGGTTTGAAGGATGCAGGAGTGTTGATTCACATCACATCACCATTCAACTCTCCTATTTGGCCTTTGCAAAAGAGAAATGAATCTTGGAGGAGGAGAGGTAGATTATCATAAACATAACCAGGTGGTGACTCTAAATGCAACTGCTGTCCCAGATGTGGTATAATTGCTTAACAAATCTACACATCCTCTGGTGCCTGGAATGCAGCTGTTGATCTGGCAAATGCTTTTTTCTCAATTGCCATTAGTAAGGACCACCAGAAACAGTTTACTTAAAGCTGGCAAAGGCCAGCAGTATACCTTCACTACCCTGCCTCAGTGGTATAACAACTCTCCAGCCCTATGTCATAATATTGCCCACAGAGTCCTTAATCATCTCTCCCTCCCACAAGACATCACACCGGTCCATTGTATTGATGATATCATGTTGATAGGAACTAGTGAGCAAGAAGTAACAAAGACTCTAGAATTATTGGTAAGGCATTTATGTGAGAAAGGATGGGAGATAAATTCAACAAAAATACAGGGGCCCTCCACCTCAGTGAAATTTCTAGGTGTCCAGTGGTGTGGGGCATGTCAAGATATTCCTTCTAAAGTGAAGAATACGCTGTTGCATTTGGCCTTTCCTACAACCAAATAAGAGGAGCAACACTTACTTGGTCTTTTCAGATGTTGGAGACAAAATATTTCCCATTTGGGTATGATACCCTGGCCCATTTACGGAGTAACCAGAAAAGCTTCTGGTTTTGATTGGAGCCCAGAACAAGGAGGTACTGCGACAGGTCCAGGCTGCTGTGCAAGCTGCTCTAGCACTTGGGCCATATGATCCAGCAGATCCAATCATGCTGGTAGTTTCAGTGACAAAGAGAGATGCTCCCTGGAGCCTTTGGAAGTCCCCTACAAGAGAATCACAATAACGCAGACCCTTAGAATTTTGGAGCAAAGCCCTGCCATCCTAGGAAGATAAATACTCTCTTTTTAAGAAACAGCTTTTGGCCTGCTACTGGGCATTAGTAGAGACTGAATGCTTAACCATGGGCCATCAAGTTACCATGAGACCTGAGTTGCCTATCATGAGCTCGGTATTATCTGACCCACCAAATCATAAAGTTGGGCATGCACAGCAACACTCCATAATAATGTGGGAGTGGTATATACAAGATAGGACTCAAGCAGGCCCTGAAGGCATGAGTAAGTTACATGAGGAAGTAGCTCAAATGCCCATGGTCACCACCCCAGCTATGTTATCTTCTCTTTGCCAGTCCACAGATTTGGCCTCTTGGGGAATCCCTTATAATCAGTTGACTGAGGAAGAGAAAACTTGGGCCTGGCTTACAGATGGTTCTGCACAATATGCAGGTACCACCCAAAAGTGGACAGTTGTAGCACTTCAGCACTTTCTTGGACATCCCTGAAGGATAGTGGTGAGGGCAAATCTTCTCAGTGGGCATAACTTCAAGCAGTACACTTAGTTGTTCATTCTGCTTGGAGAAAAAAATGACCAGAGGGGCATTTGTACACTGATTCATTGACTGTTGCCAATGGTTAGGGTGGATGGTCAAGGACTTGGAAGGAACACAATTGGAAAATTGGTGACAAAGAAGTCTGGGGAAGAGATATGTGGATAGATCTTTCTGAGTGGGCAAAAAACATGAAAATATTTGCATCTCATATGAATGCTCAACAAAGGGTGACGTGAGTAGAGGAAGATTTCAAGAATCAAGTGGATAAGATGACCCTCCCTGTGGCTAATGTTCAGCCTCTTTCCCCACTCACTCCTGTCATTGCACAATGGGTTCATGAACAAAGTGGCCATGGAGGTAATGGTGGAAGTTATGCATGGGTTCAGCAACATGAACTTTCCATCACCAAGGCTGACTTTGCTATAGCTACTGCTGAGTATCCAATCTGCCAGTGGCAGAGACCTAAAATCAGTACCATATATGCACCATTCTCCGAGGTGATCAGCTTGCTACCTGGTGGCAGGTTGACTACATTGCACCACTTAAACCATGGAAAGGACAGTGATTTTTTAAAACTGGAATAGACACATACTGCAGATTTGGGTTTGCATTTTCTGCACACGATGTTTCTTCCAAAACTAGCATCTGTGAAATTACTGAATGTCTTAGCTACTGCCATGTCATTCCACACAGCATTGCTTCTGATCAAGGAACTCTTTTCACAGGAAATGATGTGTGGGAATGGGCACATGCCCGTAGAATTCACTGGTCTTAACATGTTCTACATCATGCTGAAGCAGCTGGATTAATAGAATGGTGGAATGGTCTTTTGAAGACTCAAGTATGGTGTCAACTAGGAAGCAATGTTCTCCAGGAGGCTGAATATACTCTAAATCAACATCCACTCCATGGTGCTGTTTCTCCCATAACCAGGATTCACAGGTGCAGAAATCAATGGGTGAAAATAGAAGTGACGCCTCTCACTATTACCCATAGTGACCCATTAGGAAAATTTTTGCTTCCTGTCCCTGCAACCATAAGCTCTGTTGACCTACAAGTATTAGTCCTAAAAAGAGGAGTGCTGTCACCAGCAAAGACAATGATTCCTTTGAACTGGAAGTTAAGACTGCCACCTGGCCACTTTAGGAACCTCTTACCTCTGAATCAAGAGGCAAAGAAGGATATTACTGTACTGGCTGGGGTGACTGATCCTGACTATCAAAGAGAAATAAGATTGCATCTACATAATGAGGATAAAGAAGAGTTTGCTTGGAATAAAGGAGATCCTCTAGGTAATCTCTTAGTACTACGATGCCCTGTGGTTAAAGCCAATGGAAAATTGCAACAACCCAATCCAACAAGACTAACAATGGCCCAGAAACTCCAGGAATGAAACTTTGGGCCACCCCACCAGGCAAAGTGCTATGGTCATCTGAAGTGCTTTCTGAGGGTAATGGGAACATGGAATGGGTAGTGGAAGAAGGCAGTGATAAATATGAACTTTGACCACATGACCAATTACAGAAATGAGGACTGTAATAGTCATGAACCTTTCTTCCTTGTTTTATTATTAGTATGATTGTATATGTACACAAAATGATTTTCTTTTTCTTCCCCAAACTTTTCCCTTATCACGTGACAAGTTGTATTAGTTTCTTGCCATAATATCTTAGGATGTAAAGTTTAAGAGTGAAATTACCCAAGAACTTGCATCCAATTCTGTAGAGAATTAATGTGTTTCCGGTTATATGCAGAAGAGTTGAACATAGTTAGGACTCTCTCTCTCTCTCTCTCTCTCTCTCTATATATATATATATATATATATACACACACACACACAAACACACATGTCTGTTAATTTTTTTACTTAGAGTCTAAGTATGGTTTAAGGTAATGTGTATGGTTGCTGAGTTGACAAGAGGTGGACTGTGATGGTTAAGCTAATGTTTCAAGTCAGATAATTATGTTCAGTTGTTTGGTCTAGCAAGCACTGGGCTAATTGTAATACAAGGACATTTATGGACTTCGATCATCAGTGAGTTTACTTCATAGATGGCTGATTATTACATCTACATCAATCAGGGAGATTGCTTCAGCAATGAATGAGGCTTTATCCAATCAGTTGAATATCTTAAAAGGGGAAATGATTTCATCATTTAGAGAGAATTTTCCAGCTCAGCTTTGCATAGCCAATATCTCCTGGAAACTCACCTTCATTGGACTTTCATCTGAGCCACTGGTTTGCAGCCTGCCTGTGGAACCTGGACTTGTGCATCCCCATGGTCATGTGAGAGACTCCTATAAAACCTCATACTATTTACAGATATCTCCTGTTGATTCTGTTTCCCTAGAGAACCCTGACTAATACAGTTACTGTGGCTTTTTTTAATTATTATTACTGCATGTGTGGAATATCTTTTTCTAGCCTTTCATTTTCAGGCTATTGGTCTCCTTGGTCTATGCTGAGTCTCCTGTAGACAGCATATAGAAAGCTCATATATTCTTATCTATCCTACCAGTCTGTGTCTTTTTTTTTTTTTTTCAGAGAGGTTTAATGTAATTTCTATCAAAACCCTAAAACAATGTTTTGGACATTTAGACAAGCATATTCTAAAATGTATATAAAATTTCAAAGGAACTAGGATAGCTAAATCAATTTTTAAAATGAAGCATAAAGAGAAAGGAGTTACAATACCCATTTTAAGATTAACAAAATAGAATAATCAAGATAGTGTGGTTCTGGCAGAGGTTTAGACACACAGATCCAGTCTGTGTCTTTTAATTTTGGCAGTTTGCTCCATTATCATTCAATGTTATTATGTAAAGTCAGTTCTTAATTCACCCATTTTGACCTTTGGGTTTTATCTGTCATATTATTTTCATCATTTTGGATACTTTTAGTTATTTTTACTGATATTATCTTCATTTCTAGACTCTCTTCCAAGCCTCTCTCTCCTGTCTTTTCTTTTCAGGTTGTAGCACAACCTTTTGTATTTCATGCAAAGCCAGATTCTGTTATAAACTCTCTCAGGTTCTGTTTATCTGTGAATAATCTAAACTCATCATCATTTTTGAAAGTCAATCTTGCTTGATATAAGATCCTTATGGGAAGCAGCTGTGGCTCAATCAGTAGGGCTCCTGTTTACCATATCGGAGGCCCCGGGTGCGTGCAAGCCCGCCCGCACGGTGTGGTTAGCTGACCCAGTGAGCACAAGCAGCAAGGGGGGGATAAATGAATAAATAAAATCTTAAAAAAAAAAAAAATCCTTAGCTGGCAGTTTTTCTCTTGCTGTATCTTAAATATAGCATACAAGGGTGTTCTTGCCTCCATAGTTTCTGATTGAATATCGACATTTAATCTTATTGGGTATCCCCTATATGTTATGTATTGCTTTTCTCTTGATGCTCTCAGAAGTCTCCCTTTGTCTTTGGCATATGACATTCTAATTAGTATGTGTCTCAGAATTGGTCTATTCAGATTTATTCATATGGCAGTATGTTGTAATTCTTGGACATGTATATCTATGTCCTTCAATAGGGTAATAAACTTAATATCATTATTTTCCAAATATTCCTTCTGCCCTTTTTCCCTTCTTTTCTCCTTCTGGGATACCCATGACACATATGTTTGCATGTTTCTTGCTATCATTTATTTTCTGAGACCCTGCTAATTTTTTTCCATTATTTTCTTCATCTGTTCTTTGGTATGTTGGCTTTTGGAGGCCAGGTCTTCAAGCTCACATATCTTTTCTTCTTTCTCCTGAAATCTGTTGTTACAGGACTTCAGTGTATTTTTTATTTCACTTATTGTGCCTTTCTTTCTGATAAGATCTGCTATTTTTCTATATATGCTTTCAAATTCTTCTAGGTGCTCCCCTAGTGTCTTCTTAATATCCTTTAATCTCTTTAGCCATCTCATTGAATTTATTAAGGGAATTTGTTTGAACATCTATGATTAGATATCTCAACTCCTTTATGTCACTTTGATGCTTATCTTTTTCCTTTTACTAGGCCATATCTTCCTGTTTCTTGGTATGGATTGTAACTTTTTGTTGGTGACTTAGCATATGGCTTACTAGATGTATTTATTCTGGGTGCAGTTTCTTCCTTTAGTTTAGGGCTTTCTTACCCTTTCTCACTTGCTAATTTTGTAGTAAGATCCAAGGATACAGTTGGCGCTGTATGTTGTGGTGACTGAAGCTGCCCACATTTCCCCAAGGATCAATTAAGCTTCTTCTACATTTTTCCTTTGCGAGGGGTAGGGACAGAGCCAAATCTGTGTGTAATCAAGTCTTGCAGGCCAAGACCACTTGTAGTTGCTGAGACAGAGTGATGAAGCATCATGCCCCTGCCTCTCCTTCCTGAGGCAATGATGGAGCTGTGGGTGTTGGTTGCAATCTATACTGTGGGGGTCCAAAATGACTGCAGTTGCCCAGGTGGACTGTCATGGTACCAACTCCCCTCACTGCCAGAGGTGGGAATGGATCCTGTAGACTGCATAACAGTCTAATTTGTGTGGGCCAAATGTGCCTGCATTTGCTCTGAGATGCTGAGGGAGTACTGTCCCTTCTGCCCTTTAAGGAGTTGGAACAGAGCCAACACCCAACAGTTCAATCCATGTAGGCTGAAAGTGTCTACCATTGCCCAGAGAAGCTGAGGAAATATCAACCACCTCTTATTCTATTGGATGGTAAGGGTGGATCCACAGTCACCCAACAGTTCAGTCCTTGTAGGCTGAGAATACCTGCTGTTTCCTGGAGAGGCTGAGGATGAACTATCCCTTCCTCTCCTATTGCAGGGTGTGGGTGGATCCACAGGTAGCCATCAGTCCAGGCTGTAGAGGCCAAAAGTACCTTCTATTACTGAGAAAGGCTGAGGAAACACTCCCCCCTTGTACCTTATTTGGGGGCAGGGACAGAGTTATAAGTGTCCAACTATTAAGTTTGTGTGAGCCAAAGCACCTGCAGTTACCCAGAAAGACTGAGGAAACATAGCTCCTCTCCTACCTTATAGGGTGCAAAGATTGAACCCCAGGTGTCTGACTACTCAGTCTGTGCATGTTGAATATACCTGCAGTTACCCAGAGAGGCTGATGCAAGTCCTCCCAGCCTCCTTATTGCCAGAGGTAGGGTTGGATCCTTGGCTAGGGCTGTAGTCTGATCTGGGTAGAAAGAAGCCAGTCCCTACCATCACTGTGATTTTCAATCAGCCCAGCTTTCCCTCATGCTGAGGGCAAAGTCAAAATGGTGGCTACTGGCCTCTTTCCAACTTTGAAAGGTTCAAACATTAGCTGTTCTTAGGGCTGCGCTTTAGCCAGCCAAATTTATTAATTGGTAACTGTACCAAAAGTCCAGTCTTTTCAGGCTAAAAGTACCTGCCATTACCCAGAGAGACTGAAGAAACACCAGTTCCCTCCTATCCTATGGGAGGGGCAAGGGTGGCATCTCCAGTACTCAACAAACCAGTTTTTGTGGGCAAAAGTGCCTTCAGTTGCCCAAAGAGGCTGAGAGAACACAGCTCCCTTCCTATCTTATTGGGGGATGGGGATGGAGCCACAGGGGTCTGACTATTCAGTCTTTGTGTGCCAAAAGCACCTGTATTTCCTGAAGACTCTGTTGCAAGTCCCCTGAGCTTCCTCCCTGTCAAAGGTGGGGTTGGGTCTTAGGCAAGAGCTTCAATCCAATCTGAATGGAAAGAAGGCAGTCCCTACCAATGGTGGCTACCAGCCTTTTTTGGATTAATTTTTAATAAAGGTATTCTGCTTGATTTGGAGACTTAAAATTATCTATCTATATCTATCTATCATCTATCTATCTATTTATCATCTATCTATCTATATCTAAAAATTGCTTCTGGAATTATTGTGTAGCTAGTGATTCATTTATCTACACACACACACACATTTATTTATTAAGTATTTTGTAGTACATGCCCAATTTAATGCATTGGTGGATTAGACAGCACCCATTTCATGATGGGCAGTTCAAATCTCATAGAAATTAGTTGGGCTGGGTTTAAAAATTCAGTCTTTATTAAGTCCCAGTAGCAGGGCAAATCTGTTTCACATAAAAAAGAAAAAAAGAAAAAGAAAAAGAGTATCTGCCAAGCATGCAAGCTTTTCTCCAAATCCCATGTATCTGTACTAAGTTTTTCATAGAGAGGTTTGAGAAAGGCTAAATCAGCATCTCTACTTGCCACTGACACTTTATGATTATATTACAGCCCAAGTCACAAAGAAGTTTGCATCGGAGTCTGGACCTTTGCAGAGACTCTTCTTATTCTGATCCATACTTAAAAATAGCAGCATTTGGATTATTTGGTAAAGGGGTTAGTGCAGTACACCCAAAAGGAATATGGTGGATCCAAAATGCTTTAGAGTCCAACAAGGTGTTCTGCCTCTTTTTTCGTTGTAAGAGGGACCTGATGCAACATTTTATACTCCACCTTAAAAGGGATATCTTGACGTTGTTTTTATTTCTGGGCGCCTAGAAATTTCACTGAGTTGAATGTACACAAATTTTTTTTTTGTATTCCTTATTCATCTACCAACATGCATATGTCTTGCCAATAAGTCTAGAGTAGACACTACTTATGGCTTAATAGTTTCAGCTTCAACAATGGTAATTTATTAACTTACAGGTTTTAGGCCAGAAAAAATGTCCAAATTAAGTCTTAGTCAAGATGATACTTTCTCTGCAAGACTGTCACATTCTAGGGCCAGCTGTCAGCAACCATTATTCCTTACCCTCTCATATATCAAGTGACATGGCAGCATCTCCTGGCCTCTCATTCTTCTCCAGTTTCCATTGGTTTTAGCTTCTGTCTTCCATATCTGTGGTTTTCTATTTCTGCATCTGAGTTTCATTCCACTTATATCAACTCTAGCAATAGTATTAAGACCCATTCTCATTGAGGCGGGTCACATTTTAATTGAAGTAACTTCATTAAAGGTCTTATTTGCAATGGTTTCACACCCACTGGAATGGATTAACTTCAAGAACATGTTTTTATGGGTTACATACAGCTTCAAACCATCACATTCCATGCTCTGTATTAGTCAGGGTTCTCTAGGGAAACAGAACTGACAGGAAATATATGTCAATTTTATGTGAATTTTCTGGCATATATGTAAATGTTATGACATTTTTATATGAATTTCTCATGTGGCTATGAGAATGCGCAAGTCCAAACTCCATAGGGCAGGCCACAAGCTGGGAAATCTAATGAAGTTTTTTTGATGGATTCCCCAGCAGTAGCTGGAGGGCTGAAGTAGAGATGGAAATTCTTTCTTATGATTGCTGAAATCATCACACCTCCTTTTAAAGTCTTCAACTAATTGGATTAGTCGTCTCTCATTGTTGAAGACAATATCTTCAGTTGATTATATATGTAACCAAACATAGATGCAATCAACTTACTGATGATTTGTCCACACACTATCTTAATAGTAACATTCAGGCCAGTGATTGCTTAACCAAACAACTAAACATCATAGCTTGGCAAAATTATCATATGAACTTAACCATCACGTTCCTCCCCTTGTTAACTATTCACCCATGCCCTTCTCCTTAAATCATATTTAATCTATAAGTACAAACACTAACATTCACATTACCACCTAATATTTATCTATCTTGCATACCACCAGAAACACATTAACTCTCCCCTGGGTAAGGTCCATATCCCTGGGTAATATTCACTCCTAAACTTAATATCCTATAACTTAGATACTATGACATGAAACTAATACAACTTATGTCATATGATAAGGGGATAAGACAGTGAAGAAAACAAATATATTTGTTTTATGCATATATGCAAACATATGCATAACAAAACAAAGAAGACACATTCATAAGCATTACAATGTCAACAGCCTTTCCTTCATCTTAGAAGGGATATTTTTACATGCCCTACACCACTGGACACCTTGAAATTTCACTGTAGTGGAAGGATCCTGAATTGTTGTAGGCTTTATCCCCCACCCCCTCACAGGCAAATGCCTTACAAATAAGCCTAGAGTAGTCAGGACTTATGGCTCACAAGCTCCAAGCAACATGAAACCATCAATAAAATGTACCACTGTGATGTCCTGTGTGAGGGAGAGAAGGTCAAGTTCACTGCACACTAGATTAAGGCATTGGTCTGGAGAGTTGATATACCCCTGAGTTTTGACAGTGAAGGTGTATTGCTCTCTGTGCAGCTGAAAACAAACTGTCTCTGGAGTTCTTTAATAACAATTGAGGAAAAACATTTTCTAGTTCAAAAGCTGTATACCGGATAGCAGTGTAGGTATTGATTTGATCAACCAACAATACTACATCTGGAAGAAGAACTGCCATTGGAGTTTCCACCTATTTAAGTGTATGATAATCTATTGTCATCCTCAAGGTACATCACTTTTCTGCACAGGTCAAATAGAAGAGTTGAATGGAGATGTAGTGAGAACTACCACCACTTCAGTCATAAAGTCCTTAAGGATGACACTAATTTCTGCAATCCCTCAGGAATGCAGTATAGTTTTGATTTACTTTTTTTTCATAGCAGTAGTTCTAGTGTGTTCTACTTACCTTTCCTTCCATAATAGCCCTCATTACAGAAGTCAGAGAACCAATGTGGGAGTTCTGCCAGTTGCTGAGTATGTTTCTTCCAATTATCCATTTCAAAAATGGGAAAATAACCACAGAATGGGTCTGTGGATGCACCGGACCCACTGAGAGACAGAACTGAAGTAAAACTCCATTAATTACTTGATTTCCATAAGTTTCTACTCTAACTGGTAGACCACAGTGCTATTTTGGGTCTACTGGAATTAATGGCATTCCTGAGCCAATGACTAATAATCCACACAAAAAATATATCTGATTATTTCCTTTTCCCCAATGCACAGTAACCCTGGTAGAAGCTCATTGATCACTTTGGGGAGGATAAGAGGAAGAATAACATAAATTTTTGTCAGTGTAACAGGGTCCTTCCCTAAGGGGCTCCTGCTTTCCCTTCATTCATTGGATTTTGGATCTGTAAACTTTTTCAAGTTTAGAAATTGATTAAGGGGCCATGACTCTCTCCTTTTGTAATTCAAGTTAGACTTTGACCAGGAACACTTCTTCTAATACAGATCAAATAAAAATGGAGTATACTGTTCACCTATTTTACTTCTGGGTACCCTGTGATCTACTAGGCAACACCACGGTGCTTTGCAAATCAGACTATTTATTTACAGCTTTCAGTCTGCTGTCCATTATGGTAGCCACACTTACAGTGTCTTTGGCAATTAAGTGCTACCATTTGGTTTCTGCCAACCTGATATCCAATCATCCCTACTGTGTTTAAAGATCCAAGTTCATTAACAACAGTTCCCACAGTAATATCTGACTTACAAAGAAGAGCAACCGCAGAGCTCTTCAAGGGTGATAGAGTGCATCACACTAATGTATTCCTTACAGTCCTAATGAATGTTGTGTCCTCTTGACATTCCTGGGGTGGATGAGCATGTCTTACATAAGTCCATTCTAACATTCCAAACTCTCTAAACCTATGGCTACCTCATCTCCATTATACCAGGGCAGTTCTAGCATTTTGACCTCTGGCAATGTAAGATGCTTTTCATCCATGCTTTGGACAAACAGGCAAACTCTTTGAGTCCTTTCTAACCCCTTGGGCTACAACGTTGAATCCAGATTCTCTGCTTAGTGAATCCATATATTAAATCAGTTTTATCCAACTTTATTATCATTCCATAATTACTCCACACCTTTAATACTCATTTCCAAACATATTCTTTTTTTTTTTTAATTTTTATTTTTTGATATGTAAATATATATGCATATATGTGTATTTGCTTACAAAAATGTTATTTATATATATATATATACATATATTTTAAGAGGTGCTTAGATTACCTAAAATATTACACGGAACCTACTGGGATTCCCATGTTGCCCACCTCCCACACCTCCCATCACATCCCACACAAACATCTCCCACAGTGTGGCCCACCACCCTCAATGAACTTACACATCCTGGAGCCTTGCCACCAACCATAGACCACAGTTCACACTGTAGACCACACTCTCTCCCACTCAGTTATGAGTGGTGTGTGCTGATTTAAAATGGCCTGCATCCATTGCCACAACAGTACTCAGGACAACCTCCAACTCCCAAAGAAGCCCCTGTATTTCAACTGCTCATCCCCTCCCTACCCAAAAACTGTCAAGTGGCCACTGGCTCCACCTCATTGTTATAATTTCTTGCATTGCAAGAATCACCATATGTGAGCAAGAGAATACCATCAAGTCCACTCTAGCCCGCCTACCTATGTGCCAAACATATTCTTTTGATTTCTATCTATAGAACTTGGAAAGATAATGCACTTCTTTTGGATTGTAACATACCTTTTTATGGGTTACATTTTGTACCTCACTGTTTGTGACCTGTTGGGGCTTCCATCTAGTTATGTCTGGAAGGGTAGGAGAGGAATTATTTTCAAATCTGACCAGAGCAATATAATTTTGTTGAAAAAATTCCATATAAGAAAATTGTGATTAGGAATGTGAGCTCTAATGTCAGACTGTCTGGGTTTTAATGTGAGCTTGCCCTTAATTCTCTTGACTGATCATGACAAAACTATCAAACCACTCTGTGCTCAGTTCCAACATTTGCAAAATCCTCCCGTTCAGATACATTTATTGAGGCACTCTTCTAGGTGTTAAGGATTCAGATTTGAACACATCTGGAAAAATTCTTGTTCTTATTGACGTTTCATGTGGAGAAAACAGAGATAAGCAAAAGGCATCATCAAAATATATAGAATGTTAGGGATAAGTTCTATAGAAAACAAATATAGAGTGGATGAGGGATAGTGAGTATGCAATTTTAAAATGATAAAAATTCTCTAAAATTGCAATATGTAAGGTGATTTCTTTGCCATAATTTCAAGAATAACACATTTTAAAAATTATTTGCTCAATAGTTACCCTTAAAATCAAATATATTTAAATCACAAGTTTAAAGGTTTAATGCATCTTTCATGGCTTCCATATACTTTGTAAATTTTAAAAACATATGCTTAGAAATCTTTCAGATCATGTGTGGTGAAAGAAAGGATGACTCCACAGAAATTAAACCTAATTAAAGGATGCTACTGTATTTAGAGAGAGACCAGAAAATACTCAA
This sequence comes from Tolypeutes matacus, assembly GCA_026826555.1. Classification (NCBI taxonomy): domain Eukaryota; kingdom Metazoa; phylum Chordata; class Mammalia; order Cingulata; family Chlamyphoridae; genus Tolypeutes; species Tolypeutes matacus. The sequence continues at coordinate 1,133,967 of JAKSZT010054271.1, read as the reverse complement.
ATAGGAAGAACTAAAAGGTCTGCTTATAGCTTCAATCCACTGTCATTTCAATTGCCTGGAGCCCTCTCTCTTCTACGTGACTCCAAGGAGAACATTTTTCACCTCTTTGTAGAGAGAATGGTCCCATATGACACAGAGATTATGTTAAGGGACAACACTATATTTAAACTACCAAGAATGAATATCATTATTTCAGGGCTAAAATTGGGATTAAGTCACAGAAAAAGTGATATATTACATTGGATTTGCAGAAACTCAAACTATTCATGTAAAGAAAAATAATTAATGACTCAGTAAAACCAATCATGTAGGACACAGTGATGAGGATACAGCAGAATCTCCTGGACATAACAACTGGGTAGTGAAGAGGATTGCAGAGAGCTGCATACCAGCCATAAGCCATTGAAGAGAGAAGGTAATATTCGGTGGCCACCAAGAAAGAAAAATACATCTGGGTGAAACAGCCTAAGAATGAACTATTCTTCTTATAAGACATTAAATTCTCTAAGGTTTTAGGAGTAATGATTATTGAGTAACTGAGGTCAAGGAATGACAGGTGACTGAGGAAAAAATACATGGGGGTATGAAGCTGGAGATCCAGATGATTTATCAGTATCATTCCTGTATTCCCTAGCACATTAATCAGGTAAAACAGGAGAAACAGTATAAAGAGGATCTGCTGGATTTCTTCAGAGTCTGTCAATCCCATAAGGATGAAGTCATGCCATTTGTGTTATTCCTAGTTCCCATAAAACCATTCAATTATTATAAACTGTTGAGAGATCAAAAACAATACTTAGCATGAATGGTCTCAGAATTGTTTGCTTATTTGAATGATCTGGCCTTTCTTTTAGTTATTTTAGTGATTCTAGAACGTCATAATAAGAAGAAGTTGAAAAATGCAAATAAAAATAAAAATCCTTAGTTTTACTGTCAAATATAGATTAGGTAAAAAATCAACATTTGAATATATTTAATAGAAACTCATATATATATATATCATAATTAGGATGAACATGACACTGATATAAATACTTCCCTTCACTAACAAATTTATACAGATTAAATTATTATACCATATTTATTACAATTTCACATAATTACTAGATGAAAAAAAGGACGCAGAAAGTTAGATAACTTAACCACAGTCCCAACCATTAAGTAATAAGTACTGTGATTCTAACAAGATTGTTTGAGCCCAGAGATCATGCTCATAACACCTTATTCCTAAAAACATTTAATTTCAGCAAAACTAAAATTAATGCTAGTTATTAAATAAACAATAATAGTTTTAATGCATCATTACTCTGCATTTTTAATGCAATATTATTTAATGCAGATGAAATGTCAGAAATTAAATCCTAGGTGTATCAATATTATAGAGCACACATTACTATTATTTTTTTTAATTTATTGATACATATTAATAAAGCCTACAATTCATCAAAAGTGTACTATCAATGGTATTTGGTATAATCACTTAGCTGTGCATTCATAACTTCAACTATTATTAAAGCATTTTCATTATTTCAATAATAACATATATAAGACCATTTTTCTTTGTATCTGAACAAATACGAGTTAATATTACAAAATGTTATTATCAGACAAAAACAAAATTATACTAACTGAAGGAGAACAGACACAGAGTACTATATATTGTATGAATCTATTTATATGAAATGTAAATATAAATCAATTTATAAAGATGAAATGTGATTTGTAGTTATGTAGATCTGAGGAAGGAATGCTAAGGCATGTGGAGTCTTTCTTTTTGGAGTAATGAAATTGTTCTAAAATTTTTGAGATGATGAATGTACAACCTAGAGATAATACAAAGAGCCATTGATGATACACTTTGAATCGAATAGCTAGAAATGCCAGCTATGTACAGTGGAGGAGGCATAGAGAGATTGAGATGTGTGGAATTTTCATTACTATCAATTTTAAGAAGATATACTTTGACAGATTTTTTAAATCAAATTTCTTCCAAAAATTATATTTTCAATGTATGTACATTGCTTGATGACTTTGATTCCATCAATTATATATTTCCATTTCACAAATCTTGGCATTACCTAGGTAAGACTACATGATATGTATATGTACAAGCATATCCTTCTAATAATATCTCCATATTTTTAGATAAATTTAAATGCTCTAACTTTGAGATTAATATTCACCAGGAATCAAAGTGTGTGATAAACTTCTTCCAGCATTATCTATCTAGAAAGATTTCCACCTCAAGATTTCATCACAAATACTTTATTTAAACCATTTTAAGGAGCCTGATATTTATGCAATATAATAACTGTCTCCTTGAGATAACTTAAGTTTAATTTTTGTGCATTTATTTTTATTTTTGAGGTACAATAAAGCAACCTCAAAAGTTTTTTTCAGGCCCTGGTCAAATGGAAAGTTTACCTGGAAATTATGTCTCACAATTATACCAGGGAGCTACTGTGAGCATAAACAGAGGAGAGTATCCTTTGACTTTCACACTGATAATGCCATGGCACCTCGTATATTGAAGATTGCTGATAATACAACATTTGGTCATCTTGGTAAACTTCCAGGACTAATTCATCCATGTTAATTTGAAACAAAGGGTTGCCTTCTGCTTAGAAGCCACATAATGTTGAGCACTTTTTTTGGTACTTTTTGTGATGCTCTATTTTATGACTGTGTAAAGGAGGAGTATTTCTAGAGAGCAATTAATTAATTTATGACCAAATGGAAAGATTGTTAACCACCAAAGATGGAACAGCACATTTTTCACAACGAAACCATTTTTCACATTTCATAGTGTGACACTATCACAGGATTAAACATTGTTTACTACAGAAAAAATTATTTTACAACAAAATACAAAGAAGAAAATGAAAATTGTTCATAAATGTTGTTATTCTTTAGATGTATTTCCTTCCAAGTGTTCTCCTTTGTGCATATAAAACTTATTTATATGTGTACTTATATGTTTATATAATTTTATCACACTGAATTTTCAGTAATATCCTGATTTTATTATATAAAAATTTATAATAAACATTGACCTACTTTATAATAGACTTTTGTAAAAATCACAATTGCATGCAATTTGCATTGACTTGTGCACCAAATCCAACTTCTTCCTCAGGCTGTGCACCAGCTGATGCTGGACATTTTTGAGGCATCACAAGAAAAACATTGTGGAATTTTTCCTGTCAGGTTTGAGAGTGTCAACTAATTCATCAATACAGCCTATATACAGTTCAATTCAGCCACAATTTTTGTTGTATTTGTTTTATTGTTTAGTGTATTGCATTTTATTATATAAATTAAAAAAACACATGAAGGAGAAACTAAAAATCAGTGCTAAGTAAAGATTTTTCAATTATGTGAATGGCTAGAAGTTTTTTCCCTCTATATACAATCAGGTGTAATGCATTCTTGTGAATCTCTCATTAATTAGTGATAATGAAGTCAATCTACATATAGATTTAGAAGCAACTCCTATAAGAAAAATTTATATTGCAGTATTTTGGAGAGAATTTGATGGCATGGATCAAGAAAATACAGAATAATATATAATATATGTGTTGAAATAAAAATGTACAATTCTTCAGTTCAACCAAAATTCAATATTATAGAGAAATGTTATTTGAAGATGAAAAGGTCAGTATTAATTCATTTTCCAATTAGTTACTTTGGAGTTTAAGATTTTCTATTTTAATGCCACCTCAATTGTCTGCTGACACCCTGCAAAATCACCATGAGCTCATTTTCCATCCCATGATAGAAAACAATTTTTAAATTCATTATGTATTATTTCAAGTAATACGAATAGTCAAAGAAAAAATAATGTACAAACATTTTATTACTAATCTTTTTTGGTAATCCTTGTTATTGAGACTCTAATCTATCTTCTCTAGTAGTAAAATAATTTTAGCAGAACATCAAGAGTTAGAAACAGAAAGGAAAAATGATTTATTTAACTCGATTCAACAAAATTAGATTTTTATTCTTGACAAGTATACATCAGGTATTATTTATTGTTTATTAAGACTTTTACTAACAGATTCTTGCAGTTTTTTGACTATTTCTCTAAAAATCAATTTGTAAACATTTATTACAATTTAAAAATTAAGTTCTTAAAAATCTCACCTTGAACAAGTATGAAACAATATTAAAACCTTTAAAAGTGTAATGAAAAAGCCAGTCTTTTTAAAATCACATTTGTCATTACCCAAAAGAGACATTTTTTTTGGTAAAAATAATAAAAACTCCATGCTGAATTGATAATGCAGATCATTCTAGTTATCTGGTCAACGGACAGTAAGAAAATATGTAAGGTATAGAGTTCCAATCTATTGTTCATTTCCTATTTCTGGAATTTCATAGTCATTTATTCTTGTTGGATTACTAAACCAGATGATGGTAGAGATTTTAAGCCAGCATTTACTCAGCCCCACCCAGCTCAGCCTTCAGAGTTGACAATTTCTCAGCTAGTGGACAGGCTGCTTTTGTTTCTTTGCCATTTTGTGGTTTAGGGTTTTCTGGACATCTGCATCCCTAATTGAATTTAGGCAGTACCTATGTTGAGGTGGCTGCTGACCTTGGGTCTCATTTCCTTGATTTCCCTTATGCTCTTCATTGCTGTCCTCTCTAGGCTGTCTTTGCAGAGGAGGGTCCCTGGGAAAGGGTGGTCTATAAACTGGATTCATATTCTGTCTCACCCTCCGTCACTTCTAATTGCAAAGCAGGGCTGGGATACTGTAGTGGACAGCAATAGGTTCTTTGCATGTTGTGAAGTGGAAATTGTGTCCTGAGTAGGACCAACTTTGCTTGGCCTGGCCTTCTGGAACACTCTCTGATACCTTGTTCTTTTCCCCACTCTTACTACTATTCTGGTACTTTTGCCAGTAATTGCCTAGAAGACACATAAGACCTGGATAACATCTATAATGACTGCCTTTTCACCCTTCTGACCAAGTCCTGTGAGGTGCTACAGTCTGCATATTTACTGCCTTGCACTGTCTCCATAGGGCATGGAACATTTGTTTCCTCTACACCCTTTTCTCCTTCAACAATATCAAACCCCCCAGTGTCTCCATCTCCTACTCTGTGAAGGTAATTCCTGGGGTTATACTTCTTTATGGCAGTCTGGTGTACAAACACATTTTCTTTGGTGTTATTCTTGTTGATGAAAACATATCCATTTCTAACATTGAACTATTTTACTCTTCCCAAACCTTGGTGGTCATGACATTCTTGGCAGGCCCTGCTATGTGAGGCTGCCTGGGACACAGCTTCATCTTTTCCCTCTATTTTTTATGTAATTTGAAGCTTGGTTATCGAATTTTATAATATTCTGGAAAATTGACTCTATTTTATTTTATATTCTCCTTCACATCCCTGGAATCCAAAAGCCTACTTTTTCTAATAGTAATATTTTGCACAGTTTTATTAAATGCTTATATTTACAAGATACAATTTTACTTCCTTTTACTATTAATCTATTTTTTTAATAGACATCATAAAGTTGGGTCTTACATTTTACTAGGATCAATTAAAAGGCTTCTAATTGGAGTGTTTAAGCAACTTATATTTGAAACCATTGTATATGTGCTAATTTAATTTTATGTCATATCATTTTACAATTCTGATTCTTCTCTCTTGGCTTCTTTTTTATATTTAATTTTATTCCCACTATTAGACTTTTAACCATACTTCATTGCATTATATTGTCAGTGTTTTCTCTTGGGATAAAATTTGCATCCGTAAATATTTTTATTGCTCTTAATATTATAATGATTGTTTATAGGCAACCAACATAGTAGCATAAGACATTCCATGGTCTATTCATCAACAGAATCTTTGAGAAACTACAATAAACGACTAATTATCTTCCTCAAAACTCCAGAAAACAGTTAAATGATTGTAGTAACAGGGTGAGTTCTGAATAAAGAAAATACAGCTTATAACATGTAGCACAAGCTAGCCTCTACCCTAACCCTTTCCATACACATGTGCATTGGACCTGAGCTCTTATTATGGGTCCCTAAGACTGCTTTGAAGGGAGCATAATAACCCCCAAGGGCTTACTGTACTGTAGTATATCTGGTGGCAGTCTGAAAGCGTAGTCCAGAAGGACCTTCTTTGTCTTTTTCTTCCCAGAATGTGCTCTGTGGTCAGAAACAGGTCTGAGACAGTTAAAGTAGTCATAATAGCAATCAACACAAAATAGTCTAGAAGGACCCCTTGCTATAAGACATATAATAGAGCACTTTAAAAGGGGGAAATTCTATTTCATAAAGATAGGGAAGGCAGAAGGCATTCTAATTCCTATAAACAGGAAATTTCTAAGATCCTAAAACAAACAGCCCAACACAAAGTCTCAGAAAAAGGGAGGGCCTCACACATTTGCCTCAGGCAGATCTTCTTGACAGAAGTACCAAACACCACAGAGCTAATTTTCAGAGACAGTGAAAGTTGTTTTATGCATTGATTTTGTTGTTGTTGTTGTTGTTAGTTCCTGAGTCGCAATCATATATTTGGCATTTAACTATCTGACTCAACTTAAGAAACAAATAGCTCGGGGACTAAAGGTCATAATTAAAACATTAAAATATTAAAAAGTACATTGTGAATCAAAAGTTTACAAGACAAAGACAAGAAATAAAGGGACATTCAAGGAACAAGGCAGAACTTCAGGAATCATCAAAGACCAGATGTTGGATACACAGAAGGATGAATTAGTGAAATCAAAGATAGCTCCTTTAAAATGATTCAGGCTGAAGAGGAGAAATTTTTAAAAAAGATGAAAATAAGTGAACAGAGCATTAGAGAAATGTGGGACAACCTGAAGAATAAGAATATCATCATAATAGGGGTCTCAGAAGAAAAAAGAGGAAAGAGAAGGAAAAATATTCAAAGAAATAAAGGCAGAAAATTTCTCTAATTTTATTAACAAATGAACACACATTCAAGAAAACCAGGAACAACAAACAGGTCAAACTTGAGGACAACCATGCCCAGACAGTAGTAAAACTGTAGAACGCAGAGACAAGGAGAGATTTCTAAAATGTACAAGGGAAAAACAACATGCCATGTAAAAGTAAGTCCTTATAATATTAATTGTTGATTTCTCAGCAAAAACCATAGAGGTATGAAGTCAGTGGGATGAAATATTTAAGTGCTAAAGAAAACAATATCCTCAGAAAATTTTATACACAAGTATATTGTCTTAAAAATAAGAGGGAGATTAAGAAATTACCAGGTAAACAGAAGCTGATAGAGAGCATCATTGCTAGACCTGTTCTACAAGCAATGCTTCAGGGAGGTCTTCAGACTGAAAGGAAAGGAAACTAGGTAGTGTATCTAAGTATTATAAAAGAATAATAATTTCTGGTAATAGTAACAATATAGGTAATTATAACTTCTGAATTATATTGTATTATCTTTTTGTATATAGTTCAATTTTTTGTTTGTATAGATTCTAAAAAGCACATGCATCAAAGTCAATTAAAATTCTACGGTTTAGTGGATTTAATGTGTAGAAATATAACTTGTCACAAGTAAAACAACAAAGTAGGTAAATGATGGGGTATAGGAAAAATATCTATGCCATTGATGTTAAATTGGTATGAAAACAAATGAGGTTGTTAAAGATTTAAGATGTTGTTTTTAAGTCCAATTGTAATATTAGTAATACTAATATTAGCTAAAATAATCTTCTAGTCCAAAACTGTTAAAAGGGGCAAATAGTTAACAATATACTGTTGAAGTGGTAAACTCAACAAGAAGTCATTGCAGTTATAAAAATATATGCACAGAAACAGTGGAAACACACAATAATGAAATAAATGTTTACATTTTTGAAGGGAGAAGTGGATGATTCTATGGTCTAGTAATATACTTCAATACACAACATTTAACAATGGATAGAACACCTAGATAAAAGATTGGTAAGGAAATGGAAGACATGAGCAACAGATCCAACACACATATGTAGAACACTTCACATAAAAGAGAGGAATAAACATTTTTTTTTTAGTTGACATGCAGCATTCTTCAAAATAGACCATAAGCTAGTTCATAAAACAAGACTTACTAAATATAACAAGATTGAAATCATACAATGAGCTTTCTCTGGCAGTATTGAAATGATGCTAGAAATCAGTAAAAAAGGGATAACTGGAAAATTCACTGATTTATGGAAATTAAAAAGTACACTTTTAAACAACCAATGCCTCAAAAAAAATAATCAAGAGGGAAATTAGAAAAAAATCTTGATGTGAATTAACAAAACAAATCATACCAAATCTTATAGAAGATACAAAGACAGTGGTGAGTGAGAAATTGATAACTCTGAATTCTTACAAGAAAAAAAAAGGAGAAGAATGTCAAATATGAGACCTATCATCACAGTTTGAGGTGAAAGAAATAGAAGAGCATAATAATTCCAAAGAGAGCAATGTTTGTAATGAAATTACAAAGATTAGAGTAGACATAAATAAAATAGAGAATTAAAATACAATAGAGAGGTACAATGAAACCAAAAGTTTTTTCTTTGTAAAGATCAATAAAATTGATAAAACTTTAGCTAAACTGAAAGAAACAAAGAGAGGACAGTAATTTAAAAAAATCAGAAATGAAAGAGGGGCATAGTTATAGACCACATACTGATAAAATGGTGGGTAAGAGGACACTATGAACAATTGTGCTCCAACAAAACAGATAAACTAGATGAAATGAACAAATTCCTAAAAACATACAAACTACCTACACTGACTCAAGAAGAAATAGATCTCAAGAGACTAATAACAACTAAAGAGATCAAATCAGTAATCCAAACCTACCAACAAAGAAATTGACAGGTGCACTGGTGACTTCTACCAGACATTCCAAAAATACCAAGCCTACACATATTCCCCCAAAAAAATTGATTTGGAAGTAATACTTTTTAATTCAATCTGTGTGGTAAGCATCTGGATTATAACAAAGCCAGATAGAGATACTAGAGTAATATTATGTACCAATATCCCTTTTGAATATTGAAATGGTAAAATTAGGAAAAGTAGAAAATTAAATCAAAATTATAAAGTCATTTATGAAAATCACACAGCTAACATCAAATTCAAGGACAAGAAAATGACACTAACTAACACCAATATTATCCACCACTGTAGTGTCTGTTCTAGCCAGAGCATTTATGCAAGAAAAAAAAAAAAGACATCCAAATTGGAAAGGAATAACTAAAACTTTCTTTGTTGTCAGGTTATATGATCCTATATATAGAGAATTTGCAAAAAGCCACAACAAAGCTGAGAGGTAATAAGTAATTCAACTAAGTGGAGAGTACAATATCAATGCAAAAAAAAATCAGTGATGTTTTATATGTTAGTAAAGAAAATTTTTTAGAGGAAATCAAGAAGAAAATTCAATACTGTAGATCAACTGTAAATAATCAAATAATTAGGAATAAATTTAGTCATGGCTGTAAAGGACACACAATGAAAACTGCAAAACATTGCTTAATTTACTCCAAAAAAAAAAAAAAAAGCCCTAAAAAAATGAAAGGATATTCTGTGTTTATGAACTTGAAGACTAAATAATCTTCAGGTGTCAATTCTATGCAATTTCATTTACAGATTTGATGCAATCCAAATAAAAATTCCAACAGACATTTTAGCAGAAGAAGAACAGGCAATCAACAAATATGTATGAAAGGATAAAGTCCCAAATAAGCAATGATATCTCAAAAAAAAAAGTGTTGGAGTGCTAACACTTCTTAATTTTAAAATTTATTACAAGGGCACAGTTACAAAACATCATGACATTGGCACAAGGACAGACATGTAGACCCATAGCACTTTCTGCATGATTTTTTCTGTAAATAGTCAACTTTTCTTAAAAAAAAGAAGCAAATATATTTATTTACAGAAATATAAGATCTCTAAAAATTTCTAATTTCCTTGATCTTTGTCATTTCAGCCATTGTTTCCATATTTTTTTAGTTCTATATGTATTACAACCCTGAACATAAATTATTCTTTTTAGTGTACAGAAGTGTCTTTTATAAAATTTCACGTATTTCTCATGCCTTGCCCTCATCATTTATTTTTCTAGATTCAAGTTTTCCTCTGATATCATTTTCTGTTGGCTGGAGAACTTCTGTTAGTTTTTCTAGAACCACAGGTATTTTGGCAACAAATATTCTGACATTTCATTTATCATAAATGTCTACATATCACACTTAAGTTTCACAAATGTTTTTGCTAGATATAGAATTATTATTTTTTCTTTTTCACTTCTCACACTTTGGCAAATTATTTTTTCTTCTAGTGTTATTGTTTCTTTTGGGTAGCCATGCATAATTGATATGCTCCCTGCTGCCCACTCCTCCTAAAGTTCCCCTGTCTCCTCTCTGTCCCATCTTGGCAAGTTTTATGTTCTCCCAACCTCACCCAGGCTGCTTTGTTTCTTTGTATTTTTCATTTTCTGTAACTTGACACTGATGTGCTTCTCAGGGAGGAGGAGGAGTTTGCATGTAGCATTTATGTTGCTATGGATGTTCAGAATTGCTTAAATCGGTAAGTTAATGTTTTTTTCTCTACGTTTTATAAAATTTCCATTTCAGCCACAATGTAGGCTCTGTTCTTGTTTAAGTAGAGTTTTTGTTGTTACTGTTGTTCCCTTAACTCCACAATATGAAAAACATGTATTAATCTGGTTTCAAGTTTACTGATTATCTCTTCCATATC